>CM029531.1:55376723-55914223 GCA_017141395.1 Laodelphax striatellus
ACTTCTTTTTTGTGTGTGTGGGGGGGAGGGGTCGAGGGGTACCCACCTGGTACCACCCTCCCTGGACATCGAACACGCAAAGTACACATAACTTGAAAGGGAAGGGGGAGGGAAACCCAGGTTGTCATACTGAACAAAAATTATTATCGAAAGAAGTAAATAAATTACTGGTACTGGTACTGTAGTTGTAATACTGGCTTAACCGAATGCAACTGTTCTTAGATAGATAATTATTTATTGATAATCGATAATTGTGTGGCAGTTGTTATCCCCACTTTCTATAACGGTACTTTTTAAAGATATTCGCGAAATTCTCGGTTATAACGTCGAATATTCGTGAGTTTCCTCTCCTGTAAGGATAGTTTGTGACGTAAGCAACACGAATACGCGAGAATCCCGGGTCTAAGTCCACTACTAGAAGACAAAATTGTTGTTATTCTCAATTATAACGGTACTTTTAAAGAAATTCGCGCAGTTCTCGGTTGTGACGTCAAATATTCGTGAGTTTTCCACTTGTAACGGTAGTTTGTGACGTAAGCAACACGAATACGCGAGAATCCCAGGTCAAAGTCCACTACTAGAAGACAAAATTGGTGTTTTTCTCGACTATAACGGTACTTTTTAAAGAAATTCGCGCAGTTCTCGGTTGTGACGTCAAATATTCGTGAGTTTTCCACTTGTAACGGTAGTTTGTGACGTAAGCAACACGAATACGCGAGAATCCCAGGTCAAAGTCCACTACTAGAAGACAAAATTGGTGTTTTTCTCGATTATAACGGTACTTTTTAAAGAAATTCGCGCAGTTCTCGGTTGTGACGTCAAATATTCGTGAGTTTTCCACTTGTAACGGTAGTTTGTGACGTAAGCAACACGAATACGCGAGAATCCCAGGTCAAAGTCCACTACTAGAAGACAAAATTGTTGTTTTTATCGATTACAACGGTACTTTTAAATGAAATTCGCACAGTTCTCGGTTGTGACGTCAAATATTCGTGAGTTTTCCACTTGTAACGGTAGTTTGTGACGTAAGCAACACGAATACGCGAGAATCCCAGGTCAAAGTCCACTACTAGAAGACAAAATTGGTGTTTTTCTCAATTATAACGGTACTTTTTGAAGAAATTCGCGCAGTTCTCGGTTGTGACGTCAAATATTCGTGGGTTTTCCACTTGTAACGGTAGTTTGTGACGTAAGCAACACGAATACGCGAGAATCCCAGGTCAAAGTCCACTACTAGAAGACAGAATTGGTGTTTTCTCGATTATAACGGTACTTTTAAAGAAATTCGCGCAGTTCTCGGTTGTGACGTCAAATATTCGTGAGTTTTCCACTTGTAACGGTAGTTTGTGACGCAAGCAACACAAATACGCGAGAATCCCAGGTCAAAGTCCACTACTAGAAGACAAAATTGGTGTTTTCTCGATTATAACGGTACTTTTAAAGAAATTAGCACAGTTCTCGGTTGTGACGTCAAATATTCGTGAGTTTTCCACTTGTAACGGTAGTTTGTGACGTGAGCAACACAAATACGCGAGAATCCGAGGTCAAAGTCCACTACTAGAAGACAAAATTGGTGTTTTTCTCGATTATAACGGTACGTTTTAAAGAAAGTCGCTCAGTTCTCGGTTATGACGTCAAATATTCGTGAGTTTTCCACTTGTAACGGTAGTTTGTGACGTAAGCAACACGAATACGCGAGAATCCCAGGTCAAAGTCCACTACTAGAAGACAAAATTGGTGTTTTCTCGATTATAACGGTACTTTTGAAGAAATTCGCGCAGTTCTCGGTTGTGACGTCAAATATTCCTGAGGATTCCAGTTGTAACGGAAGTGTGTGACGTAAGCAACACGAATACGCGGGAATCGCAGGTCAAAGCCAACTACTAGAAGACAAACTTGGTGACTTTCTCGATTATCACGGTACTTTTAAAGAAATTCGCACAGTTCTCGGTTGTGACGTCAAATATTCGTGAGTTTTCCACTTGTAACGGTAGTTTGTGACGTAAGCAACACGAATACGCGAGAATCCCAGGTCAAAGTCCACTACTAGAAGACAAAATTGGTGTTTTTCTCGATTATAACGGTACTTTTTAAAGAAATTCGCGCAGTTCTCGGTTGTGACGTCAAATATTCGTGAGTTTTCCACTTGTAACGGTAGTTTGTGACGTAAGCAACACGAATACGCGAGAATCCCAGGTCAAAGTCCACTACTAGAAGACAAAATTAGTGTATTTCTCGATTATAACGGTACTTTTAAAGAAATTCGCGCAGTTCTCGGTTGTGACGTCAAATATTCGTGAGTTTTCCACTTGTAACGGTAGTTTGTGACGTAAGCAACACGAATACGCGAGATTCCCAGGTCAAAGTCCACCAAAAATTGGTGTTTTTCTCGATTATAACGGTACTTTTAAAGAAATTCGCAGTTCTCGGTTGTGACGTCAAATATTCGTGAGTTTTCCAGTTTGTAGACGACGTAAACGAATACGCGAGAATTGATTAGAAGAATAGAAGTTTAGAAGAATTAAGATTCAGATCGTTCTTTTTCTCACTCACTCTCTCTATCCATTCATATTTCTCTTTCACCCTCCATTTTCCATTTCGTTTTTCTTTTTCCCAATCTCCTCACCTCCACACCCCCCCTCCTCACACGCTCACATTCTACATTATTATTTTTTCATCAAGCAGAAACGTCGTTGACACGTTGAGGGGTGGATACCCTTGCCCTCACCCTTCCCCCACCACGAGTTGTGGTCCTGGGGGGTGGAAGTTAAGGTCAGTCAGGGTACACGGCTGGGCCGGTACAGCAGAAGTATAATATAAACCAGGGTACCTGACCCCTTTACATCCCTCCTCCATGATTATGGTACATATTGCGAAACCAACCTCGTCTTATTGAAAACGCAATAAGAGACGGATGCGTTCGTCTTTCTCCCCTTATTCTTCATATTTTTATTTTCTTCCTCTCTTCTTTCTCACTTTTTCGTTTTTCTCACATCGTCTCACACCTATCCCCTCCCCATCCAACACCTTCGTGTACCCCTATGCTATATGGTCGTTGTAAAAAACTAAACAACTCTCTTTTCTTGTTTGTCTTCTTATCCTTCATTCGTTTCCAACTCCAAGAATAGACATTTATGTGTTTAAACTCCGCCCTTTCATGTTAATGCATCGTAATAGTATTATCGTTAACATACTATTATAGTATCGAAAATAGTATCGATAGTATTATCGTAATAGTATTATACTATAATCGTTATCATAATTATAGAATTTCATATCCATATCATTGAATAAGCTTCCATAGTTCATTCTTTGTTCAACCAATCGAATAATGCAATCAATTTTATTTCAATTATTATAATCTAGAATTCAAGCCTTTCTCTAATACTAGTTAATACTACTAAAGTACTATTTTTCAATATGGAGGATTACGATTGTCTTTCATTTACTGTTTCTATGTTAATGGGTGATGTTATGTTGATTCTTTTCACATAAATACTGTATATAACAAGTAAAAAATATTGAAAAAATAAATCAACAGAAGATCACTGTACCATGAGAACGTTAAATGAAAGTCATTTGTCGTACGCCAAATTAAAATGGCGTACTATATTACTATACCCACCTTCTCCATTAATTTATCCTTCATCTTCTTCCTTTTCTCAAACTCACTATTTTCCTTTCATTTTCGCGTCGATTCTATCTATTCTACTCCTGTTTTCTCCTTATTTACTCATTTCCATATTCTCCATTTTCCTTTTCCCACGTTCATCTCTTCTCAGTTTATCACCGTTCTTCCTTAACATATTTCCACGTTTCCTTAGACTTCTCTCTTCCTTCTCCTCCTCCTACTCCTCCTCTTTTCCCTTCTCCACTCTCCACCTCCTCCTCCTCCTTCTCTTAGTCCTCCTCCTCCTCCTCCCACTCTCACACACATGGTGTTCTACCCAGAGGGAGATATAGATTGAAGTGTGTGTGATGTGAGAGACCGGGTGGTGGGGGTGTTGGTGAAATAAATTGGAAAATTGAGCCGGACTTTTGGATAGTCGCGGATGGGGGGGGGTGGAGGTGTTAGGGAAGTGTAGGTATAAGGAAAACAATAAGAGGGTTGGTCTGTTGGACAGGACAGGGCAGCAGATCTTATTGCGTTTTCCTCAGTTTGCTAATATCCATGCAGGCCAAAGCAGAAAGGGAAGACAAGAAATAGGGACCAAAGGACCAGATGTTGAGGAAAAGTGAGTTATAATGCAGGAGACAATAATTATTTCCTGTGTGATGAAGACTGTAAAATTTAATAATAAAAACGATTTTTGATAAAATTCACACAGGAACGTGTAGTCATTTGCAGAAGTTAATAAACTTATGATTTTTCTAATTAATTCAGTAAATCTGAATGATTAGCAGTAAATCTTCTACTGATCGACTGAGAAACCGGGATAACACACGGTAAATTAAAAAAAATGAAAGTTATTTGACTAAATTACATTATGTATATATTTGTTTCTATTTGAAACATAATCTTCAAGTTGATTTTAAAACTTGAATTGAAGATTATAATAATGATTAAGAACATGCGATATGTTTATTTTATCATTTTAAATATAATTCCACAATTTATAAGTAGGAAAAATAGCGACAGGGAATTCTATTTCAATTATAAACTAATTTTTACGTACATAAGCCTATCCTTTCCCATGTTAATCTTCTCGGAAAGATTCATACGATTATCCGCCAGAGCGCAACACCGTAGATGCTCACAGCGAATACAGTACTTTTAAAAATGTTTTTTCAAATAGTGTTAAAAGAAATAGAATTATTATTTCTGCTATACAGAGCCGAAATTAGCTAGCAGAAAACAGTATTGCCAACTTCAAGTACTCTGCCTCTTCAAAAACACCATTTAAAAGTTGACAAATTTATGAAAACTTGAGAAAAAAGTTGAGAGAAGAATCGGAGCGCGCGGTAAGTCCCAAGTCCGGGTAATAAAGCGTAAAGTACCGTCTGGTCATTCCAAACAGTTTGGCAACTGTACCCTAGTGCTGTATTGTATCTATATACTGTATATTCATTAGACTCTCTAGATATATCTGTGTATAGAGGTTATGTATTAGGCTATTTAGAGAATATATATCTGTATATAGAGGTACGTTTCCAGCATTCCCGAGAACCGGTTCCGAAAAATCCAACATGGACCAGGTCGCTAACCGCTAATAGAATGTTTAGTGCAACAGGAACACTGCAGCTAACTGATCTGGTGTCGTTTTCAGTCCATGTGACAGACATGATTAAGAATATTACTGTGAAATGAAACTGAAGAAATTCAAAAATTTACAAATAATTTGGAGGAAGAAGGGTGGTTACATGGATGATAGATGGTTTATCTATAGCTCATATATTATACAGAGACTGTATAATAACAGTGTGGTCATTGGTGTGAATGGGTCCATAACATTTTATTGGAGCATTTTTTACTTCCACCACCGCCATACTTTTGCAACATTTTTGATATTGGATAACAGGCAACATTAACCCACTCATTTTTCAAACTTATTTCGAGAGAAACAACATCAAAAATAAATTTTCTCATATTATTCTATGCTGCAATGGATCGCTAGAGTCTTGCAAGTAATAATTCCACTTACATGGAAAATTGATGAAATCAGATTCGTTGAATCCAACTCGATTACTTTGTTCCAGGGGATAACGAAAAAGTTGAAATTGAAAAAAGTTACCTACAAGTATTGGAACAGCGAACGATTTTTTGACAGTCGTTTAATTTGTTGGGAAGTATTATGAGATGATTGACAATGAGGGAGAAGTTTCAAACTTTAATTTTATTCTTAATACCGTCGATTGCCAGTCAATCACAATAATGCAAATTGGATACGAATTGGAAAAGTTACTAGGTAGTCATTTACGGAATACAGTTTTTATACTTTCAATTTGTTGTAAATCCACCTATTATCTGCTTTCCTACATTGTTTTCTGCTTATCATTCAATATCTACTTCTTCGTAATAATTGAATACCAAACAGTTTCATCCTCTTCTTCCTCATCTTTCTTGGTGTGCTTTCCCTTCTCGTCCTCTTTCTCATTCTTCTTTTTCTAGCCTCTTGCAAGCATTCCCTTGCTTTTTGTTTGTTTTACTCTTCCATCCTTATCCTCAACTATTTCTACTTACATTTCTAATTTCATCATCTTTCACTTTTCTCCTGGTTTTTATTGTTCTATTTCCTCACTTGTCTTCGCCTCCTTTCTTAATTTCACTTCTTTTAACTTTGTTCACTGTATTTTCATGCTAATTTTCTTCTTCGTCTTCTTAATTCAACGTCGTTCTTCTTCTTATTCTTCTTCTTTGCGTACGTCATTTTTCTTCTTCTTCACGTTTTTAATTTTTCTTATTCTTCTTCATTTTCTTCTTAGTTTTCCTCATACTATTCTCCGTATTTATTCACTTGATGTATTCCTTCATAAATTGATGGAAGGAATCCTTGATGTATTGAATAATACACTAATCATGACCATACAATTCGGAAGAGAACAACAGGCTCAGTTCAAAACTGTTTCCGAATTTTGATAATGCAAAACGGTCTAAAATTAGATTACGTCTTCAATTCAAAACAAATTCCTGTTAAAGATACTGTATTATACTAAAAGTAAATACTAGAAATTTAGGGAGGTAACATAGGCCTACTCCTAGATATCTCTATTTCATAAGAATATATAAACTTTTTGATCTTTCTATTTCTTTATACTCTCCTCTGCCTCCTCTCTCTCCTTTTCCTCCTCCTCTCTCTCCTTTTCCTCCTCCTCTCCCTCCTTTTCCTCCTCCTCCTCCTCAACCTCCTCCTACTCCTCCTTCTTCTCCTCCTCCTCCTCACCTCCTCCTCCTCCTCCTCCTCCTCCTCCTCTTCTCCTCCTCCTCCCTCCTCCTCCTCCTCTTCCTCTTACTCAGCCACCTCCTCCTCTCCTCCTCACCACTAATGATTGCAGGCTGAGCCGGTGGGATCTCTCAAAATTCACAATAAAATGTGTGTGTAGCCTATATATAGTATAGTTGCTGGTGGAGAATGCGATGTTGGCCGCCACATCATAAACAAATTGGAAAGCTTGTTAAAAAATCCAATTAGAAGATTTTGAAGAGGTCACGTCTCCCCCTTTCTCCCCCACCCACCTGGTTCAGTAGATAATTATATGGCAATAGAGTACTACAGACATCTCGCTGCTCTGTAGGTGTAGGTATAGGCACGCCTAATCAGATTGAGTTGTGTGCGGGTTGTTATACACAAACTCAAGTACCTACTATTTCTCTTATTTGTGTATTTTCTCCATTATTCGCTTTTCCCTCCCTTTCCTGGATTCATCATATTTTTTCCTCATTTTATGGAGGTTTTTTGATAGTAATCCAAAGAACGTCTCCACTGAAATTGGCAATTTGGCAAAACTGGCAATTAAAATTCCTGAAAATGGCAATTCAGTATATTATATTTATTTATTCAGCAATGTAAACCGTGGCGAAGCGTGGTATACTTATTTGGTCATCGCCGGGTATATTTCCTATAGGAATATGGGTATATTATAACGATGACCACATATAACATATGACATGACCACGATGATAACATATATAACGATTACCAAATAAGTATACCACGCTTCGCCACTAAATGTAAAATTGACACTCAATGGAATAATATGTCAATGGAATATATCTTCAATTTCTGGGAATTGAACATCGATTTGTAATTTTGTGTTAATTTTGATGGTACAGTACTCCAGTTAGTTTCATCACTAACAATGGCAATACAATAGATTATATCTTCAGAAGTGAACATCAACATAAGTAAATTCATTATTTCATTGAATGCAGTATACATGTTTGTATATAGTTTTTCAATGTTGTAAAAATAATATTTGTGGGAAATAAAAAATTTAGTATTTTATTTTTTCAGTTTTGAATGAATTGTTTCCTAGATTCTGTTATGAATGAAGAAAATTATAATGAATTAGTGATATTGTAGCCTAGTCTTATCATAGTTTATTTTTTGTTATTACTCTCCCCAATCTTATTGATATAATTTGTGTCTGTATCAAAGTATGAGTAATTAACACAGAAAGAATTGATCAACGTACATTGATATTGCATTTTCGGTTATACTCTCATCCAAAATTAGAAAATTCCAACCTACCTCAAAACTCTTCACTTTCTCCATATATATAAGTATGTAATTCCAAATCCTACGTCAACACAGCCAGTTCCCAAACAATAAAAATCCTCCAAACACGCGTAAAATCCCAACCTGCTTTCCAAAACAAGCCTTTGAAATTGGCACAAAATTAAAAAATCCACCCAGCGAAACACAAATTCCCTAATGAGATATGCTGCTTTTAAATAATAACGTGCCGGTAAAGTTGCATAGCAGCATAACGTCTAATTAGTGTTTTGATCCAATTATGCTCGCTATATTTTATAGAACTGCTTTGAGTTGAAAGACAGAAACACCCCGTAGTATAGTGAGTTTTACGGCATTGGAAATAAAATAACAACAACGCATTCACACGAGATATAGATGCATGCACACAAGTTAGATGCTTATAATATATGTTGAAATTTTTGTGTCATATAGTTTGCAGAGGAAGGTTTGATGGTTTGTATATATTTAAAGGTTGGAATATTTGTATTTTGAACTTTTCATACATGTGGATTTAATATATCTGTAATTCTGCTCATATATTGCTCCCATGTTCTCATTTTACGTTTTGAAAATGTTTATTTGCTAATTAGATGCTGTTGATGGAACTGTGAGTTCTCCTTGTGTATAGAAAAGTTGAACGGAGAAAAGATAAAAGAGAGTCAAAGAGAGAGAGAGAGAGCGAGGGAAAATTATGTGAGAGAGAGATTAAGTGAGGAAGATAGAAAGAGATAGAGAATGAGAAGACGAGAGAAGGAGTTGGTAGAAGGTTGATGGAAGGTGAAAAGAAGAAGAAAGGATGGAAGGGAGAAAGACAGAAAAACAAAAAGTGTAGTTGGGGGAAAGAGAGAGAGAGAGAGAGCGAGTGATAGTGAATTATGTGAGAAAGAGCAAGTGTGTGAGAGGAAGAGAGATTGAACGAGAGAGAGACAGAATCATTTTAGGTTGAGTTTGTGAATAACTTTTGTTATTCCAACAGAGTATCAAGTGAACACTGACATTATTATATTCTGATGATGATAATAATAATAATGCTATCACTGCCAATATAAATGCTTTGACCAGATATGAAATTCAACGCTCAACTCATATTATGTTTTCTCATGATGAAAAACAAATAATTACTACCTGGAAACTTTACAGCGTGTTTAGTTGAAAACAACCGCATATTTATTTATTGTGAGTTGTTCATTAATTTCCAACCACCCTGTGTATGCTTCCTCTGAATTGACCTGGAAAATTAGATGGGGTTTTAGTGAGAATATGAGAATTTTGTTCGTACTGATAACAATATCAACAAGTTATTAAATTTGTGTTGTAATTTCATGTGGGATGTATTGTTATACGAAGAATTCAGCCAGGATGCGATCATTATTATATTATTATTAAAATAACAGAATTTTGGTGGTAAGTTTCTGTTACCGGTGATCAAATTTTAGGTGGATCAATACAGTTTCAAACTGTGTTTACACCGGAGTTTCACAAATAATTGCACCATTATTACACTCTTCCATTTTTACACTTTTCTAATTTTATTTTAATTTTTTTCAGGTGACATTTGTTCTTCTATAGCGATTGCATAGTGGTTACTCCGTAAGAGTTCAATTCTATTCAATCTCAATTACACAAATAGTTTCTTTTTATCCTCATGTTAATTAATTAGTAGTAGCTAATTTAATCTGATACAATTGACAATAGACCATTCCTGTAACATAAATGAAATTGTTGTCAGTAACAGAAATATAATATCCTCTCCAAAAATTCCAAAAATTTCGTCACCCCGTCACACTGACTATTGAAAACACTTTGTGGAAACTAAATTTGTGTCACCGAGAAAAAATAAAAAAATTATAAAGCTTTCAGTGAGAAATGTTTTGATACAAGCCTAAATAAGAAGCTAGTCTCCCTTTTAATATACATTTATGTACAATATGGCAATTATGTGTAGCCATAACCAAACAAAATGAAAACTCTGTTCGGGAAATAAATGACACATTGAAGAAAAATTTGGAAGAGGAGATTTTACACAAAAGAAGGAGAACTGAGGGCGCTCAATCTCACCTACTTAAAATCACAGAATTGGAAACCAATGCTGACTTTCAGGAAATCCCATGCCTCTCAGTGTTTGAGCTAACAAGTGTTTATGAACTTTCTAAATTATTGAGACTGCTCCTCTTGCACTACCAAAATTTCTTCCAAATTTTTTCTTCAATGTCAATGAGCTTCCAGAACCAGAGTTTTCTACTTTTTGTTTGGGTTGGCTGCTACACATGAATTATTATATTGTATGTATAAATGGTATTGCAAAGGCTCGGAGACGGTTTCTTATTTAGGCTATATCAAAACATTTTCTTTACTGAAAGCTTATAATTTTTTTTCTTGATTTTTTCTTTTGTACACAAATTTTAGTTTCCACACCAGCGTTTTCAATAGGGTCGGGGGTAGGGGACGGTGACGAATTCTTTTTGGAGAATTTTTGGAGAGGATATATCAGTTTTTTTTTTAATCACCTTAACATTGTTATGGAGGCAAAAACACTGCAAACACAATGGATCGGGAGAGAGTTAATTTTTTTAAAAGTGAAATGCTGCTCATTATTTGATAAAAGATATTTTATACTCACTATTTGGGTGCTACAAAATTATTCTACCTATAAGTGGGAGCCGGTTATGGTTTTAATACTGAATGAACAAGACAAGACGTTGTGACTGTGTCTGTTGCATCACACTTGCTTATCATTTACTATCCAGAACGCTTTAATGACATATCATTGTAGCAACGGTAATTCATGTATAAGCAGTTATCCACAAAGATTTGTTAAATAAGATTGAGATTTTGAATTTAGATTGAAATTTAACCCATTACGATAGGTCACGCGACCACTTTTGATGAAAAAATATTTTGTAATCGAAATGAAATCCTTGTAAAATTTGCCTAACACCATTATTATACATTCCAGGAACAAAATTCTCAAATTTTCCCAATTAATGATAATGTTTCAAAAAATATTTTCATTGGAATATTCGATTTTCCGTGAATTTTAACCCGCTTTAATAGATCATATGACCACTTATGAAATGAAATTATGTGTGCTTACTGCAACACCATTCAAGTGCAGAAAAACTCTATTTCGTTGATCTACAAATGAAATGAACTGAAGTGAAGATAACATAGTGTACCTATTGGCAAACACTGTCTCTGGAGTATGCAAAAATAGTCTGATTATTTGGTTTCACATGATTTTGTAAATATAATGTGAGACAGTTCAACATTACCTATTACTTTATCAATCTACAAATAAAATAAAGAACGTAAACACCTTCTTACCCTCTCACTTCTATCTCTTTCTCACTATTTGCACACGGCCTCCGCCTGGCCCAGATAAATGTAAACATAACCTAATCTGTTATTTTCAAATGCTGGTTACGCTGCTTATTGAAAATGTCGAATGTTGCCAAGCTTTCAATTTTTAACCACTAGGATCGCAAATTCCAAATTCCAAATATTGCAACTTTATTTATTATTTGGACAGAGCTACAGAGCTTAATCGGACATTGAATGATTTGAAATTTTAAATGTGAGTAGACTTCTACTAATCTACTTGAAGGCCTATATCTCGCTTACTATTAGGCCCACAATGACCAATTCAGTCTCAAATTGTAGGTAATAAACTAAATATGTTTAATATACTCTGAGAAATATGTTGGATGTCCTATATGAAAAAGTGTTACTTCACGGACAAAATTGACCAAATGTAAAAACAAGTGAAAAATTATGATAATTTGATGAACTTTGAAGAGCTGTATTTCGCAAACGGTTGAGCCTACAATAACAAATTTAGTCTCAAATTGTAGATGCTCAATTAAAACTTTGCTGTTCACATTCGAAAAAGTAATACTTCACTGTCAAAATTGACCAAATGTAAATACAAGTGAAAACTTACGATAATTTGTTGAGCTTTGAAGAGCTGTATCTCCCAAACAGTTGTGCCTACAATAACCGATTAGGTATCAAAATGTAGGTATTTGAATTTACATTCAACCCTCTGTTGGATGTCCTATGAAAAAGTGATTCTTCAGGGTCAAAATTGCGAAAATTGAAAAAGGTAAATTTTCGTTAATTTTATGAACTTTGAAGAGCTGTATCTCGCAAACAGTTGGGCCTACAATGATAAATTTTGTCTCAAATTGAAGATAATTTGATATACTTTAAGAAATATGTACAATGTCCTCTATGAAAAACAGATTCTTCAGGGTGAAAATTAGCCAAACATAAAAAAGTGCAAAATTCCGCCATTTTGTACGATTTTTGGGGATGATATGGTAGTTTGCTGGATCAAAACTTGGATTTAGCATCCCAGGACGACCATAAACATTACTAAAAAAGAAACCGACTATCCCATTTCATACAAGGTAGACCCTATTTTTGATGACAATTTTACTGGGCTATTATTGAAAAGGTCGAATTTGGCGGTGGCAACAGTGTGAAACTTTTAGTTTTTAACCGCTAGGATCGCGACATTTACATCAGGGCCACCTAGGAACATGGTCTAGCTAGACACTGAATTTGAACGTGCAGCTGACGTCATCACATCGGGTCCATAACAACTGATGTTTACAACTCATCCCTCCATTAAAATTGGAATTCGTGTTTGGTTTTTCTTGTCTCGAGTTCATTTCAACTGCACAATTGCCTTTTGGTGGGTGAGTAGGTCTTTTTATTTATTTTTAAATAATAAAAATTCGAATATTCAAACTTGGTTGTGATCAGTGGCTGTTTATGAACAGTATAGTGGAGTGGTAGGCCACTTAGCCGTGACGTCACATTTCGAGTGTCTAGGCCACGTTCCTGGGTGGCCCTGTTTAAATTCGATAAAAAGCTTCAAATTCTAACTTCAAATTGCAAGTTTAATTTTCATTCGGACAGAGCTACAGAGCTTAATCGGGCATTAAATGATTTGAAATTTTAAATGTAAATAGTTTAAACATGTCTTCAATCGCTTTTGGTAGTCTGAAGTCTCAACTCATTACAGATTTTTCACATCAAGTGCTCAAAGTTGAAAAAAATTGAAAAATCCCAAAATTAGTAAAATGACAAAATACCCGTATATAGTATCTTGGCGAATTTATATCGTAGAAAGTTCGTTCTGATCTTAAATGAAAGCGCTCAAAAATCTAAGAAAATAATGTCATTACAACATTTTAAAATGTTCACTACCTTCCGCGTAAATTGAGATGTCGGCATTCGAATATCAAAGGGAAATTCGTTACAGAATATATAGTGTTCACTCTTCATTCGTATCATGGGGGGGGTGGAACGACCGTTCCACTAGATTTCTTCGAAAGAAGATACAATTACAGCAATGCATAGCCAGAAGTAGTAAACAAGAAAAGTATAAATAAATGAAAATTCGGAAATCAATTTGTGATAGAGTGATTTACAAGAAGAGACAGTAGTGTTGTATTATGAGATGCCTCCATGTTTAAGGAGCAATATGATTGGCAGTACATTGAACAGCCGCCATTTTGTAGTTTCAACCAATCAGAAGTAGGCGAGACAGTTCGCCATGAGAACCGCCCATTGGCTAATCAGACAATTCCTTGAATTACTATGATAATCAAGACTGTATCTTGAGTCTTGATTCTTTCAATACTTCGCTTACTATTCAAAAACTAACGAATAGTAGCTAAACTTTCACACTTATTAGTGCTTAGAGATTAACACTTTCAACTGAATTGCAATCGACTTATTTCAATTGATCAGTTTTTGGCAAAACCCAGCGCATTTTTCAATGTTTTCATGTTATTCATTTATATATTTATGTTATTTATTTAAATATGCTTCATGTATACTTTCATTCCATGTAGAGCGATATTCATTCCATATGCTTCAAGTATTAATGTGTTGTATGCTTCAAGTGCCTATGAGTTTTTTTTTGTAGAAAAAATGCACATTTTGTGGTATAATTGCCCTCAATTTGTTTTTTAGAAAAAAATAAACTTGAACATTTTGTGATATAATTGCCGTTTATTGTCCGTAGTAGTAGTTGCACCTACTAGTGCGTTTACAAGAGACGTAACGTCATTACGAAGTTGAGTTAGTACTCCGTTTAATAGCCTCGCTAATTGCTAGTGAGTCCCAATCGTAAATAAAATCTCTACGAAGCGTGTAATAAGCCACGCGAGTTGCTGTGTTCTCGATCAACAGATTACGCCGCAAATTACGAATCATGGCAGATAAAAGATAAATTTCCTGTTTGGCTTGGAAATTTGTTTCGAATGGTGTTAATTTTTAGTCGATCTTTCTTTTTTCTTAAACATTTTCTGTTTTGATAGATCCAAAATGGAAAATTCCCTGTTTGGCTTGGAAATTTGTTTCGAATGGTGTTAATTTTTAGTCGGATCTTTCTTTTTTCTTGAACATTTTCTATTTTGGTAGATTCAAAATGGATTGTAAGCAGTGCCGGTTGGGTTCAGGTGACCATTTTAGGACCAATGTTTTTATGAAACCGGCCCATGGTGATTCAATTGGCTAATTGGCTTTCATGAAATCGAAATCGGCCTCAAATATTGAATATCGAGAGATATTTTACGTGAACTATTTGATAAGTAATAGGGTAGTAGTACAATACATTGTTTATTGGTTGTAGGCAAGGTAATTAGAATACAAGGTACAGTTCACGAGCATCTTAGGATTAACGTTCCTTGACTTATCAGAAAAAGGGACTCTTGAAAAGTTGTTTCATGAATGGTAAATCAGCTGATTTTCCATTTTGAGGCACAATAATTCAAAGGCTTCAGGAAGGAACCCTCAAGAAGTCGTTAATCTGACCCGTTTAAAATGCACCGGTTAGTAAAGACAAGACAAGATGAACCGTTTTGAAAGACATTCACAAGTTGCTTAATCTGAAATGATTCAGCATTGCATCGGTGTGTGGCGGTAAGCAGTATTGAAATGCTAATGATTGCGTGAAATCTTATCTTGGTTATTAACTGTGACTAACTTCTAATCTGTTTATGGGTTGTGGTAAGGTAATATACAGTTCACAAGCATCTATTATTAGTCTAAAGCTTTGAGCCAGCTGATCGTGTGACGGTAGCATACTGGAGGTAAAGAGTTCAATTTTCCGTATGCTTTACATGTTACATACAGCAATTTAACATATTTTTTTCTAAAAATGCATGATTTTTGAGCTACCGCAACCTTTTCTGGGCTCCATTGTATAAAAAAAACATTCATCTTCAATTTTTTACTGTTGCAATAATGTTATTTCCTCTCTAATTATTCTAGAACACTCAATTATTTAACGGCATATATACCAGATTTCATTTACCTTGGAATTTTAGTATACAAATTTTGAAATCCTTGTATGTACTTTATTGAATCTACAAGAATTCTTTCTTGGCAATTTCTTGAATTCTCTTTTACCAATTTCCAAATCCATGTTTGTACTTTTATGAATCTACAAGAATTCTTTCTTGAATCTATCTTTTAAGAAAGGTCGTGGGAACCTAGATTTGTAGATCCACATGACAAATTGTTCCAGACAATCCTTTATTCAATAAATAACTGTCAGTTGGATGCTAACCATTACATTCCTTCCACTCGAACAATGACAAATGATATATCTACAGTGTGTCTCATGATCATGAATGAACTTTCTATATAAATGTCTGTTCATCGGTTGATGGACTGACAATGGAATCACAAATCACATACCGTATCCAGCTGTATTTGTCAGGGATTGATATAAACCTCTAGCTAGGTAGGTACCGGTTGGCAGCAGCCGATTAGAGGAAGAATAAGAAAAAGAAGAAGAAGAAGAAGAAGAAGAAGAAGAAGAAGAAAAAGAAGAAGATGGTGAAGAAGGAGAACCTGGTTTGGAAAGAGAAAGATCATGGAGAGGAATATAAGAAAACAGGAGACAGAGGAATGAATAAATGAATGAATGAGAAATGTGAAGTTGTAGAGTAGGATAAGTTGAAAATTGAGAAAAAGGAGGAAGAGCGAGAGTGATGAATTAAGAGAAATGGATGGTGGAACAAGATTAAGAAAAAATCTACTGACCAAAGAGGCAGAAAGTTGGCTGATAAAAAAGAAGAACGAAACAAATGCAACAGGATAAGAAACAAAAACATGTGGAAGAATCAATCTTATGAATTAAAAAAAAGATGAGCTGTTGAAAGGAGAGCAGATGAAAAGTAAGAAGAAGAGTTGTTGATGAGTAAAAAGAGTTGTGGAAACAACGGATTTAGGAAGAGAATTTGGCAATAAAAGAAATTATAGGAGTGCAGAAGGAGGTAATTGCAAAATTTATGATAAAGAGTATGAAGAAAGAGCTAAGGAGATAGGAGGTGAAAAAGAATACGAAAAAGACAGAAATTCATAGAGGATGTGAGGAGAGAAGAGAGAAGAAGAAGAAGAAGAAAAAGACAAAAGAAAGAGAAGATGAAAAGAAGGAGAAGAAGAAAAAAAAAAATTGCCAAAGTAGAGAGATAAGAAGAAGATTCAATCAAACATATTCATTCACTTAGCATACAATAGTTCATCTTGTGAGGGGATGGATAATCGGGCCCAATAATGTGTTCATCTTTCCCCTAGCGGCACGCTGTCGATTCAGATTCTCTTCATCTTCTTCTTCTTCTTCCTCCTCTTCTTCTTCTTCTTCTTCTTCTTCTTCTTCTTCTTCTTCTTCTTCTTCTTCTTCTTCTTCTTCTTCTTCTTCTTCTTCTTCTTCTTCTTCTTCTTCCTTAGACGCAGTTAATGTCACTTTTTCCACACGGCACGACAGTACAATTCAAATTGACAGACGCGTGATTGATCAATTGAATTGAACACACTGAGTTGACGACTGTCAACTGGAGGCGCGCCTCGCAAGTGAAAGCTTCATTAGGATGGGAGAGGCATGCAACATTGCAAGCAACTATTGTTGCGACTTCTGCGCCCTCAATAATAATCTATTCAAGGAATGTCCTGGTGAATGCTGTAAACGGTTTATTGTGGATTGATATCACGTAGTTCAGCATATAAAAAACCGTATTGAAGAAATGTATTTGTAAGTAAATGATGTAAAGTGGAAATAAAATTTGGCGAACATGAGTAAAAATGGAATATTTGAAAAATTGAAATGGAAGTAAACAAATATAGCCTACTCTTGAAACTTTTGAATTAAGATGTTGTTCTTGATATTATGATTGCATTGAACTACCTTAACTGTAACCCAGAAATGAATTGAAGGCTATTGAATCATGTAACAGTATACACTCCCTCCTCCTCCTCCTTTCCTTCTCTCTACTCTTCACTTCCTTTTTCCATCTTCTTCTCCTTCCCTGTTCCTCCTTCACTTACGGTTGAGTGTTGATTGGAAAGGGATGTCCTTGCATATCCTTTTTCTCCAAGAATGGACATTTATATGTCTAAACTCCGCTATTTTTGTAGATGCAACTTATATGTTGCACATTATTAGATTGCATTTCACATCGTTAGAAAATTGTAAGTTACAATTCATAAAATTATGAACTAGAATTATATTACTTATACAACTTTTGGGATTAAACTTACAACTTTGTAAATCTAAATATCTAAGCAGTTATAATTTTTGTTATCTAAGCATGAATCCATACTGTAATCTTATCTTATCTTATCTTATCTCTCTAACAACCTCCTCAAGGGACCCTACTCTTAAGCCTTCTTTGTAATCTATATGAATAAAGTATTCTTCTCCTTCCCCTTGTTCTCCTTCTTCTTCTCATTTTCTTTTTTTCTACTGCTCCTTCTCCTCCTTCTTCTCCTTTTTCCTCCTTCTCCTCTTTCCTATTCTCCTCATACTTCTCTTCCTTCTTCTTCTCCTTTTTTCTTCTTCTTTTTCTCCTTCTTCTCGTTAGTCTTTAGTGGAGAAACCACAAAGTTCTTGTCACAAAAAATTTGCCTGTTTTATACCAAGATCATGTACAAAGATCCTGGTCAGTCAAGTTGCATGGGAGCCCAAGTGCTTTAACTATCGTAAATTAATGATGAAATCCAGTGAAACAAGACCCAATGAACAAATTGTATTTGCTGTCAATGCAATTTCCAAATGAGCGTTTCCATACCTAAACTTTCATAAAAAAAAAGTAAACTAGTCGACTGGCATAATATAAACAACACAAGAGTCTGCGTTGATATAAGAACTCTCCATATCATTCAGACAGTCAATAATTCCACATTGTTTTCTCACATCTCGACAAAAGACTCGCCAGCTCTCAGTATTTCGAAAGTGTGTCGGGGTCACAATCATCGATTATATCGGTTTGAAGTCGTTTCGATTATCGACTTGAAATCAATTATTATCTGTGTAGAGGTGTTGGACCAATCAGAGCTCGCCAATCTTCCGACACGTCTCGGGCCAATTAATGAACAGAAAACTCGTTAGAGCAGCACCGGTACTGTTCATAAAACACACTTCGACTGACTGTACTTTATTGTAGCTGTATCACAGACCCAGCAAGCGGTCTCTGAGACCATGTTGTGTTGTTGGTTACACATACAACTTGAGGCCATCTTTCAGTCTATTTGCGCACGCGAATTCATTTTATCCATTGCTTATTCTTCACTTTAATCGCTCTTCTTCTTCTTATTCTCTTCCTTCTTCTCCTCATTCTCCTCTTTCTTCTTCTTTTTCTTCTTTCTGTTCTCCTCCTCTTCCTTCTTCTTGTTCTTCTTTTTCTTCTTCTTCTTCTTTTTTGTCTTCTTTTACAATATTGTCTAGTTCCACAATGACAGTTCTGTAGATTCAAATCCATAATACTGTAATTATATTACAAATATGTATAATATAATTATATTATGATTATACTATCGATATTATCACAGTATCATCGATACTGTTCTTGCGTAATTTCTGATAAAACATTAGGCCTATTATAATTGTAGATTCGCAACAGAATCCGTGTTAAGTGTTTGAATACAATTACAGTTACTTCCAGTTATTTCAGTTACTGTGAGATAATACTTGAACTAAAATTATTCACATTTTTCTCCAACTGTATACATAGCGAACCGTCAATACATGTGACAAAAATATATAACTAAATAAACAATAAATTCCGTCACAACTGATTTATATTGAAAAACATACAATTGAGAAAACTCAACAAGTTGTTGTTGCAAGCAAAGTTACAGCTGAAGGTCAACTTAAATTGAAAAAAGCTAGGTAGTTTCAGAGAAATTTGAGTGTATTTGGCCGTGGGAAAGTGAAAAAGTTGAAGAACATGGTTGGAGTGAGACAGGAAAAAGATTGCGAAAAACAGTGAAGAAGAGAAAGTGAATAAGTGAGAGAAAGAGAAGAAGAATGCGTGGAATGAGAGTGAGAGGAGAAAGCAGTTGGTTGAAGACCCATTATTTGACTGGGTGTATTGATGTTTTACTTTAATTAAAGCGCCAACAACCACTCTAAATGTATTCGTGCAGGGTGGCGCGGGTGAGGTGGTAACAACAAAGGAGGCAGTAGGGAAGGGGTGGTGGGGTTTTAAGGGGGACGGGGACTTCTCGAGGGGCCCTTGATGGAGCGAGCAGCGTTCAGCTGCTGCAGCGAGCCAGTTACATTCTGAAACAGAAGGGTTATACGGAGTAAAGCAAAGTTAAAGAGGATATTGAAGTATTTAATTAAAAAAATGACCACAAAGGAAAAACTTTTTGCACCCGGCTAATTCGGAGTGGTGGAACATCGTCGGGGAGAAAGTGTGGGGGGGGGAAAGGGAGAAGATGAAAGAGAGTGATGATAAGGAAGGCGGGGAGGTTAGAGTGAGCCAGAGATAAATGTTGGAATGAGTAATGGGCCTTCCGCATTGTTTGCTAAAGCAGAGATATTTTTATTAATAATGCATTATTGCTATTAGGAGTCTTAACCCTTCCATTTTTTTGTTTCTGTGTAATACGGCTTCCCCCTATCATGTCAATCACAAAAACACTAGGAAAAATCGTAAAAATCGTTTACGAGTATCATTTTTTTGGGAAGGTAAATCGGATGCTCTGTGTGGAGAGAAAAAAAACGAGGGTGCATTATAGTGAGTGAATTACTCACATATGCGGATTGGTAGGGGTGGGGGGTGGTTTGTAGAAGTGGTTCCGCAACAAAGCCGGAAGTGTGTTTTAGGTGGTTGGTGGGGGGGGGGTAGAAGAGGGTTTTGGTGACCGAAGAGCTTTGCATACAGATTGATTGTAAAAATAGCAGACAGTGTGAAGTGGCGAGAATTCAAACAATTCAAAAAAGTGTAGCTTGTAACCTGCAATGAATAGGAGGAATTCCAGAATTACTTCCCAGAATTACTTGAGGGACCGATTCGCCCCTCAAAGCCTCGGAGCTTCGATTTGAATTAATGAGGATAATGATTGTGAGGAAATTGTGGTTTTGTGAGGGAATTGTGAGGAAGAATTGTTGTTGAATGAGGACAATCTATGAGAAAAAGCATGTTTGAAAAGACGTTTGTCGTGGAAATTTACATTAATTTTATTTCTGTTCAATTCTCAATTCAACAAAATCAGTGTTTTAGTGTGTTAAATCAGTATTGTTCCTGTATATTAAATTGTAGAGAAGTGTTGCTCCAGTGTTTCAAGCACAGTTGTCAGTGATGAAGTACTTACTACTCGAACAAAGTCTATTCCAAGTGAAAGAAAGGAGACAGCTGTTTGGATAATATGTAAGGAGCTTAGCCGATTTCTTACAGTTTGTGTTCCACTGGAGAGGGTCTAATTTTTTGTTCAATGTTGTGATATTCCGAGACTGAGGGATGGTAAATTCGTGTTTTATCCTTAATCAGATTAGGAGATTTCAATCTGTATTGGGAAGTCGATTGTAGGTTCTCATTCAGAATTCAACAAAAGCTTTGCACAAATTATACGTCTCTTGGGAAATGACTTTTATTTTCTTCTTTCAATAGTTACATCAGTAGTTAAAGCCTTATTACGTTCTACTGTACTACTATCACGTCAGGCGGACGAAAAAAGAGCGAAACTAAGTTTTCTCTGGTTTACTATTTCGCACACTATTTCCACGAAAAAACACTTGAAAATGGTATGGAATTGTTAAGAAAGGTCTGAAAAATTATTGTATCTCATTCAAAATTAGTTCCTTGCTTTTTACTCCCATTATAAGTCTCTAATAAGTTTCTCAATGGTGCTACATCTTCCCAAACGTGAAATTACCTTTTAAAAGTGAATTGCTATGCGCGTTTCATCTTGAACAGTGATGGCTTTTAATAAGCCATAAATTATGGATTGCTGTGTTATAATAGTGCATGTATGGTGAAAGTTTACTTCACAAGTCAACTGTTGAGTTCAAGTGTATACTATTAGATAGAATTTTTAAAAGATTTGATCGTTTACGAGCTCTTTTGAGCACTACCACGGCCTACTATAGATACTAGGCCGTATAATTATATAGTGTTGTATCTATATTAGGCCGTAGGACTACCATCTGAATCTATCGGAATCATCAAAGCAGTTAATAAGGACATATCAATAGCTATTATCATTATTATCACTACTATCATTATCACTATTAAACTACAGGTTGATAGTCGATGCTATTATTAACTAGGACAATTTTCATTAAACTCAAATAAAATAATTCGAACCCACCACATCTTAAGCTGATCGCAACCATCAGCTGTAGAGAAATCAGCAGTAGCGGAATCAGCGCAGCAGCAGTATTGCTGAATAATTAACGTTGTAATCAGTGCTAGTGAGTGGGTTGGGGGGGGGGGGGTTCGTCAGGGGGTCGAAGGGGGCTGAGGCGACTAATGAATTGATTGCAACGTTTACAATGTAAAACAAATACTACTAGTGGAGTATCCCCCCCACCCGCCTTCCCTGTAGGGGCGCTCCCCCCCTCCTTAAATCTCGTATTCTGTGTTTGGCGTACACGAGCTAAATTGAGCGCGCAAATTTGGGGTTCAAATACAATTTAAAGGTTTTTCTTTGTGGGAAGAAAGGTGTGAAGAAGCTTCTAATATGCAATGATCTTCCAATTATTAATTCGATATGAAGTTACGTTATTGAAGAGTATCTTATAATACAACAGGCTGTTAATACTTGAAAGCTCAATAAGGAAAAATTGAAATTTTTCAAGCACACTAAATATAGGTCAGTCGGTTTGAAGGCTGAATTTGAACAACAAACCTTGATGTTTCAGGACAGAAAGAGAGAAAGAGAGAGAGACAGCGAGAGATAATTAGCGAGGAACGGAGAACCAGTAATGGAGTAGAAGGGAAGGGCAAGAAAGATGTTGATGAAGTGTCAGAGAGAGAAAGAGATAGTCCGCGAAGGTGGTGGGTAGAAGTAGGGAGGTCCTGCAAAGCAATCAAATTGCCAATAACGAGCTACGCTGTTAGTGGATAAAGAGAACTGGTCTTTAGTTAATAAAAGAAATAAGCCGTTAAAAGTGTATCGAGATAATGAATGACCAACAGATTAGGACACTGCTTCAATTAACACGCCAGCTAGCGATAAAAAACACACTCGGCCTTTGTAAGGGCAACACAAGAGCTGCACTCAATACTGTTTTGTTGTTTTTCAAGATTTTCGAGATATATGATACTGGCCTTTAAGCTCTGTTGTCTATAATTCTTATGGGGAAAGCATGAAAGTTACCATAAGTAACTTATAGTAGTAAGACTACCATAGTACACAACTACTTTAATAGTTCAGTAGTAGTTAGTAGTTTAGTAGTTTAGTTTTAGTAGTTATTAAATTTGGTAGTACACAACTACTTTGGTAGTTGTGCTTCAAACTATTTAGATTTTTATGGATGATACTAGATACAAGTGCCTAAGAGGCTCTCCATAGAAAGTGAGAACGAATATTGCGAAAAAAGATGGTTAAAAGGAATTCGGGTGTTAGAAACACTGCATTTTACACTCTTTCATCCATTTTTCGTAGTTTATCTTCTTATCGAAAAAATGTTGAATATTATTTATTGAATAAAAAGACTGGAAGTTGTCATAGCCACAATTTTATTAATTTTTCACGAATATTTTATTAAATATCAAGATATTTTATAATATAGCTTAATTATTATAAGAATTAGTTTTATTTTAATGTAATATTTCGTGGTACAAAGTAGTATTTTGACTGTATCATTCTAATGTAGGAAGCAGAGTTGCGAAATAAATATCACGAATATTTTATTAAATATCAAGATATTTTATAATATAGTTTAATTATTATAAGAATTAGTTTCATTTTTGAGTAATATTTCGTGGTACAAAGCAGTATTTTTTAATTGTATCATTCGAATGTAGGAAGCAGAGTTAAGAAACCCAAGATGGTTGCCAAAATAAAAATGGCTGACAGAATCACGTGCCATGTGCCAGCCAGTGCTTGGCTGTGCATTGGCTGGACAGGTGTGATCGATCACTCCCACTGGGCGGAGCTTAAAAGCCTTGTTTACACTATGTCAGAAGACTAGCGCTAGTCGACTAGTTTTCATGGTTATTTTGGTAATTTAAGTGGAGGTTACGCTTGTTTTGTCTTATAAATGGTATTAAGAGGCCCCAGGACCTAATTCCAGAATGACCTTTCAATTCCAATACCACACTAGCGCTGCAATCGTTCCTTCGTTTATCCATCATATATCATTCGTCTTCATTCGTATTTCACTCACCACACTGCGCTGTAATCGCAGTTCACATTCCACCCTCAAATGCTGGGGAAAAGTGAAAGTTTTGCCTCGCTAAACCTATTGCCCTTTTGTTCAAAGTAGTTTCACAGTTTGGGACATTGTCAGCTCAATCAGCGAGGGGTATAGGACAAAGGAGAGAGAAAGAGAGAGAATGAATGTGTTGAACTGAGGAGCGATCTCTAGCCTGAATTAGTCTGTATTGGCTACCTGAGCAGTTGAAACAGAACTGAAATTGGGTTTCCTGACATAGTGAAGAGTTCAGAACTCCCAATGAATGGTTATTGAACCACGGTTTGGAAATTATTAGTATGAATTGATCAAATTATAATTTCATGTATTTACAGACTACCGGTATTGGTTTAAATAAAATGATAGAAGATTACATGAATATTTTACGGCAAGGAAATATTATAAAGACCAATTGACTAAAGACTAATGGATGGTATGATAACTTAAAACCTACACTACAGGCCTATTGTATGTTTATAGTGTAGTTTATCAATTACTGAATAAACAAACATGACGTTGTGACTGTGTCTGTTGCACCACACCTCATCATTTACTATCCAGACTTTAACATCATATCATTGTAGCAACATTAATTCATGTATAAGCAGTTATCCACAAAGTTTGTTAAATTAGATTGAGAAGAGAAATTGCATCACTATTTATTATTACCTATTATATTTATACTGGTGATAAGTATTCATAATTGTTGCGTGGAGGTAGAAAATATCCTTTGGCAGCAAAGGATATATATTCAATGGCAGAAGTGTGAATGTAGCTGTGAAAGTGAAAGTTTTTTTTTGTCAACTAGGGTAGACCCATTGCCTTCGTTCATATTAGTTTGACAGGCAGGAAGACTCAATCGGTCAAATGCATGAAAGGAGAGAGAATAATATTTTGAGTAGGATAGCAGACAAGAAAGAATAAAGAAATAGTGGTCAGAATTCAAAACTCTGCCAACTCAGCTGCAGCTTGATTATTTAAAGGCCTATATAGGAATAAAATATAACATGAGTAAGGTAGAGCACTCTCTTATAATTTCAAAGAATTCCAACAAGGTTTATTGGCTACTCATGGTAACAAATAAAAAAAATGATTTGGGCCCTTAGTAGAACGACAATAATGTGGAAGTTGAAAATCCGGACTGTCAATAATCTTTGTTCTTTATTTGTGTCTAAAGCCATGACAGTCCTATTCTTCAATTAGCTCAAAAAACTCCAATATTTCAGCATTTTGCCTTCCTAGCAGCTCTTCTTCTTATTCTTCCCCTTTCTTCTTTCCACGTTTTCTCCACTTTCGCTTTGTTTTATTTTCTTCTCTTTATGACCAATCGATTCCTTAGATAACCTAAAATTTATAAAAGAATAACAATTGAGCATTATCCCACTCCATACATTACCAATAATAATAATTATTACTTGACCACAATGGTGCCCCATCGCTGGGAAACTGTAGGCGTAAAGGAGATGTTGCTTATATCATACTTGATAACTCTATAACAAAATGAAGCTTACATTTACACAAGACTAAACAGCTACGGTACAGCTGTGAGAATCCTTTTCTTGAAGAGGGACGAGACAAAATAATAGACCATTACAGCTTTTGTTGTATAGACAATATGTGAGTGGTTTTGTTCGCTTGTCAATGTCATAAACCTCTCCTTTCTCTTTCAAACCATGCAACTCACACGCTCTCTTTTCTCGTAATCTCTGACACTCCTCTCCCTCATTGAAATGTCCTTTCCTTACAATGACCAACCAAATTCTACTTTCATGTGGACACCATCGAACTATATATATACACGCGATATAAAATAATACTAGTTCCAATTGTCTCTGATAGAACTATATTTCAATATAAATAAATGGAACTATGAAAAATAAGTTGCTTTCATTTTTAATGGAAGATGATAGAAGCTTACTTGTAGAGCGTAAAAGGAATGTAATATGAATAGTTACAAAGTTTAGTCTAGTTCAGTTGATAGAATTCAGTTCATCATCAGAAAAGGATTGTCATAAATACAAGACCCACACACAATAATAGGCTATCTTACCAGAAAAGTTGTCAAAATCCCACATTGAAAGTGGCCTCAAAACGATGATAATAGGTTAGGCGTGAAGACAAGTCAAGATTAGTCACGCTTAGAACAGCATTTAGAGCGCTTATGAAGGCAGCACACACCGGATGCAATGACCAATCCGCGTGTGTTGCCTCACAAGCAACTGGCGTGAAGTACCGTGACTAAACGTGACTAATATTAGTTCCTGCCTTGACTTGCATCAACCGGTGTACGCCCAGCCCACTTGTATAGAAATTTCAATTAAAAACTCGAGATTATAGAATTCTCCAGTTTCAATTATGACTATTCAAACACGAGTAAGGTAGAGCATTTGACCCATCAATAATCTTGATTCGTCTCTAGTAAGAAATAAAATTATTGAGTATTATGTTTATAAGTATTATAATATTATGAGTATTATGTTCAATGTAAACATTTTGCCATAAATAAAATACAAAATAGCCTAGTTCTTAAACATAATTTTTTTAAATTCATCCCTTGTTTAGAGTGTTTAAAGGGTATATATTGGAAAATATACAATGTAAGGAATTATTTTGTGTAATTTCGATAATTGGATAATCCAGATGAAGTCCGGTCCAGATTATTGATTTTCTAGAGTGGAGGATTTCAATTATTCATTATTATTGCCAATACAGCTTTGTACTTTGTCCAAGTATATAAGATTGTCTCTACACAATATCAATACAGCACAATAATCGAAGAATTACACATTTTCATCAATTTATTTTATTTACACACTTTATACCTGATTATTTTAAAAAGCTGCAATGAGGTGATTCACGTTCGTCGATGTGACTTAGCAGAGTAAACGCTATTGTCATATATAGATATTTCAAAAGTCTTCAACAAACTTTACGCTAGCGCAGAACCTCGGAGAACTGTCGAACTACTACACACATAGTTGCTAAACAACGTAATGCAGACTTTTATAAGTCTTTATACATTTTTAAACAACCTTCATGCAATAAAATCGATAAACTGATTCACAGAAACACAAAGCAACAAGTTGAACTTTCTGATGCAATTTTTATTTTTCAACTCCTTTCGAATACAACTTTGTAATTTCGATAGTAGTTTTCACCAAATTTCAGATTTTCTTATGGGAATAAGAACGATTGTTTTAAACAAACAGAAAAAGAACCAATTATTTGATTGAGTTGATTCTAACATCAAAATGAAAGCTTATGAGAAACCATGTGTTATGTATCATAAGTTTTTTAAAAAGAGCTCTTGTGAAGCGTGTAATCGTTTTGATAAGTTTTTCGTCCCATGCTAAATTAAGCGATCAGCGTTCACGGTAGAGTTATTCCTGGGCCTCTTAAAGAGACATTGGAGAATTATTGTATCATTCATGAATTCTTATAAATCAGTGTACTCGACTACCTAGTTTTATCTTTAATAAACCACCTAACTTTTAAATGTGTTTAGATATAGCTTTTCTTTCTCTCGCTTAAAAAACAGCAAAGAATCGATTTTGTTTTTCTCGGTCAAAAATATAGCAAACAGAAACCAGCCTCGTTGACTGGCAACCTAACATCTCAGATAATAAAATGGATTAAAAAAATGAAATGGCTGACTTATCAAGTGCTTGTAATATTGACTGAATAATTTAATTAATTTGATTATTTCAGTTCTTTCTTCACTATCTATTATAGGTTCCATCTACCGGCCAGAATGTCGTAAAAATGAGAACTTCAAAAAATTTAAAGTTAAATAATGATTTAATCTCAGTCAATAAAAACACAGAATTTTATACGTTATTTATAAACCGTGGATATTACTACATTATTTCTTAGGTGATTTTTTTATTTAAGTTTTGATTGGTGTTAGATAATCAATTCTAATCTAATTTCTTTATGAACATTACATTTTCTTGCAAATTTCATCCAACTAAACAATCTTGAATTGGACAGCTGACTTAAAAGTTACCAACACACATAAATACCAGAATTACAGAAAAAGCTTCAATTAAACTTAATAAAAAAAAGAATAATGATTTTAATTAAACTCGTAAATATATAAAAACCACAAATTTTAATCATGTTTCAATTATTTGATGTTCATTCATGTTTAGGTTAATCAATTTTTTTTGGCATTAGATGTTCAAACAATTATTTGATGTTCATTTATGTTTAGGTTAATAAATTTATTTTTTGGCATTAGATGTTCAAACATTTATCGGGCTTTTATTGATGACAACTTAGCGATGTTTCTCATGTTGATGCAAATAAGTATTGAGAGGACAGTTCTGTCAGTTCTGGGGTACGCACTTTGTGGGGTGGGAGGAGGGGTATTGGGAGATGAATATTTGGGGTGAGGTTTTGGATGATGCACCCCCAATATACGGACGCTAATGGGAGAGGCGGCACGCTTCCTACCCTTGACCATTTGATGACCTGAGCGTTCATCCCTTTAAAAGCTCAACCCTTCCGCCCTATCTCCTGGGTCGTCCCCCAAATCTCTATAACCCTTTAAACCCCAGTCCCCGCTTCTGTAGCGCGGGGTTGATAAGTCCTAGTATAAATAATGTCGGGGACGTTTTTGGCTAACATTCTTCCTTATTATTTCCATTCTCACACATATTTTTACGATACATAGGCTGTCTTTTTCTAACAAGTTACTTAGGATTACTTGTGTTTACTAAACATTGATCAAGGAATCACATTTTAAGCGAAAAAATGTTGGCAACGTGGGTGTTTCTCCATTTATAGTTTGCTTATTTCAAGCGTTCACTTATCGATCTATCATAATGGTTATAAGACTGTTTCAAATTGAAAAATCATTGCTCTAACGGTATCATGTACCACATTCAGCTATCTAAATGGTGCTCGCTCTCAAACAGATTTCAATTTCAAAACACTAATGAAAAAGGCTGGCCAATAATCGTTTGAAGAGTGTGTTGTCGCGGCGAAGATTGGTTCATTATCAACTCGTTGTGAATAGAAAAATACTCATTAGTATAAATAACACGGTGCAGGAAGTGAAAAAACCCACACCGGTCAAGAGACCTCTTCAAAATCTCTCTCCCCATTAATAATCCTCTTCTTCTTTTCCTTCTTCTTCTCTTATTATTCTTCTTCTTCGTCTTATTCTTATTCTTCTTCTACTCCTTCATGTACTCCTCCTCCCCCTCCTCCTCCACCACCCCCTCCTCATTCGTCACTCTTTCTCTTTCTTCTTATTCTCCTCCATCTCCTTCTCCTTCTTCTTCTCCATCTCCTCCTCTTTCACATTCTCCTTCGACCTCCTCTCCTTTTCCTCATTCACCTTCTTTTCCTTTTACTTCTTCTTCCTCTTCCTCCCCTTCTTCATTCTCTTCTTCTTTCTTCATTCTTTTCTATTTTGCCCCTTCTTCTTCTTCTTCTTCCTGCACTTCTCCTTTTTTTATTCACCATTCCACTTATTTTACTTCTTATTCTTCTTCCTCCTCTTCTCGTTTTTCGAGTTCATCTTCTTCTCCTTTTACGTCTCCTCCTCCTCCTTGTTCTTATTCTCTTCTTCTTCTTCTCATTCTTCATCTTCTTCGCCACCCCCCTCTCCTTTCCCTTCCCATTCTTATTCACCTCAAGCTTCTCTTTCTTCTTCTCCCTTCTTCCACCTTCTTCATATTTTTGTTCTCCTATGTTATTTTCCTCTTTTTCTTCTTTCTTTCTTCCATTTCCCTTCCACGTATTCTTCTCTTAATCCTTCTTCTTCTTCTCCTTCTCCTTTTCTTCTTCTTCTTCTTCCTCTTCTTTTCCTCCCGCTTCCCCTCCTTTTATTCTTCCTCTTCTTCTTTCTCTCCTCCATCTCCCTCTATTCACCACTACTCTTCTCTTCCCAATTAATCGGGATGAGAGAAAGATAAAATTCTCTTTCTCTTTTTCGAAGAGAGAGAAGACAAAGTTCTCCTCTCCCTCCTCAAGTCGTCTCTCTCTCTCTTCATTATTTTTTTTCAACCTCTTTCTTCTGCTCCTTCTTTCTTTCTTCTTCCTCACTTAAATCTACTACTTCTATCTCGCTTCTTATTCTTCTTTCCTGTCTTGTTTTCAATTCACTCCCGTTGTAATGTATAGTCCTCCTCTCGACGACTGCTCATTAAAAAGCTGCATAAATTATTGTTGTTAAGTATCAAATATAAATATGTTGCTGTGTGGGCTCCTGTTTGTTATAGACTCGTAAATAGCAAGTAAAAGGAACTCGAATTAGTTTCATTGGTTTATAATTGTTTTATTTTCAATTTATTCGACATGAAATACTATTCACTGCGCAATATCTTTCTTTACTATCAATCCGTGTGAAATTTAACCTTACCTTACACTTACCTTACTTTAACCTCTACCTTAAACTTATCATTTACCTAAGTAGAAAGGTCTACCTAAGATTTACACTTACATCTAGACTATTATTTCTTTTTTTCAATCTTATTCAAATCCAATATAACTAACTTGAATAATGAGTTGGTCATGAGAGTATACGACAAACAGATGAATATATCGCATTTTCAGTTGAATGTTTTAAATCTTCAGTTAAAAATTCAATATTCACTTGAATATTTCGTGCTTATGTTTTATGAACTTTTGGACTTTCATATTATTAAAAAGAACTTTTTTCAAAATTCTACATCATTCTGAAAAATGGATGAAACTTCAATCCAAGTGGAATTAGGTTATATTTGGCGAGGTGGAACAACCTCCTGGTCTCCCCATCGATGAAGGCTACGCTAAATGGCATACGCTAAATAAATAAATAGCATTTTTTCAATTTAATTCAAATTTAAGATAATTAACTTGAGTGATGAGTAGGTCATTAGAGGATACCACACACAGATGAAAATATCGCAATTATCCATAGTTCACATTACGCATAATGTTTGCTCGCCAGTTGGAAACAAGTGCTGTTATTGCTAGTATCAGCAATTATCGAGACTGGTCTTGCTGGGAGGTTATTGAAGTACCGCAATTCTATTCGAAAATTGATAATAACCATTGCGTCTGTCAAGTAAGTTTACTAGTTTCCTGAAAATGTTACCGGCTAACTCATTAGAAACGATTCGTTCCACTAGGCGTAACTAAATCTGCCAGCATATTATTCTACATGCTAGATTTCTTCGTTATTTTGGAATAGAAGTAGAAGTAAAAGAAGAAGAACAAGAAAATAGAAAAGAGAAAATTGTGAAAATTAGAAGATGTTGAAAAACTCGAGGAAGTAGAGAAATAAGTACATGTACATGTAGTTGAAAAAGGAGCAGTAAGAGAAGATTTCAATTTTTAAAGGTTTCTCAATCTCTTAATCTGTATATCTAAATATAATTGCATTATCTAGCTATGTCATTCAATATTCATGGGAGATAATGCCAAGTTCAATACATAGAATTTTGTACCAGGTTCTAACCTATTTTCAAGATAGTTTATGGAGTGATACGTTATATATATTCTGTCAATGATTTTTTTCGTTAATCATCTCATTAAAAGTGATTCATTCACTATTGAGTTCATTGAAATTATTATTAAATTTATTGAAATAATTATTATGAATTTATTGAAATTATTGAATTTATTTTTATTATCATCTTTAATTCCCACATTTTCTGTTTTTCCAATTTACATGGCATATTATATGATGATAATTTTATTATGTCATAAAAAACTAGTGTTTTCCGTCGATAACCTATTCCATCCATCTACTTAAACTCTAATATCATATTTTCATAGAATCCCAACATTTAATCGACGTAATTCTAATAACAAAACGTTGTTTTCCATCGTATGTATTCATATATCATTGGCATGCATATGAAATGACATATTAGTGGCAACATTTTGCTGGAATTATGCTAATATTGCGGGGGTTGATGACGATGAGGAGGGGTTGGGTACCCATGTATGCAATTTGAGGTGAAATTGGGGGGGGGGAGGTTCTCCGATTGACATATTGAACAGTTGTGGACAAGTGGTTGGGGGGGGGGGGGGGGGGTATAGATTCGATTGGTCCCATTGAATACCACAGCTGACCACTAATAGTGGTGTATTGTTGGGGGGTGGTGGGGGTGGTTTTTGGGTTAGGAATTGTAGCGGGGGGGGGGAAGTGGAGGGTCATGTCATGGTCCAGATGGTGGTATGTAAATAGCTATGGAGGGAGTGGAGTGAAGGGGGTGGGGTGGCTAGCTTACGTAGATCCTTCTCGATCAAGTGATCAAGAATCTTATATATGAAAAGAATTTTTTGTCCGACTTTGGAAAGTTCGTGGAGAAGATTAAGTGTACCGATTTTGATGCGGTTTGCGCCAAAAAAAGATAAAGAATCGAAGTTTTGCAGGCTCTATTTGTTTTTGAAAAATAATCATTCTAATTAGAGATTTTTTTTTATAAAAACACGAATTAGTTTCCTGTGGCACTATCTCTTGGCATATAATGTAGCCTACTAAATCATTAAATCTCTTGAGTTTAGTTTGTGAAATGACCCATAGATAGAGCTTAGAATGGTTTTTCTGAAAGTAGTACAGTGACCAGTAATCACTGTATACGGTAGGATTTCATTGGTATGACTGAGCTACTGTCAGTTGCAGATAATCAAAATAGCAAATTTTAAAAACTGACAATTTAAGAAAATCCAAGTGAGAGGCGAAAATTTTTTATTCGATTAACAGCTGATATTACTATCAGCTCTGACATGGTAGACTGCTAGATTCAGCATTTGTAGGTTAAGGATAGGCGTACACCGGTTAGTCAAGACAAGACAAGACGAGATTAGTTACGTTTAGTCACAGTACTTTACATAGTTGCTTATGAAGCATCACACACTGATTAGTCATTGCTTAGTCGTTAGTCAAGGCTCTGTCTTGACTAACCGGTGTACGCCCAGCCTAAGAATTTCAAATCGTTTTCAAGTTGGTATTCGTATAAACATTGATTACGAATTAAAATGTTATAATATGGTCAATTTTGATAAATTTATTCCTTATATACTTATTCTTTCTACTTTTCAAGTAGGATATGGTCATATGTTTTTGGTACATCAGGTACAATAATCTTGTACTAAGCAATAGACTAATAAAATCGATAGATCAGAATACGAACTACTGGAGTAGTTCTAGTAGTAGTAGTAGTATATCTGCGTATGAGGAAAAGCACAGTGAAGTACTGAGAAGCAGAGCTGAGGTAGATGCATGTCGACTGATTTGATGGATGGAAAGGTATTTAACAGATTGAATGTTGATTGGAATGCTACGCTGTCGGCTTGTGGGTGGGGGTTGGTTGTTGATTTGCAGAGGGAGGAGGGGGCTTAGGGGTGTGGGTGGTAGGTCCAGAAGGGTGGTGAGTGACGAGTGGAATCCATATTTCCGGAGTGATCGCAGGCCTTAAGGGCTGAAGCATGGCAAGCCAAGTCCCTTCATAATATAACAAGCTATGATACGAATGAATAGAGCTCGCGCATTTCGTTAATGAGACACATCCATTAAAGCTATTGGTCTATCATATCATTCGCAGCTCTCTCTCTCACTCTCTCTTACTCACACTATCTCTCTCTTATTTGTTCGCTTCATGTCTCAATTGTTTCTCTTTTCCTTCCTCTTCTGATTCCCATTCTATCTTCCGTTGTCGTCACATCTCATTCTCTTTTTCATCTGTCACTCTATCTTGATTGTTCCTCCATGTATAGTTGTATACCTTGGTCTAATTCTCTCTTTCGTTGTCTTCTCTACCTTATCCTCTCCTCATTCTCTGTGATATGAATCTCTTGTTGCCCACCGTCTCCCATCCTATTTCTCGCTTTCTCACCAACGTTCTCTCTCGTTTCGTTTCTCTTTTGTTCCGCTTTCTTTATCATTCTCTCTTTCCTTGTCTTCTCCATCCTTGTCTCTCTCGGATTCAAGTTTCTCTGTATTTCGCCTCCATTCTCATCCTATTTTTGCTCTCTTCTCCAATCACATTCCTTCTCCCAATCGTTTCCTTTTTGTGTCGTTTTCCTTCTTCGAATTCTCTTTTTCCCATTTCATTCTCTTCCAATCCTACCTGCCACCGATTCAACACTTTAGTCACATTTGTCATGCAGTATTTACTCTTGATAGTCACTCAAATAGAACTTCTTCTCTTAGCACTAAGCTTGCTCTTCTTTTAGTATCATTTTTTACATTTCTAGTTTCATTATCTTCTAAATCAGAAAGTTAATTCCATTCAATCGACTACACACACATCTATTATATTTTATTGTTATTTTTTCAATTTTAATCTTCCCTTCCCTTTGGAAATCTCTTTTCCACCACTTTATACTCTAATTTACTTCATACTCTAATTTACACTCATACTCTTATTCTACTTCATTCATTGTACCATCTCACCGTCCTTCACATCTACCCTCTTTGAAAATTTCATCTTTTTCCTTCTAATTTATATGCGTCTGTTCCAATCTATACCATTGCTATGCTCCTGAATTGATCTCTTATCTATCCCTCTCTTTTCTTCTTCCAATATCTCACTCCAACTCCTTCTTCTCGTCTACTTCCTCGCCCAATCCTACCACTTCTACTCCTCCTTCTACTCACTCTTCTCCTTCTTCTCCTCCTCTTCTCCTTCTTCTTCTTCTTCTTCTCCTTCTCCTCCTTCTCCTCCTCCTTCTCCTTCTTCTTCTTCTTCTTCTTCTTCTTCTTCTTCTTCTTCTTCTTCTTCTTCTTCTTCTCCTTCTCCTTCTTCTCCCTATTCTTCGTATTCTACTCCTTCATTTCCTTCTTCTTCCCATTCTTCTCCTTCTTTTCTCCTTCTTCCTCTTCTCTTTCTTCTGCTCCTTCTCTTTTTCAAATTCTTCTACTTCTTCTTCCTTCTTTTTTTCCTTCCTCTTCTTCTTCGTCCTCTCCTTCTTCATCTTCTTCTTCTTCATCCTCTCCTTTCTTCTTCTTCTTCTTCTTCTTCTTCTTCTTCTTCTTCTTCTTCTTCTTCTTCTTCTTCTTCTTCTTCTTCTTCTTCTTCTTCTTCTTCTTCTTCTTCTTCTTCTTCTTCTTCTTCTTCTTCTTCTTCTTCTTCTTCTTCTTCTCTTCTTCTTCTTCTTCTTCTTCTTCTTCTTCTTCTTCTTCTTCTTCTTCTTCTTCTTCTTCTTCTTCTTCTTCTTCTTCTTCTTCTTCTTCTTCTTCTTCTTCTTCTTCTTCACCCCTCTCTCTCTCCCTTATTCTGCTCCTCCAGCTGGTGTGGTATGAGCCGAGGAGGTACGCTTCATCGGCTAAGTGTTTCTCATCTCATCATAAAGAATTGAAAACCGTGAGCAGGCTTGTGTGTGTTAGTAGTTGCAGGCTCCATACCATCTCTCATACCCTTGCTAAACATCTGCCCACTTCGTTCGATATCTTGATAAATATATTCCTTCCCTACAACATGAGGAGATGGATTGGATTAGATTTGAAACTTATACGAAACATATCGCATAGAAATCGATGTTTCATATCTATTAAAATGTTTCACCAGTAATTACTATATATTAATTTGATGTGAATCCATCTTTTTTCACTTGTTCAAAATTATTATACTTAAAAGTAATATTACTTTGAAAGTAAAATCTACTGACAGATAAGTGTTGATAGCTATTTCGGACTGTCCTCGTAATCTGAAGATGGACAAACAACCAAAATAGCTATCAATACTTATCTGTGAGTAGATTTCACTTTTTAATAATAACTAGATTTCACTTCTAAGTATAATAACTATATTCATGAATGTTAATGAGGAATTTATTATTTTGTTGCTGTTTTTTAAGGCTGAATATATTTCTTCAATTAGTTCTCATGAGTTGGTTGAATTTTGTTTCCGTTACAGGTTTATGCTCATTGCTTTGTATACTTTTTTATAATAATCAGTAATAATAAGTCTAATAATAGTTAGAGAAGAATACCCAAAGTAACCTACATAAATAGATCTGGAGACTTCTGCGACAGTAAATATTGACATGAGAACTAAATAGCAGGAGGATTTTCAAAGGATTATTAAATTTAATCTGTTTTTATAAAGTGATTGTACAGTATTATGTTTCTGTGTTTTGTTGAGCAATAGAGAAATTCATCATTCGTGTGTGTTGCTTTCAAATAGAAAATTCGTATGTAAACTACAGAAATGGTGTATGAAAACGAACAGGGAAGAGAAGAAAGATGAAAATGGTATCATGGAACTTGAGAAATTGTTAATTATTGTAATTATTGTTAATATTCTTCTTGTCCTTCAACCTAGGTTTACTTCATTTTCAGCTTCTATTTCTATTAACGTTCTTTCTATTATTTCCTAATTTTGTGCTCTTTTCCTACTACTCCTTCTCCTCATTCGTCATCTTTTTCTTCTTCTTCATCATCATCTGTTCTCTTCCAAGTATATATTTTATATATATCGAAATGTATTTCATTGATATAGAACTATTTTGTTTGCCATAGGTACCTCAAGACCTAACAAAGAATATTAAATAAATAAATTTTCAACCTTCTCTAGGATACTCACCCTCACATCTTCTCATTTTCTGACCTTCTCATCTACATTATTCTTCTTCTTCTTCCTTTCCTCCTGCATATTTAACTTCTCTTCCTCCTTCTTCTTTTTTCTACCTCTTTTTCTTCTTCTTATCCTCCTCCTTCCTCCTTTTCACCTGTTTCTTCTCCTTTTTCTTCTTCTCCTCCTTCCTCCTTTTCTCTTGTTTCTTCTTCTTCTTCTCCTTCTCCTCCTCCTTCTTTTTCTTCTTCAGCTCCCCTTCTTTCTGCCCAATTCCCTCTCATCCGCTTTCTGGCCACATAACAGCCGAATAGCTTCACTCATTACGCCAACTATAGCCGCTAACCCGTAAGAGGGGTGGGGAGGGAGTGAGAGGGAGGAGTCGAGAGAATGTTTGGCAAATTCATTAGTGCACCTAGCAGCACGAAGTCCACACCAAAACGAAGTCCCGGCCGCAAAGCAGCAGCAGCAGCAGCAGCACAAAGTCGGCTGCCGCCGCCGCGAGCCAAGTTTTAACAAGTCTCTTTGGTGCGGGTCAAGCCCATTCAAATGACCGACCAACCGCCCTTAGGACTTATAAGTAGTTATCAGTTGTGAGCTTATTTCAGCGGAGGTGGTTAGTACTTGCTAATGAAGCCTAAGAAATCGAGGGGTCATTTCTACCCCACCCCCACTCCTCCACCACCTCCTCTTCCTGGTCACTCCTTGTGGGCGAGCCCTTTCCTCAACCCTCAAGGATTTCCAACTTGTTCACTCGATTAAATTTCAAATTCTATTGAGAATCCTAACGCTGTGCTTGATCCATTATTTATACGTAATGAGTTTACAGTGCTCTCTGATCTCCCTTATTTATCCTTAGCCTTTGCCTTGCTTTATGTTACCGGGGTTTCTCACTTTGCATCTTCTACCAGTTCCTTTACCCCCTCTATCTTCGCGTTTCTTCTAACACACTTCATCATTTTACTTTTTATTGTTTTTTAACGCTTCTTCGCCATTATATTGAAATATATTATGTATTATAATTATTATTCTACCGTTTCATGTTATCCACTTCTTTTATTATTTGTATTTTAGTTAATTTACCTATGATCAATCTATTAATAAAAACTATCAATCTTCCTATCATTGAAGTTTCTATCTGGTTTCATATATCATTGCTTTATATGGAGTTATATTTCTTGTTTCGTGAGAATTTTAAATTTATTATACAAAAAAATTTCCATTTGAAAGCTATTTTATTTCATTCTAATAATATGGGAATATTATTACGAAAATGATATAACTTGACAAATCAATCAGAATGCACATTGCAAGCAAAACAGATTCCGTTTATGGTAGTTGTACAGTGTTTTAAAACCCCTAAATCACTGTGGAAGGAACATTTCAGCTGCTAGTATTCAGAAGTCAATAAATGAACGATTTCTTATTCATTTATCTGTATTTGGCTGTATTTTCTGAACTTCTTCCAGGAACGTTATTCAATACTATTCTGTCCTATCATGTAGTTTTTTTGAGAGTTGTCTTAGAATTTTTACATTTCAAGGTCATAGTTCAATAATGATCGATGAAAATTGACAGGGTTTAATACGTTCGATTTTTTTTATCATGTTACATTTTTGAAACTACGAAAAATGCAGTCCCACTGTATTATGGGATAATCTTTTTTTAATGGGCAGGACTTCTATACGGATACTATTAATAGCTACCACTGCTTTATACGGATAAATGCGAAGTCAACCCAAACAAGTTGAAGGTGAGTTGAGAGAGGCGATGAAGAGGAGTGATGATGGAGAAGAGTGAAAGAAGGAGAAGAAGTATAGGAGCTGGGTGGGGGAGTGGGGGTAGAAGAAGAAGAAGAAGAAGAAGAAAAACAGAGGAAGGGAGAAAAGGAAGAAGAAGAAGAAAAAGAAGAAGTAGGAGAAGGAGGAGAAGAAGAAGAAGAAGAAGAAGAAGAAGAAGAAGAAGAAGAAGAAGAAGAAGGAAAAAGCGACGCAGGGAAAACAGGAGGAAAAAATGAAAAAGGGGAAGGAGGAGAAAAAGACATTAAAGAACATAAACAAAGAGAAAGAAAACCAAGAAGAAAAATATGAGACTAAAGTCGAGGAAGGGAAGGGAAAAGGAGAGAGGAAACTAAGACGAAGAAGAAGAAGTAGGAGACCAAAAAGAAGAGGGAGAGGAGCAGCAGGTGATACAGAGATTGTAGGAGACGAATAAATTAATGGAGACAAGAAAGGGAAGGAAAGAGAAGAGAGGAAACCAAAACGGAGAAGTAGAAGAAGAGGCAAAATAAGAGAAAGAAAGTGGGTGATAAAGAGATTGATGCAAAAAGTAGGAAAGTAATAAATTGATGTAGCCTAGGATTATTGGACGATTGAGAGATGTAAAGGGAAGAAGTGAGATAGAGTCGAGATGGTGAAAGAGAGTGCGATAGACGTAGTGGTGGGGTGGGAAGCTAGCTACACAATATCTCATTAGGATGAGTGGGTGGGAGGCGGTGCGGGAGGGGGTGAACAATCACCGAAAAGGCACTAGCAGATTACACGGCCATTCATGGCGCTGACAATTCTTCATTTGCCTATTTCATTTGTCATTTGTCGAGTATTGTAGGGGGCTCGCTTCATAAACTTACTCCTCCCCCTAAACCTCCTCCCCGCACACTACACAATTCCTCTTCTTCTTCTTTTTCTTCACCCTTTTCCTCTTCTTCTTCGTCCTCTGCCACCACACAACAGATCCTAATTTGTTCGCTTTGTACCTGCCATTAGAGCTGCATTAGGTCTACTATACCACCGCAATTCTGCTGCTTCTGATTCCCTCTTTTTTCAACTTCTTTTCTCCTCTCTTCTTCTTTTTCTTTTTCTTCTCCTTCTTTGTCTTCTTTTTCTTAATCTATTCCATCTCCTCCTGCTCTTCTTCTTCTTATTTTCTTCTTATTATTCTTCTCCTCCTTTCCTTCTTTTTCTTCTCCTTTTTCTTTCTCTTCTTTCCCTTTTATCCTTCTTCTTTTTCTTCTTTTTCTTTCTCTTCTTCTTCTTTTCCTCCTTCTTCGTTAGTTATCGTGCGGACAAACGGACAGACGGACACCAGTACGATCGCATTAAGAACCCTATCGGGTCCTAATAATAGACTAATGTAAGTAATAGAAGATTGTGACAAAGTAGTAAGGACAATGCGAAAACTTGGAACTAACATCACTAATTAAATAGATTAGAATTAACATGCATTGCTTACACTCTGTACTGTACTGACTTTTGTGTAGAAGTCCATTTACTGCCCCACGCCCTCCACTCCTAAACTACCCCTAACTTCCTGTAACCCCCTCCCCAGACACACTTATACACAAAACCAAGGTTCCGAGCGAATTAATTATACAATCCCTGAGTGGTGGAAACGAAAATTGAAACTTGCAGCCCTTCTCCCACCCCTAATTTCTCACTCCTACCCTCTCAATCTTCATCAATCTGTCTCTTTTACACTCATTCGCTTCCCCCTCTCTTGGGGGCACCCTCTCTATCGTTTCCTTCCTCTTTTCCAGCACCCCCCAATAAGTAATAAAAAGTTGTTTTTTTTCATTCTACTGTTTTGTTTCTGGTCGGGCCGTATATGAATTATTAGGGCTGCGTTTTTTTTTAATACGAAGCCGCCCCCCTCCCACACTCGTGTGTTTTTCTCAGAAAGCCAAGGGGTTGAAGGCTGTAAAATAATAATGATAACAATTGTGGAAACAATACTCTCAATGGAACGGTCTGGGGATTTGTGAAGGGGTTTATTTCTGTAGCCTCACTTGTAGTACACGTTGAGAATGAGGTGTATTACATCTGGTGGAAATTTTTGAATACCATGATACATAACACTATAATTTCCATCTAAACTGGCTCATGAAATGTAGAAAAACGTTTGTAATTGGAGTATAAAATTGGTTAAAATGTTATATTATGGTGTGATATGTTTTAGTGTTAATGTTATAGAGTAGTGTTGTAGTATGTATGCTTTCAGCATAATTATAACGATCTTATCTTATTGAGAAGTAGAATTGTCTCTGCTTTCGCCAAGTTAGATATTATTTTTTAGAGAATTATTACTCGCTTTGCTAGCCTTTCACCAATCATTCATTTGAATGAAGATCATTGAGAACTTCATTAGTGGCGAAGCGTGGTATACTTATTTGGTAGGAAATATACCAATATATACCATATTTACCAATATTCCTATAGGAAATATACCCGGCGATGACCAAATAAGTATACCACGCTTCGCCACGGAACTTTATGATTATTCAAGTCTTTGTAGACACCATAAATCCTTGAAAGCAATCTTTTTTACTGTGTATTCTCGGATAATAGAATCCACCAATCTACCGTTGAAACTTAGCAGTTGGCAAAAGTCTATTTTAAAGAGAAATTTCCTGAAAATTCTTTGTCTACGAAAATAATTAGTTGATTACTGTAGAATTACCATGTTATTATTAGGCCTATACCATTTTAAAATTGGTTATTCAAATCGTGATGCTTATCTGTAATCGTTCTAATCAATTTTTAATGTGAAGATTGTGTTAGATAATAATTGTTGAACAATCATAATGCAAACTGAATTACATGTATTATTATTGTTACAGGTGAGCTGAATACATTGTGATATGGGAATCGTGTAGAATGGTAAGCTGAATATCAAATAAATTATTGAACAATGTACTCATAATACTTGGATAATCATTAAGTAATGAACATAATTCTGTATTAATATCAGTTTCAAAACATTGATTATTACGGAAGAAATTTCATAAATAAAGACAAAACTTAAAAACTATCAAGAATACCTCGAAATATTCGAGACTATCATCGATTTAAGATTCTATGATGACATAGTACGGTACCCTCGTATCCCATTGGTTAAGATTGGATCCTCCCACAAAATGGCGGCTACATGACGTAATTTTGCTCCAACCAACCAACCAATGAGAAGCAGTTAGAAGTTGACTATAACAAAATGGCGACTTGCATGGCACTACAGAGTGTACTAAGTAAAATATTTTTGTTAAATATTCACTTATTACAGTAGTTGAACCATTACTTCTGTTTGATAAAAATTTGTTCCGCCAGTAGCAAATAGATAGCAGGTTGTATTGAATTTGGCATTCATTGATCGAAATTTCTCATGAATATTTACAAAATGGCGCACCAATTAGCGTTGAATTGGTTGTTCTAATAGTTGAATGGAACTAGAATAAGCAGTATAGTGATACAGTAGCGGAGAAGCCCATTTATTGGAATATGCAGGGAAAATGATCAATTTATTATTTAATTCACACTTCGAACAAAAATTCAATGAAGGCTATACGTTTATCAATTGACATCATTAATTAATAGCAAATATCACGTATAAAAAAAATACATCAAATATGATCAAAACCTTAAAGTGTGATTTTAACATAGGATAAAGAACAAGACGTACGAGAAATGTGATATGAGAAGAGAGTTTTATTATACAGCTATACTTCAGACATGATTTATTTTACCCGAGCCGGGCAAATAATTAGATTAGTCATCTACATGCATATCTCGTAAATCTAATGATTCGTACTCGTATAACGTAGGAGTCGTTAAAGTTGAAAAATCCGCCTCTTCGCCGTAAACAATGAAACTTTTTCTATGCATACAGTCTTCTAACCAATATCACATATAATACAGTTATAATACACTGATTCAGAATATACAGTTATAAGACCACTTAATTTGCTGTGCTAATAGAATACATGGAATGACTGCCGTACATGGTCATATCTCGAGCGGTAGGTCCGTCAGCCCATTGGTGCTACACTAGTTTTATATTCAATAATGAAAAAAAATCGCAATCTGATGAAAAAACGCATACAAATAGACTGACTTACGCACACACTCACACAAAGCTTGGGTGTGTAGTGGTGGATCGTCTACTAGAAACTTCAACTAGTTCTGCGTTAATTCAATGTAACATTAACTGAACTCAACTTACTTTTTACTTGACAGTAAAACGTGTGTACAAGTGGAAAACATTAGTGACATTCATTTAATTTGACGCTTGGCTTTAGATGGATAGATAGAGAGATATCATTTCTCGACGTTGCTGATGACCGTAGAGTACGATGGCAAAGAAATAATATCTCTCTATCTACACAGAAAAGGAAGAACAGAGGTAACATTCACACGGGACATTGTTACGCCTAAATACAGTTGCAATTCATTGCGTCAGTAGCCATGAATTGCGTCTACAAATGTTGATTTCTGTCAAAGCTGTGTTACAACTACAGTTGTTGTCGTGGTAGAGGGGAGTGGCATTCCACAATTCTCTCTCCTTAGCCTGAAAAAAAAAGAACTTGGGACCCAACTTTCAATGCTTGGGTCCCATTTAGCGTAACATTGGATGCGTCCTCTGTTCTTCCTTCTCTGTGCTATCTATCTATCTAATGCCAAGCGTCAAATTGAATGAATATCACTGTAACTAGTCGATGAAGAAGCTGAAATACTATTATTATCGGGTGTATTTAACGTATCAAGCTCATCGTTCAAATAGAATATAGTATACCATTCTCCTTAAATGTAATGAGAAAAATATCTAAGAAAGACTGTATTCTTATGCACATAACTCATTCATTCTTATGTACATAGTTATAGTAGAAAATTTGTAATTTAATGGATGGCGAATGACTGTTATTTAACGTTTCTATGGTAACGGGTGATGTTATGCTGAACTGTGTCCTAACATAAAATCATAATAATATATTAAATCATAACATAACATAGACTCCGCTGGAAGATAACATCACTTGATTCTATTGAAACGTTTAATTCTTATATCTTCTTCTTCTTTAGGTACCTTCTCCATCCCGGAGGTTGGCAATCATCATGGCAATTTTCTTTTTGTCTGATGCTGCATTAAAAAGTTCATATGTTGTGCAATTGAATGCTTCTCTCAGGTTTCTCAACCAGGACATTCTTCTACGTCCCACCGAGCGCCTACCAACGATTTTTCCTTGGATTATGAGTTGCAGGATTGTGTACTTAGGTCCCCTCATGACGTGCCCAAAGTATGTCAGTTTTCTGGTCTTAGAAATTTGCACAATTTCTAGTTCTTTATCCATTCTTCTAAGAACTTCGTCATTTGTGACTCTATCTGTCCATGATATACGGAGCATACGTCGATAGGTCCACATTTCAAAAGCTTGCAGTCTGGCCTCACATTCCTTATTCAGAGTCCATGCTTCCAACCCATACAAGAGAACAGGGAATACATAGCACTTTAAGAGGCGGGTCCTGATTTCAAGGGGCAAGTCACGAGCTGACAGAAGAGGTCTCATTTTTACAAATGCAGCCCTGGCCTTTTCAATTCTAATTTTTATTTCTGGCATGTGACTTGCATTGCAGTTGACACGGGTTCCACGATAGTTGTAAGCATCCACTTGTTCTATTCTATCTTGTCCAGCAAAAAGGTGTTGTTGTGGAATATCTTGCTTAGTGATGACCATATACTTCGTTTTCTTGGCATTCAATGTGAGCCCGTAATCCTCACTGGCTTTTATCAAATTGCTAAGCATTCTTTGGAGGTCTTCTATACTTTCAGCAAGGAGTACAGTGTCATCGGCATATCGTAAGTTGTCTAAATTGGTACCATTGATGACAATGCCTGCGTTTTTGTCTTCCATAGCATTTGCTATAATACGTTCAGAGTATAAGTTGAACAAGAGTGGAGAGAGTACACAACCCTGCCGGACCCCACGTTTTATTTCAAGCTCTCGACTGGTTTTTGATTGGACACGCACTTCTGCCTTTTGATTAAAGTATAAATTTTTAATTATCTGAATGTCTCTAGTATCAATGTGTGCTTCTTTCAAAATATTCATCAGAATGCTGTGTCGTACTTTGTCAAATGCTTTGTTATAATCAATGAAGCATACATACACATTTTTATTCACATCCAGACAACGTTGGACCAATACACTGTAAGCAAAAAGTGCCTCTCTAGTACCAAATCCATTCCTAAACCCAAACTGTGTGTTTGATAAATTTTGTTCCAGCTTTGTGTTGATTCTTTTATGGATAACTTTCAGAAATACTTTGAGAGTGTGGCTCATAAGACTGATTGTGCGGTGATCCTCACATCTCCTTGCATTGTGCTTCTTAGGGAGGGTTATAAATGTAGATTTTAGCCAGTCTTCAGGCAACCTCCCACTTCTGTAAATCAGATTAAATAGATCTGTCAGCTTGACAACATGCCTCTCATCCAGTAACTGTAAAATGTCTCCTGGGAGTTCATCTGGTCCTACTGCTTTCCCTTTTTTTAAGTTATGGATTGCATAGATCACTTCCTCTTTCAAAATTTCTGGACCTGTTGTTTCTTCCATATCAGCAATATGTTCTCTGTCATCAGCAAAAAGCCTCTCTATATATTCTTCCCACAGTTTGAGCTGTTCATCTGTGTCTACAACTATGTTGCCCCTCTCGTTCAGAAGATAATGTGTCCTCTGTTCTTTTCTTCCAGTCAGCTCTCTGATTTTCTTGTGAATGTTGTGGGTATCATGCAATGCCTGTAGCCGTTCTATCTCCTCACATTTCTGTTTTAACCATCTTTCCTTAGACTGTCTTCACTCATCCCGAATCTTGTTCTGCAACTTTCTAATCTATTCTCTCCCCACATTTGAAACTTTGAGGCTGTTGACGTTTTTCATTAGGTTCAAGATGTCTTCCTGTCATCCAGTCTTTTTCCTTCTTCTGTTTTATCCTCTTTAAATGCCTTTTACATGGTTCCAGAATTAGATTTAATGTTTTGCCATTCTTCTTCAACTACCTGGTTATTTTTGTTGACTGTAACATTGTCAAGTTTCTCATTAAGATCCTGAACAACTTTACTTCTAGTAGCTGCATCTTTTTAATCTGTTGACATCTATTCGGGCTGGCAACTTTGGTTGAATGAGTTTCTTCAGCCTGATGCAAACTTCTGCTGCAAAATATTATGATCTGATCCGATAAAGGCTCCAGGGTATGTTTGGCACTCTTAACAGAGTTTCTGTATCTGTGATTGATTGTGATGTAATCAATCTGGTTACGCATTATTACTGACTTATCTCTTGGTGAAGTCCAGGTATAGAGTCATCAGTTAGGCAGTTTGAAAAAGGTGTTGGTAAGAACCATCTTGTTTTCTTGACAGAATGTTAGAAGCCTGTCACCACGGTCATTTCGCTTCCCAAGTCCAAACTTACCCATGATTTCATTTTGTGGGCTCTCACCCACCTTTGCATTGAAATCTCCTAGCACCATGGTGACATCCATATTCTTTGTCATCTTGAGGACAGTTTCAATGTCTCTATAGAATTCCTCAACCTCTTCATCGTCTTTATCAAGTGTTGGGGCATATGCTTGAATGATATTGAGCAGTCTTCCTTGTGCATACAACTGCAATTCTTATATCAAAACGTTTATTTCAGAATAGGACTAGTAGTATGGAATGTAGTAAACACGTTAACGAGTAAACCAGTTGAAACGTTGATAACCCGTCAACTCAACTACATGGTTGATTCAACGCTTACCTCCACACATAGCATTGTCCAATGACATGATTTATCCATGTCGCGCCATAATATGGAGGCCAATATATATGGAGGCACCTACCACACTCAGTTGCATTGCATCCATAAAACAGTCCATAAAAAGTTGGAATCTCCATCAATGAAAGCCACTACGATGGTTTGTTGTTGGCACCGCAGGAACTCATGACCTTTTCTCTCTCACACTGTCTCTCTCTATCTCTCTCCTCCCCCCCTCCTCCTCCTCTGTCGTTCCTGATTCCAAAGTTGTAGGCTGCAACCCCATGCTGATTTTTATGTCACCCCTTTATTTATTATCGGCATATTTGTCTGCTGGAATGCCACCTACTGACTACTGCCTACTGAGTTCGTTCTCCTCTTTTATTTCATCATCATCTTCTTTTTGTTGTTCATTCTCTGGTATTTCTTTCTTGTTCCTCTCGATCATTTCATCTCTTTCCTCATCTTCTTTTCGTTGTATGAACCACTCTGATATTCCTTCTTTTTTCCTCTCATTCGCGTCTATAGTTTCGTTCATTCATCTTGAACGAGAAAAAGAAGAAGAAGAAGAAGAAGAAGAAGAAGAAGAAGAAGAAGAAGAAGAGTAGAGGAAGAAGAAGAAGAAGAATATGGAGAAGAAGAAGAAAGAAGATGAAGAAGCAGAGGAAGAAGAAGAAGAAGAAGAAGAAGAAGAAGAAGAGGAAGAAGAAGAAGGAGAAGAAGAAGAAGAAGAAGAGGAAGAAGGAGAAGAGAAGAAGAAGAAGAAGAAGAAGAAGAAGAAGAAGAAGAGGAAGAAGAAGAAGAAGAAGAATATGGAGAAGCAGAAGAAGAAGAAGAACATGGAAGAAGAAGAAGAAGAAGAAGAAGAAGAAGAAGAAGAAAGAAGAAGAAGAAAAGATTCAATAAATTTGTATAATACATAACTCGGCCATTAGATTTGAAAAGGCTACTGTTTGCTGTATGTACACGAACAAACTTTCGTGAGAAGAAGAATAGAACAAATCAAGAAGAAGAAGAAGAAGAAGAAAAAGAAGAAGAAGAAGAAGAAGAAGAAGAAGAAGAAGAAGAAGAAGAAGAAGAAGAAGAAGAAGAAGAGGAAGTAGAAGGAATGAAAGACAAAACGTAACAACTAACAATAAATGTAGTAACAGTTTTATTTTGCCCCAGACGTCTCATCAAGACACCTCACCCAAGCAGGGGGCTCCAACACCAAAGCAGACAGACCCCTAACAACCGAGCGAGCGCCGGCCGGACGGAAAAAACTTGGGCACTCGTTCCCCCCGGTGGGGGGGGGGGGTGTTGGTGAGGGGTGCTGATTGAGCGCGGCGGCTTACCCCCTTCCTTATCATCACTGTAAAAGCACCCTGTCCTCATCAGGGGCCTCACCGCGTCTCCCTCAGGTCCTCTAGAAAGGAGACGGAGGTTGGAAGGAGAAGGAGGAGAAGAGGATAGAGAATAAGAAGGAAAAAATGAGAGAATATAGGAGGATATATTAAGAAAATAGGAGAAGAAAGACAAAAAGAAGAAGAAGAAGAATAAGAAGCATAAGAAGAAATTAAAAAATTCAATTTATTCGTATCATAATATAATTTTACCTTTAGATTTGACAAGCTACTGTTAGCTGTTGAGATGTATGTAGGCCTACACGAACAAAAGTTTTCATGGTATTCCATGCAATAAGACAAGAGATAGCCTTAAGGATACCTAACCTAACCTAATCAGCAACGGCTGATTGATTATATAATAATACCCACACACACGATTCAATATCATAGTGTACTGCGTTAAGTCAGTCAAAGTTTAGTGTTTGGCCTAACCTAACCTAATTAGCTGTTTTACTTCTAAGTTTATATTTTTAGATGGAATTTTATAATGGCTTTATGCGTTTTGATGGTGAACTATCATGTGTGTGACTAAACGTGATTTGAGAATACCTTACCATTATTAGCTGTTAGTTCTTAGTTTATATTTTCAGATGGAATTTGATAATGGCAAGATGGAATAATTTATGCAAGTTTTGATGGTGAACCATCATTGCACAATATAAAGTTCTTTTTACGTAAGGCTAGGCGTAGCACACCGATTGGTCTTTGCGTCGGTGTGTGCTGCTAATGACTAAACGTGTCGTCTTAAGAAAGCGTCATATGAGAGTCACAGCTTCATTCTAGTTTTCAGTCTTGAAAACACTTGAAATAAGTACTAAAAATACTGAACACAGAAAATACATAAACACTAAAAATACTGTATCATAAGATTAAATTTGTAAAATCGGGTGGCAGTAATATACGTTACATAACAACATCTAAATAACGAATACCTCTCTACAGCAAACTTTTTCTCTGGATAATCGACTTCGTTCTGCAGAGTTTCAAACGTATTATAATAATACTCACTACTATACATTTTCCATCAACATTTATCCACATTTATTATACATTTACTCCCTTCCCTACTAATATTCATGATTTTGAAATACCAACATCCGATCATTTAAAAAAAAAACTTCATGGATAAACAGTAGTTGAACGATACCAAAGCAGGTTGATGTTTAGGAGGAAACATGTGAAATATTCATTGCAGAGTACACCCACGCGAATTTCGAAAATACTCGGCACCTTTGTACCCCAAACACAACAAGCTACAAAGGTATTGTTACCAATAGAAAAAATCATCGTGATACACACCGGGCGTATATTATTTCATAAACAACAACAAATATGTGTGACATTTGTTAGGTTGGCAACGCTGCAGCTGTGTTGGCGCGCGAAAATGCGCGCCACAAAACAAGTGTCACACAAAGGTTGAAAGGAATTCGCGGGCGCGGGAATGTAAACGGAATAATAATTCTGGCTCTGCGGTCTGATAATAATTAATCGCCGGCCGCTGTGCCTTCTGAATAGTAGTCGTTGTTGTGGCGCGAAATTTAAACGCTGAAAATTTCATTCGAATCGTTTGTGGCGGCGGCGGCGAATGCCATTGTAATGCAATAATGCAGTCGGGTAATTAAGGTATTCAGTTACGCCAATTGACAATTGAGCGTCGGCCGGCGCTGCCAATTGAGCTTTTTGTTCGTATTTTGGGCTGAGTTGACTGTGTGCTTGTGTATTGGTCACTTGTTTTGGTCACTAGCCGTCTGCAATTGTTTCGTTGATGTATGCACTTCATGCATGCTTTGTTTAATATGGCTCTGATCTCCTGATACATGAGTGATTGGTTGCGTTCCTAGCTCCATAACAATGATTCTGATCTCTTGATACATAAGTGATGTTGTTAGCGTGCGGTTTCTAGCTTCATAACATGATTATTTATTATTAGATCTTCAGTACTCATAAAATAAATAAATAAATGTTTATTTCTCAGTAAATACAATACAAGACAATTAGTAGCGAAGCGTGGTATACTTATTTGGTCATCATATAGGAAATATACCCGGCGATGACCAAATAAGCATACCACGCTTCGCCACGGAAGACAATGTATTCAAAGTACGATTCATCGTTATAAGCGCATTTACAGAGCAACTAGGCACTCCCGAGAATAATCTATAAGGGAGTTACCATCAATAGATTGTACAGCATAATTACAGTTCGAATAAAACTAGTTGTCACTTGGCCTGGTGCTCAAGAACCACTCACTAGAAACGTTTTTGTCAGAAAGTCCGTTGACCGAATATTTGATTCAATGATGCTAACATTGAATTCAATGGTCAGATGTTCGGACATCGGACTTTCTGACAAAAACGTTTCTAGTGAGTGGTTCTTGAGCACCAGGCCAAGGGACTAGTTTTATTCGAACTGTAATTAACGTAGTCATTAATATATCAATTTATGTATAGTCGCGAGAAATATAAAGCAGTATCAAAGTGTGAGTTGTGGAGATATCAAGGAGAAAGAACACAGATTTTCACTACGATTTTGTTGTTGAAAGATTCTGCAGTGGAGCAAGGTTTAGTTTGTGAGTTGAGAAGAAGATAGAAAATGAAGAAGAAAAAGTGAAAAGAAGGAGAAAAAAGAACAAGGAAGAAAAGGCAATGAAACAGAATGAAAGCATGCTCTACAAACGGCCACAAATTGAAGCACCCCTCTCCCCACACCGCTAAACCCCCCACCACTCTTCATTCTCTCCAAGCTTCAACTTTCAAGCTAACTTCGCATTTGACTGTCACTCACACACTCTCACACAACAACAAGACACGCACTCACACACACACTCACTGGTCGCGTGCTTTCCCCCTCCCCCTCTCAAGCACTTCCAATAACTTTTCTTCTTCCACCCTTTCCACCCCTGCTAGAGGAGACCCTCACTAAATAGACTGCTTGGCACTGTGTGTGCGTGTGAGTGTATTCATTAACATTGTCTTCCAAAAACTCATTATCTGGCATGTTAATGAAACGCATGCCTGTAATGGCTCCCATTATATATTAAGGATGAATATGAAATATACATATATACAGAGTGTGTCATAGGAAGCCTTTGACAGAACAAGGAAAGTGTAGATGATGTGAATCAACAATCAGCCTTTCAAGCAGCTTGACTTTTTCGTTGAAGATATTAATGAATTACCCACAATCGATTACGCTAGGTCTTTATCAGTTACGCTTTATCAGTTAAATCCTGTAAGAATAAATCAACATTTCATGATATTATGTTTTGATCGAAATAGATGTGAAGTTTTAATGTGATTCGACATTTTTCTCATAGCAGAAGATTGCTGATTAAGTCATGTTTTTCTTTCAGTAGATATTTATTATAAATTCAATTGATTTTTTTTTTCAAATACATTTAATGATTTGTATACATCGGATTTGATGATAAATAAACCTTGTACAATAGAACCTCGATAATGTATAAATAAACCTCGTACGATAGAACCTGCAAAGAACTTTATCCAGTAGATATTTTTCATAGATTCAATTAATTGGTTCTAAGAAATTCTTATTTTGAGTGTGATTCTAGCATCAAGCCTGAGACTAATAAGCTATCATTACTTCTTCATGTTAACTGCTAATGACTATCAACTTATTCGATGAAAAATGTAATTCCCATCAAATTTGCACTAACATTTTCTACTTTTCAACTGAATTTCCCAAAGTTGTTACAACTCACTCCTACACTTTAGTTGGCGATATAAGAATCGTTCTCACAAACTAACGAGCTATTTAATTGCAGCCGAAGTTGGATGCGAACAGAAAAGCAGCTCCTAGTTAAATGTTTACAACTTTCGATCGAAATACCACTCGCTTCCTCTCCAACTTACATGAGTGCTTAGGAAGTAGCCCAAGTGAGTACTTACTTTATCCAACAAATGATGGAATAAAGTGTAAGGGAATGGGATTGGTGGAAATATTAGAAAAAGAGACTAAGATTAGATTAGATTAGAAAGGATTAGAGTACTTTATTTATGTTGATAACAAAATAAAGTATTCTGTAAGGGAGTATGATAATAAAGAGATAGTTTTATTAGAAGGTTGATAAGAGAAAGTGAATTTGCAGTATGTAAACGATAATTTCTTCATCAAATTCCGTACAAACTTGCATTGAATCTCATATTCCAATAAAACTTGTGAATCTGGTGCTGAAAATTTCATATTTCTCCATGATTTTTCTTATACAATACTTGCATATAGGGGAATTTCAAATTTGTGACTATTTTACATTGAATTAGATATTAAGATATTCACACTGTTCTCCAGACAGCAATTAAATTCACATTATTCTTCATTGTACGGCATTAAATACAATAAGAACTGCACCATGTGCTTCCTCCTTCTCTTCTTCTTCTCCTCCTCCTCCTCCTCCTCCTCCTCCTCCTCTCTACTCACCCCTCCCACTCAGTTGGCTAATGGTTATATCGCTGCAGCTGCAACACAGGCTCTTCTCATGCATCAATATAAAATGTTTCAGCCAGCGTCTTGTTTACTTGCCTTCTACCTTGCCTTTTGCCTTGCCTCTTGTCTTGCCTCTTGATTCACCTCTCACCTTGCCTCTTGTCTTGCCACTTTCCTTGCCATTTCACATCTTACGTGACTTGCTACTTGCCTCATCTTGCCACTTGCCTTTTCTTGCCTCAAATCACTAGCCCCCCCACCCATTTTTGGCGAATTGCTTTTTAATACCTCATCTTGCTTTCCATAAAAGTGGCCACTTTGGGGTGGCTGCGTGTTGCAAGTCAAATCAGATTTTGAAAAGCAACACCAACTTGACTACTTTTGATGCTGGTATTTTTAATGCAGGTGCAACCTGTTACTAATGATACCGTTGGGTGTGAGCCACAATTTTCTGAGTTATTTTTGATTATATATTACTTTATACATTCCATAATGCACAAGAAGAACTCAGGAAGGAGCAGTTAGTTACTTATTGAATAATGGGAATATAATGTCATAATAGAATAACCAAACATGGTTATGTGATTAACAGAAAGTATGGTTAATCCATTAGAGAATATCTTATTTCTAATAATATAATAATACTAATAATAATTCTTTGTACTGTAACAGATGGGCTGTTCCTCATTTCAGGGATAATATCTGATAGAATCCAACAAAATAGTTATACAATGTTTCCTCATAAGACTCTTATACTGAACAAGCTCCTCCCCAAATTTATTCCAATTTCCAATATTTAAATTTTTCAAGCAAGAGATATGTACATCAATTAACCCTCCAAAAACAATGCGCTCCAAAACGGACTGTATTGGAGAGTTAGGTTTCATAATGGTACTTAATACATGATATTATTAGTAGTTATTACCATTATTTTAGTTTTAGACTCGAATTTTCCATTCTACATTTGTTTTAGCGTGACTAGAACATCATTTAAGGGATAGCATTATATTCCCGTTTATTTTGAAAATATTACAGTATAATATGAAAACGATTCAAGCTATTCAAAACGTTTCCGTTTAATTTGCTGAATTATTATGTAAAAGAAAGCTGGAATTGAGGATAAACCGACTGTATAATTGATAATAAACACATGATAATTGAAACCCTATTTTGAAAACACAATAACCCTCTATGGGATAAATCTAGAATCTAATCTCGCTGAAACTGTTTTCCGATTTGCAGAATTTAGAAAGTCCCAGCCTCACACACACACATTCTCAAGATAATGGGAAATAGAACAGTTGGTGACTGTGTAGTTGTATTTCGGGGGAATGCCTTATCTTGTGGGGGGTGGGGGGCATGAGGGTGGGGCAAGGGGGTAAGAGGGGCCACTGAATATTCCAATCACATAAATGTGTTTCCCTTGTGCTGTCGCTGCTGCTACTACTACTACTGATTGTCATTCGGCTTGAGATTTGATTTGTGAGGCGCCACTCAGTGGGTGAGTGAGTGTGGTGAGGGATGGGGGGGATGCCTCATCCTCCTCTCCTCCTCACTAGGAGTCTTCTCCTCCTACTCCTCCTCTTCCTCCTCCTCCTCTTCCTCCTCCTCCTCCTCCTCCTCCTCCTCCTCCTTCTCCTTCTCCTCTTCTTTTTTCTCTCCTCTCCTTCCTCATCACTCCTCACACGTACACAGAATGTTCTTCGTTCCTTTCTTTCTTATTCACCCAAAAGAGCAGCTCCCATCTACTTTCTTTTTATTTTCTTTAACTTTTTCCTTTTCTTTGTCTTCGTTAATCGTTCATACCCTAACTATTAAATTAATGAACTATCTATTATCTTCAACGTTATTTTCATGTTCTCTATTGGTTTGGAATTTTGTCAGTTCCCTACTTGATTTTTCTCTCCTATAAATAAAAGAAATGAATTAAAAAAATAATAACTATTTGAAAAAAGGCAATATATCTCTAGAACTACATGTAGAACTACAGAACTGATCCTCCCGTCATAATAAATTACTCAATCTTTCATCAACATTAATGTAATGATAAACAAAATTGTTAGAATTGATCTAGTTGAAAATTGTAATATTTTTGAAAAATTCAACGAGAAAATTGTCACTAAGAGGTCAATGATCACATGTGGTGAAGTAGACCCTACGTTCACTGGTAAGAATGGCAATCTATCAAATTACAAAGGACAGTTTGCTTTTCTAATTTGTATTTCATTATTGGGTCACTTCTGAAAGGATTCACGTTTTATTTTTATAACAATTGAATTTAAAAGGTCTTTGTTTTCCTTTTTGGATCGGCAAAGAAACATTTATTTTTCCGATCTTGTGTGTCTTTTTCTCTTCCAAACATGTTGATATCGTTGGCTTCTGTTAACTATAAAATAGAGGGAAGATAGAAATTATTAGATAAACTTGATACGAGACACGGTTTTTGGAAACCTCTCCACCAAATTTGGATCATCAGGACGAAACCTTGTTGAAAGTCACGACTCCCACCATATTTATTCAGGATTTATTTGTTGTCGTTGTCATCCCTTTCTCAGACTGAATTACACAAAAAACCATGAACATCGAAAGAACTCAATGATCAATACTTTTTCTCTTTTTCTCTCATGGTTATTTGTTTAGGACCTTTCACGTTCGATATACAGATGGCCACTGGTATAATAGGATTAATTTAATTTGGCGGATGGCATTAGACAGATAGATATTATTTTTTTGTCATCGGACTCCACGGTCATTATCAGTCATTAGACAGATAGATAGAGAGATATTATTTTTTGTCATCGGACTCCACGGTCATCAGAAACGTCAAGAAATAATATCTCTCTATCTAATTATCTATCTAATGCCATACGCCACCAAATTAATTGAATCTGACAATACATGATTATTCAAGATATTTTTCGAATGCTTGTTCCCCTATCCACAGTAAAGGATTTTCTCTGTTTGAAACTATGAAAATTAGGACATTTCAAAATAGGAAAACCAAATTCTCGAATCGCAGTTGGAATTTGTTAACCGTCTTGAAATTTGACAATCCTCAATAAGTGGGTGTTGAGTGGAAGAGCTTGTATGTTTCAACTTCGCCCACAGCACTTTTGTAATGTAAAAAGTGTAAAAATATTGTCATTTATCTATCTTTCAATACATTTTCACTATTCTCGTCAAATTACTTAACAATGGAAGAGTAAAAAGTCAAAATTCTGAGAAAGAAAATTTGTGTATTTGAAATATCTCTTAACAATATGATATCACTTCCAAGATTGAGAAGAACGGTTGGACCAGTGAACCTTTCTTTGTTTCTGCTTATGTACTATCCTATTGAAAATTGCCATTCAGTACTTTTGATATTGCGAAATTAAAAGTCATTCGTGTATACCTACTCTGTATGAATTAGACCTATTAGGACTTCAACTCTGAAATGATCTTTATCACTGTTACTATCCAATTCTGCTACAATTTGTGTAGCAGACTAGTGATTAGGTATATAAGTGGAGTAGTTCAGTTTCCATTGCTCTGAACTCCACGTACCTCTAAACTGTTGCTAAACATAGTCTACCGCCCGCATTCTTGTGTAATTTAGTAATTTAGCGATTGTTGTATTGTGAAAACATTTTATTTTGTGGTGGTGTTATTGCTGTCCCACTTCTTTGCTTTTTTGTAGTAATCACTATTTACTCCTTTTACTCTCTTTCTGTTAATTTCTGCTCCCTCTCTGATTCTACAAATTAAGTCATAAAGATAATTTTATGCCTTGCCACATATGTTGTGCTATTCTCGTTTCTTCCTTCCTTCCACTTAATTCATTTTTCTGTTATCTGGAAATCGCTTGTAGACGGTTCAAATTCAAATTGAGATACAGTATCTCTAGATTCAAGGCTTTTTTGTATGCAATAGTAATTTTAAAAACCATTCAATCATGAACAAACTGCTTTGTTTCTTGAATAAACCAAAATAGAATGACGTTTTCAGTCAACTTGGAAAATTCTGAACGTTAGTTCCCAATCTATTGCGAATGTGATAGGTTAACTATGTGATATTAACTATCATTTGCTTGCTTATTATATGACCAGCCATCCCGAATTGAGCTTTCAAAACTAATCCTAATCCATAGAAATTTCTGTGGAATTTGTCAATCCAATGTAAAACTCCCAATATGAAAGAATCATAAAAAGTCAGAGTATCTTTTTTTTGCTATTTAATATCATAATTCAGTTTTGTTTAGATCAATTACTCATTAAATCAGAATTTTCATTGTAGGCTATTGGGCGTGTTTATAAAGAAACTTGTATCATACACTATCAAAATGGATTATCTCTTCTATATATATAATATACTATATATACAATATATACCATACATACTAGACTCTATATATAGTGTTACTTTTTGAAAATTCGTGGATGAATACATGTGATATTAGACTATATATAGGCCTAATAATATATAGTTTACATTCATGTATATAGACTTCTTTAGTTAGAACAAAATGCTTATTAGCTCAATAATCCGAATGGTGTAGTTTGAATTACTGAGAACTCGTAGGTATACTTTGCAAGCTATTGTAAAGTTTCTTCTGTTCTGTAATACTTTTCCATTCCAATATTTTATATCATTATTTTGTTACATGTTGGCTCTTCTGAACAACTACAGGACTGTTTGTACAGTTTCTTCTGCTACATATTTCTATATCTATACAGTATTTCTGTACCTACATTTTTGTATCATTATTTTGTCATATGTTGACTTTTCTGGACTACAAACAGGTCTGTATGTACAGTTGCTTCTGCTACACATTTCTATACCTATATTTTTAAATTATTATTTTGTTTTATGTTGGCTCTTGTAGACTACAACTACAGTACTGTTTGTACCACGTGTTCGCTCGTCCTTTCTTAATGAAACTGAACACATAATTAATAATCAACCGTCCATCATTAAATCTGTTGAGTTCATATCAACCGATGCTTAAAATGCAACTGAGTGGAACACTCTTTTATCATTGAACTGTTCTAAGCTGTTATCAATGGTAATGAGCGTAGGTTGTTAGTTGAATTATACACACAACGAGTGTGTGTGTGTGTGCATGAAGTTGGACAAGCGTGACACATCTACTTTGCTAAAAGTTGGTGCGGTTAACCCCCCTCTCCACCCTTTACAAGGGTAAAATAAGGGTTGAATTCCTCCCTGGTGGGGGAAGAATGAGAGGAGAGGTCTACCTCCACAGACTTCTGTAGTTGCTGTGAAATCGGTGTGAATCAGTGAGAGTCGTTGATGGTTGAGCGTCAACGGAAAAAAACAAGTTTTCAATAAATTCAACTAGTTTAATAAAATTAAATTCAACTAGTTGGTAAACCTGTTTGAATGTTAACATGTTTGTTGAACGTAGAACTGTATCATTGAATATATTCACACGTGTTTCCGTATCAATACAACAAAAGCACAAAACACAATATTATTATTAGCTGACTACAACGGGGTGATCATGCTTTAGTAATAATTCATGTTGGTAACATGAGAAAACAGGAAATGTTTTTACAAAGATATAAACATAGCCACATAAACACAAAAAAGACACAAAAAAAATTGTGCAATGAGGCGAGGTGGAGCCTACCCGTAAGGGTCTCCCCACCAAAAGCCATACTATAAAAAAAAATAGCCAAACTATACCTAGATTTCCTTGAGCTGTGGGTTTCACACAATTTGATTCTCAGCCAGTTGCACGAAAATCCAATTGAATTTGACCACCGTAAAATGACGTCATTGCATTGATGTCAGATTAGTCCATATGTTGCATTGGTTCTGTTGACGCATTATTTCAAGGCATTTGAATTCAATTGGAAATCCGTATGTCTGTCTACAGGGTGTCCCAAAAAATAGCGATGCCAGTACTACCACGGTATTCTACAAGTCAAAACAAACAGAAAATGTCGTTGGCAAAATGCTGATTTCTCCTTAGTTTACCTGTAATCCGCCATTTTGTGTTTTTAATATTTTTCATCATATCTCGTTGAAAAAACAAGATTTTCTTATGAAATTTGGTAGGGCTATAATTAAAGGTGTGGTTCACAAAATACATATATCAAAAAATTTCAATATCTGTTTTTTCCAAAATGGCGACCGACTAAACTTTTCAATTCGATTTTACTGGAGGAATATTACTTTTTACGATAAAACGTTCAAATACAAAAATGTAGAGAATTTTATGGCAAATAAAATGGTATATAATTTTGAAGGATCGGATAATAAATAACCGAGATATGGCTATTTGAAGATAACCACTTCTGTGTTTCTTCATTTCTTCAGCAGTGAGACATGAGAATAAATTCATGAATACAAAACATATGTTTGCCTATCTTTGTCACTCGAACGTTCTCAATTTATTATTGGATGGAACAACCAATTGATGAATTTCATGAATGTGAAAATATTATGATACAGTAGTAAATTTGAGAACGTTCAAGATAGGCAAACATATGTTTTGCATTCATGAATTTATTCTCATGTCACTGCTGAAGAAAATGAAGAAACACAGAAGTGGTTATCTTCAAACAGCCATATCTCGGTTATTTATTATCCGATTCTTCAAAATAATATACCATTTTATTGCCATAAAATTCTACATTTTGTATTTGAACGTTTTATCGTAAAAGTAATATTCCTCCAGTAAAATCGAATTGAAAGTTGGTCGACGCCATTTTGGAAAAAACAGATATTGAAATTTTGATATATGTATTTTGTAAACCAAGCCTTTAATTATACCCCTACCAAATTTCATGGAGAAATCTTGTTTTTTCAACGAGATATGATGAAAAATATTAAAAACACAAAATGGCGGATTACAGGTAAACTAAGGAGAAATCAGCATTTTGCCAACGACATTTTCTGTTTGTTTTGACTTGTAGAATACCGTGGTAGTACTGGCATCGCTATTTTTTGGGACACTCTGTATTTGCAATTAAGAATTTCAGTTCCAACAGGTTCCAAAACTTAGTTGGATTTTCGTCTGCCTTGTCTTTTTAAAATGAAGAATTCAAATTTCAACGGCCTACACTATGGTCTTCAACGAAGCGGTTTTTTTTCAACTAGTTGGTTGATTCAACGAACGAATGCACCAGGCGCTGCGTAGAGTGTGAATGCGCTTAATTATTGGGCTTTGGTTAGCTGATTAAATAGTTATTGAAGTGAAGTGAAGAGAGTGGTGAGTTGGCCGCCGCCAGGGTCGCTACTGTCGCCGCCCGCGCTAACGAGCCGGGCTTCTGGTCAGTGGGGGTGGTGGCGTTTGTGGTGGTTGGGTAGAGGGGTGGAAATCGGTGAATGGCTTCATCAGTGTTCATTACGAAGGCCTTTGTCGCTGCCGCCACCGCGTTCTTCTTCCTCTTCTTCCTCCTCTTCTTCTTTTCCCTTCTTCTTCTTCTTCTTTTTCTTCTTCTTCTTCTTCTTCTTCTTCTTCTTCTTCTTCTTCTTCTTCTTCTTCTTCTTCTTCCCTTTCTTCTTCTTCTTCTTCTTCTTCTTCCCTTCCTTATTCTTCTTCTTCTTCTTCTTCTTCTTCTTCTTCTTTATTTACTTCTCCCTTACTTCTTTACTTACTCCTCCTATCCACTTCTGTCTTATTCTCCTAAATTATTCTCACATTGTTCTCATTCTTGTCTTCATGCTACTACTTTTTCTTCTTTTTCCAGCCATATTGGATTTTTGTTCCATCTCATACAATAATTAATAACATACATTAACGTGCAATTTGGAGGAGATTTCAATATTTGTTCAATTGTTACATTCACAAACATTAAAATTATGAGGTATAAATAATATTGATATTGGAAGTATCCAGATTCGAGTGTTATCATTATTACGGATTGTTTATTGACGATTTACTATTTGAGGTTAGGTTTCAAGTGTGATCCATGAAGAAGGGTTTCCTCATGGAAGTGTGATTTTCAAATTTTCGCAAGAAAATCTTACGAAATAAGGCGTTCATAAATAGGCCCAAATAATGTAATTATTGTTTCTGTTTAAAATTATCATAGATAATATTTATTATGATGAATAAATTTGATTTTAATTTTTTCCAATGATTCGAGTATAACAATTTTGGAGCAATTATGTTCTTCTATGTAACGTCTCTCAGCGAATCTTCAACACACGATCGGTTGCAGTACCTCCCATACAGGAATACTTTCTGTATGCATTGTTACAATAATATGCTCATTCTCATTACCATTACCTTCTTCAGCAACTTGTCCCGTCTATGCCATTCTCTCTCTCCCACTCATTACTTCATACCAACTCCAACTCACTGGCTCACTGACTCACTCATTACAAGGCATCCAGCTTTCCAACAGAATCCCTGAAATTCGCCTCATTAAATCGACGTATTTTCGACGCTCCTTATTTACTCATGTTATTAATGTTTCCATCTTTCTCACGTTCTCCTTTTACTCACTCTCTTTCCCTCCTCTTCATCATTTCATTTCATTTGGGAGAGTTTTGTGGTTCTTCTCCACTGTTTCTTTTCCACCATTTCGTCGCCGTGATCTCTTTTTCTTTTTCTTCTTCTTCTTCTTCTTCTTTTCTCCTTCTTCTTCTTCTTCTTCTTCTTTTCTCTCAGCTCGTTCATCTTTTCTTCTTCTTCTTCTTTTCTCTCTTCTTGTTCATCTGCTTCTTCTTTTTCTTCTTCCTTTCTCCTTTCTTGTTCATCTTTTTCTTCTTGTGCTACCTGCACTTCTTCTTCTTCTTCCTCCTCCCCTTACTTCTTATATCTCTTCATCCTTCTTCTTCCTCTGTTTCTATTTCCCGTTCTCATTCCTTCGTTTTCTCTTTTTTGTCTTCTGCTTTCTCTGTTTTCCATTTCGGTCTTCTCTTTTTCTTATTCTTCCTCCTCTCCCGCTTCATCACTTTTTCACTTCAAATTCTTTTATCTCTCCAATCTTCCTAATCTTCTCCTTTCCTGTCTTTTTCTTCTCCTCCATCGCCACCAACCTTTTTTCTCTCTTGTTCTTAACATAAAAAAAATATTATTTCTACTGCTTCTTCTCTTCTTCTGCGCTCACCTTATTTTACTCCTGCGTTCTCATCATTTTTCGTTTCTAATTCTATTTATTCCTATACTACTTCTCCTTACTGTCCTTCTACACCAGCTATACCACCTTACTTCTTCTTCTTCTCCCGTCTACCGTTTCCTAATTTTCATTCTTTTCCACGTTCTTCCTTCTTTTTCCGTCTCCTGATCTTTATTCTTCTTCTCCTTCTTCTTCCGTCTCTCCTATTTTCATTCTTCTCCTCCTTCTGCTCCTCCTTCTTCTTCTCCCCCTTTTTCTTCTCCTCCTCCTACTCCTCCTCCTCCTCCTTCTTCTTCTTCTTCTTCTTCTTCTTCTTCTTCTTCTTCTTCTTCTTCTTCTTCTTTTCTTCTCCTTCTTCTTCTTCTTCTTCTCCTTTCTTCTTCTTCTTCTTCTTCTTCTTCTTCTTCTTCTTCTTCTTCTTCTTCTTATTCTTCTTCTTCTTCTTCTCCTCACCCTTTCCACCTGAGAACCCCGTCTATTTTGCAATATAATTATCGTGACAGTTTTAATGATCAAGCATGGCTGGCTCACTCATTTAAATATGTGTACTGTAGCCTCCTTACCCATAATATTGTAGCCAGCCTTTTCTCTAATGAAGCTCGAATACATCTAACGAGACTGCTCAACCACCCACCCACCCCCACTCTCAAAAAGCAACGGCTCATTCTGGTTGCAATCCCAAATTAATTAACAATATCATTATTATACTCACTTGTTGTTAGGGCAAAAGGTTAATTGGAAAAACAGTTACTGATTATCATAAAACAGTTATAATTCTTTAAAACATTATTATTTTCAGTTGTGAAAATAATATTATTCTACTCTATACTCACTTGAACATTGTTGTTAGAGCAAAAGTTCAATTGGAAAATCAGTTACCGATTATCATAAAACAGTTATAATTATTCAAAACATTACTATTTTCAGTTTAAAAATAACTCATTTATTGGATTAACTATATTATAATTATACTAACTTGTACATTGTTGTGAGGTCAAAAGGTGAATTGGAAAAACAGTTACTGATTTTCATAAAACAGTTATTATTCTTCAAAAATTATCATTTTCAGTTATAGAATAACTAAATAATTTAATATCTCAATAAACAAAGATTGGAACAATTTACAAAATACAGAAATACATCGTGATAAATTATTTATAGATATTATTTATTGTGAAAGTAAAAACTCCCGAGAAATTTTAATAAATATAATGAAAAGATAATATTAACTCGAATTAATGAAAACCTATAGGAATTGATCATCATCAATTATTGTTGTTAAGGCTGAAGGAGAATGAGGAGGAGAAGAAGGGGACGAAAAAGAAGAATAAAAATAGAAGTGGAAGAAGAGAGAAGAGAAGAGAGAAGTGGAGAAGAGAAGAGTGAAGAAGAAGAACAAGAAGAAGAAGAAGAAGAAGAAGAAGAAGAAGAAGAAGAAGAAGAAGAAGAAGAAGAAGAAGAAGAAGAAGAAGAAGAAGAAGAAGAATATGGAGAATGAAGAATGGTTGATAATATAACAGTTCAGAATAGAATCTTCTGAGACTATAAAATCAATCAACTGTTATTTTTCTCTCATTAGGCTACTCATTTATGCCCACTAAGCAACTGCTATCTGATTTCAGTCTGCAACCCAGCGTTGCCAGATGACTTTGGCTGATAGGTTAGATTACCCGATTACCCGAAAAAAAGCCAAATGTCATCTGGCAACATTGGGTTGCTGACTGAAATCAGATAGCAGTTGCGAAGTGGGCGCAGATGCTAACTGGATAGAAACATCTGCATTCAAGTGAAAATTAAATTGAGAGGATGTGCAAACCTTGTTATAGCATTGATGTACAAATTCTTCAACAGTACACTATAATATAAATCAACGTGCGAGTATAATGTAATCGGCATTAGCTTACGTCTTGACTAGCAGAAAATGAATTGAAAAGGTTAATGGCCAACAGATTTGAGCGTTCTGCTGTTTTTTTCTACTTTTTCTTCCACATTTTGTTTTAGCTCTTCTCCTTCTTCCAACCAAACTGCTCGAAATTATACCTGTTCATTTTATTTCTTGTGTCACGGAAAGAAATACTTTACTACTTGCGCGCCCAAGAAAAGGCCAATGTCTTATGATGGCCCTTCGGAGGCTAGCCTCTAAGCCTAATTCGTATTTAATAGTCGGGTCTTTAGTTTGAGACGGCTATGCTGCTCAATGATAGGTTACCTTAGTACTTACCCCCCCCCCTCGCCTTTAAAAAAGTACGGGGTTGTTGTAGCCGGTCAGAAAACATAACAATTCTTTCTCACTTTGGGGTCTTCAATGCAAACAATTTCCTGCGAATGAGAAGTTGATGGACGAAAGAAACAATTTGGCGAGGCTGACATTTTCTGGGTAGATTCAATCATCTTCAATATTTCAGTTGCAGTGAATTGAATAGAATACGGCCTGTAAAAGGTCTGTGGCATAGGCTATACAGTTAGTCTATGTCTGTGGTTGTTGAAAGTACATTAATTTTATAGAATATGAATGTATACGTATAAAGAATACATTGGGTTATGGACACATAGAACTTTATTTCTGAACATGTTTTTGTTACTGTCGAATCTGAACATGATTGTTATTGTCGAATCGACTAAACACAGAATGTACTTCAACTTTCATAAATCTAAATCACTCGTCGTTCCAAGTCAAAAAATAGTTGAATTCTTTACAGTAAATTATGCATTGTGTGTTCCATACTCTGTATATTTGAAGAGTATTAAATATATTTTCCATTCCCGACAAAGTTCAAGAATATCGATAGAACTGAAGAGAATATTGATTGAGACGAAGGAAGAATGGAAGAATTCCCAGAAAAGTAATGGCTTACAAGTTACAAGCCAGAAAGGAAAAGGGATTTTTGGCAGAGCTAGAATTAGATGAGAATAGAATTGAACAAATAATAAATGTATGAGAGAACAAAATGTTTGAAATCGGAACAGGTATAATTTCCTAATCCTTGATAGAAGACGACAACGATGACAGTGAATTAAATTCAAACTTTATATAAACATTTTGGATATATGATTGCATTTCAGAAGTCTCGTTATATAATAGAGCAATCTTCTAATAACATATAAGTCTATGTCTTACTTATAAAATGTCTCAGTATTTAATACGATGAAAACATTTGAGTACAGTATCTATTGTTTAAAGATTACAGTTTATGTTACTATCACTTGAATAACATCATATAGGTATGCCTAAAAATTCAGCTCTTAGAATAATTGATTCATTTTTTCATTGATTTCATTGAATTGAAACTCGAGTAAGACGTTCTATTGACAAATTAAATTGACTCCTACAATAATTCCGTTTCACGTTTGAGAAACAGAAAATCCTGATTTAGAGGTGACCCTCCTGTATTACGAGACTTCCATGTAAAAGGCTCCAGAGTATCAAATTGCATAATTTCTAATATACCAAATATCAATGCTAGTTTCATGATAATTGCTTTCTATTCTTGTGTTTCAATCCAATACATTGCTTACCAGAGTACTAAATTGCATAACTGTTTGTATAATGAATGATCAATGCTGATTTTGTAAGAACTGTTTTCTTGTATTTTAATCCATTTCATTTACCTAATCCAGTTTTCTGTGTTTTTTCTGTTCTAGGCTTACAAGCTGGCCGCTACAACGACAACAATGAACACACACTACCACACTTACGGTGGCGGAGGCGGCGGTGGAGGCGACCTAGGCCTCGTTTCGCCGTCACACTCGCCCGGGGGCCTAGGGGGCCCTGACGGTGGGGGCGGTCCCCAGGGAGGTGGCCCGTACGGGGTGCAGGGGGGCGTCAGCAACGGCCACTTCCACCCCCAGCACCACCCCCAACACCCCCTACACCACCATCATCACCATCATCACCACCATCATATGAACAACAATAACAACAATAATAGCACCAGCAACCAAAACAATAACCAGAATTGTGCCGCTGTTAAGGTGAGTAAAATTTAAAAAATCAATTAAATTATCAACCAACAATTAACAGTGAAAATTCAAGACTGAGCATAACAGATTACAGTTAGGGTTAGAAGGATACTTATTTGATGCACTTTTTAAACAGACTATCAGAAAATTTTAAATTTTTATCCACCAACAATGAACAGAATAAATTCAAAACAGAGCTTTACTGATTACAGTTAAGGTAAGAAGGATATTTATTTGATGCACATTTTGTAATACACTACCAGAAAATTTAAAATAATTATCCATCAACAATGAACAGTATAAATTCAAGACTGAGCTTCACAGATTATTAATATGTATAGCAGGATCCTTTTAACTTGTCAGAAAACATATGTTTCGATGGGCAATATCATGATACTTAACCTACAATAATGCTGAATCTCGCAGATTATTGAAAAGGTCTTTTAAAAAGTTATTCTTTGAAAGATCTTCTTTAAAAGGTCAGAAAATTGAAAATAATTACCCATCAACAATGAACAAATCACTGTTTCATTATTACCGAAACAGCTGATTTCTGACAAGTTGAAAGGATCTGCTATAATACAGTATATGGAAGTTTGACGATGAAAAGATGTTGTATTTTCCTCTGTTTTAATGCAAAGGTTGTTAAAATAGTTTATTATTGAAAACATTGATGTTTTTGTACGAAATCGCTTCCAGTAGACGACGGGGCTTCTTCTTCCAGCATTGAACATAGTATTTTATATGTAATGGTTGTATTATGTGACGCTTTAAACCACGAGTGAGATACAAGGGTAATATACGAGCAAAGCGAGTATCTGAAGTATCTCACGAGTTTGGTATTTTTATTGGCTCTATTTTTATAGAACTTCAACCTAATGGAATTAGGTTATAAACGGCGAGGTGGTACTACCTTCGGGTCTCCCCACCAACCAAAGCCATACGCTAGATAGATAGATAGATTGGCTCATCTTAACCTAACCTCAATTTCAACCAATATTTTGTCAATTTTTTTAATGCAGGTGTGCGCCGGGTGCAATGGCAAAATAGTGGAGAGGTTTCTTCTGCACGCGCTGGACCGGTACTGGCACAACTCTTGTCTCAAGTGCAGCTGCTGCGGCTGTGTGCTAGCCGAGATCGGCAGCTCCTGTTTCACCAAGGCCGGCATGATACTGTGCAAAAACGACTATATCAGGTAAGTCGTCTCATCTTTCATTAATCATTTTAACAGCTAGTTAGTCTACATAAAAGACAATTGAATTCAATTCTCGTAGGATATCTATACAAGAACGACTATATCAGGTCAGTCGTCTCATCATTCTCTTATTATTTCAATAGCTAGTTAGTTTACACGTTGACTATTGAATTCAATCTTTGTAGGATGGCTTCATTCTGCAGTCAACCCCCGATTCTACGTAGCTCAAGCTTTTTGGACCAAGGACCATATTTATTTTGTATGGGGATATTCTTGAAAGGCTAACCGGTATAAAGATTTTGTAGGTTATTCCAATCATTGTACCAGAACACGAAATTGAAAATCAGGGTTTGAGTGTGAAAAATCATTTGAAATTGATGAAATCTACAATGAAAATATTTTATCTTGTGTCTGGGGGAGTCCGATCTCACAAAAAAAAACCTTGAAGTTTTTCAAATTTCACGACATTAAACCCTACGTCATCAATATCTCACGACATCAAACCTTTAAACAATGAAATAATAATATTCTATGGCTGCATTTTTAATTTTTATCCTATGAGCTAATTGTTATTTCTTGAATGAATTATAGATAAATAAGAATCCAGGTTATTCAATAATGATATAAATGAATCACAATGTGTGATTGAAATCATATATAAATAATTTTATTGAGATAAATAAATGAATTCATATTTTTTATTGACTTTAAAATTAACTGTATATATAATTAATGAATGCGAGATTGTGCCCATCGATTAATGTAAAGTAGTTAATGGTTCTTTGTGCAACAGAAATTTCTATTATATTTAATTTTTCTTCTAAACCGATAACAGAATCCAATCTGTACTGAAAAATAAATGTGCCTTACACTGCCTGTTTCTTCACAATCTGAATGAATGCAAAAACAATATTCTAATTAAAAATATCTGCACCGTGTAACTTATAGTATTGAAATCGATATTTCACTATTCCATGACTAATTACTGACAGATCGTGAGATAACAAACTAGACTATAAACAAACTAGAAGTAGAATATGAGGCGCTTGAAGGCATCGCGCCAATTAGCGAGCAGAAAGGGCCAAAAAAGGCCCGGGGGAGGGAGGGAATCGAATAACTTTGATACAAATTGTTAATATTAGGAATGAGAGAAGGGCGCAGCGCACGACTGCAATTAGCAATCACCTTCAGATCCTTGCTCTCTCAAATTGCTGCCAGGTGAGAGAGCGAGAGGGTGAGGGAGAGAGAGTGAGTGTGAGTGAGCGTGAAACAAAGAAGAGAGAGAGAGAGAGAGGGTGTGAGTGAGTGGGAGAGAAATCGAGGCAATGAGAGAGAGTAGTCATGTGTTTTGAGTTCGTTTAGGGCAGATAGGTGATTTGACGGTGTGGTGCGGTGCGGGGTTTCGGGGGAATCGCCTCTGATGAACAGGGGGTGGAATCCCCTTTTGTGATTAGGGGTGGAGGGGAGGAGTGTTGATGAGGACTAGGTGGTGGGGGTGGGGAGATTGGTAAGAGGAAGTAGGGTAGAAGACAAAATAAGAAAGACCGGTGGAGAAGAATGGAGAAAAGAAGGAGTCTGAAAAGGAACAGGAGAGGATAAATATCGATAATAATGGATGAATTGAAGATGAAGACGACACAGAAGATGATGGCGATAAATATGATTAAAAAAAGAGGAGAAGAAAAGAAGAAGAAGAAGCAGAAGGAGAAAAAGAAAATGTAGATGGAAATGAAGGGTGAAGATAGAGGACAAGGTGAGTAGACTAGAAACATTTCTCGAAACTGGATGGAGAAAACCACAAGAAAGTGAAAGGATAAAAGGAAGAAGAAGAAAGAAAGAAAGTTCTTGAAAAGGAACAGAAGTAATTCAAGAGGGAGAGAAAGAAGAAAAACTCGAAGAAGTCTAATATTAAATTATATGAAAAAGAAGGATTGTAAAATATGGTTGCTAGGACAAGAAAGTACATAGAAGCAGAGAAGGGGGAGGAGAAGAAGAGGAGGAGGCAAAGGGAATAGGGAAGTAAGAGGAAAAAGTGAAGATCGTTAACGAAAATTGAGGAAAAATGGAAAGAAGGAGAAGAAGAGGAAGAAGAAAAATAAGAAGATAAAGATGAAGAAGAAGGACGAGGACGAAAAAAGGCAATGAGGAATGAGAAGAAGGAAAACGTAAAGATTGTTAAAAAAAACTGGTTGATGATTGAGAAGATGATGAATAAGAAAAAGAACAAAAACTAGAAGGAGAAGGAAAAGAAGAAGAAGAAGAAGAAGAAGAAGAAGAAGAAGGAAGAAGAAGAAGACAAAACTGGTGAAGATGATGAATAAGAAAAGAACAGAAACTGGAGATGAAGAAGAAGAAGAAGAAGAAGAAGAAGAAGAAGAAGAAGAAGAAGAAGAAGAAAGAAGAAGAAGAAGAAAAGAAAAGAAGAGTAAAAAGAATGAGTGTAGAGAATCAGGAAGAGGGTAAGCTGCATCACGTTTTGAAGGCCTTAATGCAGCAGCAGCAGCAGCTTCCTAGCATGTACCACTGATTGGCCAAGAAACACTGGCCTACTACGCTCTGACCGTTCTCCACATCTGATCGACTCTCTTCCCACTTCGCCATCATCTTCAACTGAGAACACGAATGAGAAGAAAAAGAAGAAGAAGAAGAAGAAGAAGAAGAAGAAGAAGAAGAAGAAGAAGAAAGAAAGAAAAAGTAAAAGAGAGGGAAAATGAATAACAAGATGACAAAATATTTTGAACTAGAACACTGGCCTGATCTTTCTTTAGTTTTGAATAGCATTGAACATCTCGATTTTTCTCAAATTTCGGACGTTTGTCTTTAGGTTATTGTTACACATAGTTGAAATAGGCCTACCTGTGAAGCTTCCTGAAGAGTCCTTTTCAACTTAATAGTCACATAAGTGTATTGAAGTTAATCTTTCATTATTCATAAAAACCAGCATTGTTTATTCGAAATTGAACATAACGTTTTGCAACTGGGACTTACAAAACAGTTGTGGCTTTCACAAAAGTGCTTGTTCTCGCTTTTCCTCAAAAGTTTCCTCTAATATTAGATTTGCTCAAATCATATAATACAAGAACTATAGTTCGAATAAACCATAATTGGAAAGATTCAAGGCTAGATAGATGGCTATGATAAAACCAGCTGTCCTTTGGTACCTGGTGCTGCCCAAGAATCATTGAATGATAGTTCCACTAAGAATTCAATGTGTAGAACTCGAGGTTTATGAAGAATAGTTGAATCACGATTGATTCAATGATGCTAACATTGAATCAAATGGTCAGCTATTCGGACATCAGACTTTCTGACAAAAACGTTTCTAGTGCGGAACGGATTTTGACAAATACGGCCACTCCCGTCTTTTGGAGGAGACGAAAAGCCGTCATCTCTCATCATCATCATCCCTCTCATTACCCAAGCACAAGCCTAGTGCTCATGTGGGCTTCATCCTCAGAGAAAAAATATGCCAACGGTAATATGTTGATTTTGTATCCACATGAAACGGAGGAGTTCGTATATTATAAATGTCCTGGTCGTTAAATACAAAATTAAAATCATAACTTCTCTATGTATTCAATTTGAATCAAGGTCAAAATTGATTCCCAATTCGAATGTTAATTCAACTTGTATAATTAAAGTCAACTTGTATTCACTTGAATCAAGGTCAAAAATTGATCCCCAATTAAATCGAATTCGAATTTTAATCCGACTTGTACGAAATGCACAATCACACCACATTCATGAGCGGACGCCATGTTTTTCGGCGATGGATGAGAATGATGGATAGATAGAGAGATAAGACTAACAAGCAGCAGCAGTAGAAGCAGCGGCAGCGCTAAAGACGCAATGGACGGCGTCGTCTCACTAACGAGATTCATTAGATCGGTTTTGTGTAGTTGGCACGCGCGCACCCCCCCCCCCTACTACCAACCCACTTTTGCGTGCGAGGGTCGCACTCACACACACGCTTGGTGAATGTGTTTAACGTTGAGCGGGGTTGGTGGAGAGGAGAGTGTGAGAAACAATGATGGGATTTTGCATGCTGGAGAGAGAGATAAAAAGAGAGAGGAAGAGAAAGAATAGAGAGGAGTTAGTGCAAGAGAACGAAGAGGAGAGAGAGCGATAGAGAGAGAGAGAGAGGAAAAATATGAGAGAAAAATGCGGAGAGAGAAATATACTGAAAGAGATTTAATAGTGAGGAAGAGAAAGAAGTTTAGAGAGAATGGGATAGAAGAGAAATCAAATAGAAATAATAAGATTGATAGATTTAGACTAAAATAGACTGGAGGAGAGATGGTTTGAATTTGAGAACAAAGAGCGATAGAGAGAGAGAGTGAGACTGATTAAGTGTGAGAGAGAGAATTAGAAAGAGTGAATGAGGCTGATTTATAAACAAAGAGAGACTGATGAAGATAGGGAGGAGGGAGATAATATAGATTGGGAGGACGCCATTGAAGAGATAGGTAGAAAGAAGATAAGAAACGAGAGAGGTGATTTATAAAAAGAGAAGTTGTAATTAGTGAAAATTAGGAAGCTATATAATTATGGTGTTATTCTATCGATACAAATTATCAAGTAATAAGTTATTATTCAACAAAACTGAAATTGATAATGATGGTAAAAATTACTTATCAACACGTAACGAGCGAGTTTAGATGATAAGAAGGTCCATTTTGGAGATGATCAAAGGTATCGTTTTTATCGACTTTTTAAAGCTCAAGTGTTGGGAGACCTAAACATGGTGACTCATGCATGTATAAAAGAGGGAACAAGTTGAGACAGAAGCAAAGAAATAGAGAGAAGAAATAAAGAGAGACTTACGAAGATCTAGGCCACTTGGTAGAGAAATGTATGGATTCATACATCGCATTAATCAGTTATATATGTAGTTATTAAGCACTAGTATAGTGATCAGATATTCATTCATTCATAAGGTAATTATTATCGTGGAATTGAGTATTATAAAATTCCTCAATGAATCATCAACTACTGAGTGAATCATATTCTTATTACAGACAATGGTCAGTGAATGAAACAAATAATGAATTAGATTTCTGATGGAAAATATTGGTCAATGGGAGAAAATGTGACGTTGTTGACATGCACCTCTACAATTAAACGAACGCGCACATACAAGCGAAACAATTAAAATTTTTAATTGAACTCAAATGAAGTAATGAAACTTAATGATTTGTATGTACGCGTGGATGGTTGCAAACATGAAACGATAGAGGAAAATAAATTATGGCTACAAATTCAGGTCATTTATCTCATTTAAAATAGACGATATTGGGAAAATATATACAGTTATTAGGTTATGAAGAAATAGGTTGAATATGACCATGGACATGTATGAAGGAAACACTTCAAATTTTGTATAGTAATAAAGGTGATATTAAGGAAGGTGGGAAACACAACTGTTTGTCAAGTTCCAACAATGGTCTCACCCTAAAAAGGAGACAGGTGTTAGATATTGCACTGTCATTATAATTGTGGTAGTTGTACATATTGAACACAAGATGTAAAGATTATGTTATAATAATTAAAAATTGACAGTATTTCATTTTTTTTCATCAATACATTTCTAAAATATAGAATGTTTAGATTGTTTTGAATTTTATAGGATGTTTTAGTTAAAACTGAAACACATACTCGTACTTATATACTTATATAATACACATATAGTCTCAATTTAATTTCTAAACATGAAAAGTCCCAACAATCAATTGTGACTTATCATCGATAAGCACTTGATTTTGAAGTACTTGCTGATAGGTTCGGTTCATACAATTTATCTGGGATCAAAATAGCTTAATCTATACTCAAAATCAAGTGAATTTTCCTCTATCGACGGAATCAAACTCTAAATAGCAATAAAGATAGGATAATGAATAGTGTATGACAATCGTGGGGCAATTATTATCATGTCAAGCTTGGGCTGCTGGCTTGCGTGCGGAAAATGTGGCGTTGAAATGGCGTGATATGTGATAGTATACGTGTTGAAAAGCGATCGCTAGCACACCTCTGACTTACGTGAATCATACATGATGTGGCTGACCCATAATGTGATTGTAGAGAATTTATTTGTGATTCATAGACTCCAGTTGATATAGCAATGAGTTGATTGTACATTATGGTAGTTGAACATATTCAGTATCACACAGATGTAGAAAAAATATAAGAGTAATTAATTAACTCATGTTAGTATTTCATATCTTTTACCATAGTTTTCATCAATGTAATAATTAAATGCATTGAATGTTTATATTTCTGATTGTTTTGATGATTTTATAGAATGTTCTTCAGAAGACATTAAAAGATTCTACACATACTGTATTTTTCCAATCATTTATATCATATAATAATATAGTACAAATTTCATTTCCAGCGCATGAAGCATAGACGCACCAAAAATCTAAGTTAGTGACTTATCATCGATAAGCACTTGTTTTAGCACTGCTTTCATAAAAGGATAGGTTCGTTGAAACACGGTAAGTGCCTGCTCAATAATAGCTTTAATATTTAATCAATCAACTGGTCATAAATCAAGCGTATTTTCCTCTATTTCAATTTTTAGATTCAAACCCAGATAGCAAAAGTATCAGAAGCAAGAGGATTGAATAGTCTAATTGAATCAGGGCAGAGATTGTAGCCACGCGCATTTTCATACAGCAAGCGCTTTTAACCTGCTTTCTTCTTGTTGGCTCTCGAATATCCAAAAGTACAGATCACAATAAAACCGTTATCACAATTTTCCATGCATTTTTGTTCAAAGATTCTACCTTCTCGATTTTTATTTGAATTCGAATTGCATATAGCACGATCCATTTAACTTATCAGAAATCAGCTGTTTTGGTAATAATTAAACATTGATTTCGACACAATAATCAAAAGGCTGGCTGCGTGCGGAAAAGATCTGTGGCGTTGAAATATGCGTGATATGCGTTCTCAAAGAATACCGAGACCCAGCAATAATCTGAGTCGATTCAGTATTGTAGGTGAATCATGCATGATGTGATCGACACGTTATCATAATGTGATTGTGGACGTAGTGAATACATGCCAATGCTTTCATACTTGTCAAATAATGTGATTTCACCTGCGAATTTTTACTGTTGGATTGAAACATTTCGCTCCAATAACGAAAACATGCTTTAGAAGTACTGTACATGCTTCAAATATGTTTGTTCCCCTTAATTTTCACTGTTGGATTGAAACATTTTGTCACTAATAACGAAACACGGTTTAGAAGTACTCGTACATGCTTCAATAATGTTTCTTCCCCTTAATAATTTTCATTGTTCGATTTGAACATTCCGTCAACATTAACGTAACACGGTTCAAAGATTACATCTTTAAACACTTGTCAGTTTGCTTCAACGATTCCAAATTTTCTCGAAAAACATGTTCGTCGAAAACACTTCAGATTCTAAACAATCATTATTCTTCAATGATTTCACATTCCACCAAATTTCTACGAAGATTTCTACGTCGATCGGCTCTTCAAATTGGTTGATTTGTGATTCCGGGAATTAGATGAGATGGGGTGCGCAGGGGAGGGAGAAAGAGAAATGATGATAAAGAGAAGGAAAGAGAGAGACAATGAGAATTGGAGGCAGTTGATGTTGATGAACTGATGAGCTGGAGGGGCCAAATCAGTCGATGTTAACACTCGCTGATTATGTTGACATGGAGAGAGAAACGTACATATCACTCTCTCTCTCTCCCTCTTTTCCATCTCTCTCATCCACTCCCCAACCATTCCTCTCTCTTTCTCCACCAATCTATTTCACTCCTTTTCATATCGGGATTGTGTATATGTTGAGATGAGAAAAGCCTCTCTTTAGTAACGAGTGTGTGTGCTGCTTTTAACGAGAAGGATTCCTGAATTCTTTCTAACACCATTCGCTCATCAATGTATTCTCTTTAAAACGTTTTGTTTGCTTTCTCGGTACCCTATTCGTTGATTTCTCTGCTTGTCTTCCGCTATAAGTCGTCCTCCTACATCGTAAGTCGGAGGGGATCCGAGATTTATTTCAAAGTTTCTGTATCAAAAGATGTTGAAGAAGTTGAATTGTTTTGGATCAGGAATTCAAGATTTTTGAATCAGAAATCATTTGAGAGGTTTTGAATTTTTGAGTCAGAAATCATTCAAGAAATTCTATATTTCTGCATCAGCAATTACCTAAAAAACTTGAAATTTTCGCATAAGAAGTTATCTAAAAAACTAGAGGTATCATCTAATCATTAAAGAAATTCTAGATTTCTGTTTCAGCAATTATCTAAAAAACTCAAAATTTTCGCATTAGAAATCATCTGAAAGAAATAGGTAGCCTATCATCTGCATTGAAAATCTTCTAAAAGAAGTGGAGAGTCCGATCTCACTAGGCGTCAAATCTGTCATTTGCGATACATGTGGAAACCAATAGGAAAACTCAGTGTTTCTGTCTTGAAATTCATTCAAGAATATCAATTTATCTCTTCTGTCTCTGCGTTATTCCCTGATACTCTGGATTTTTATTGCATTTCCACTAGTTAAAATAAAAGTTATGCTAACATTGCCAATCCAGTATATATATCTCTTCATCCTCAAGCATACAGATACCATGTCCAAACCGTTTTTTACTCTATTTCAAATCCAGCTATCAAACACAGCGTTCACAAACATGAAAAAACAAACACAGAAAAACAACATTTACAAACAAAATTCCATGTTTTGCATCGTCGTAAAAAGCGCGCAAAAGTGGAGCTTGAAGTTTTTTGCCCGCAGTCACACTTTGGCCGCGTCCAGAGGGCAAACTTCTTTTTCATTGATACGGTCAGAATCACAGCTAGTGAACAGAATTCAGCTGTAATTCAGCTGAAATCAGATTAGCTGCATCAGGAATAGCAGCAGCAGCATCACACATCTGCCAGCGACAGTCAACGATTCAAAAACGCATTTATCAAAGTGGCCGCCGCCGCCGCTGATCTTGACAGGATAGCAACAAAACTGAAAAACAAATCGAGTTTTTCATGTTTTTCACAGACAAACCTGGAAAAAACGGCCGGAAAATTCAGTTAGTTGAAGGCCGAAAAGCCTTGGAGGCGTCCGTCCGCGGGTCCAAACACTTTTCCAACGCTGAAATGTAAATTCATCGCGCTACTACTAGAATTACATGTAGAGGAGCGACAAAAAAATACACGGGCAGCTTGTAGCGAAGGATTTCAAAAATCAACGACCCACACACACTTTAGTCGAGTTTTTGGAAATGTGTTGGGGGTGAGCGGAGGGGGGAGGGGAATTAGCGTAACTTATTTTCGAATCCGTTTTATTTTGAATCAAGTTGTTGCTAGCACCCTTTGGTTGAGGGGTTTTAGATTTTGGCGCGCGATCTCGGTAGTTGTTGATTTTTTACGGGGGCTAAATTCATCAAATAACAACACAGACACGGTGAACGGAAAAAGACCGGACAAGCTGTAGTGTAGCATCACCGGCGGCGTCAGGCGATTTGTTTTCGAAAATCACTAGAACAGATACATTTTCAGGGGGAAGAAAAGGATTAGGAGGGGGAGGAAGGTGGAGGAGGTGGAGAAGAGGAAGAGGGAGAGGAGGAGAAGGAAGAGAGGGGAAAGGAGGGGCAGGAGGAAGAGGAAGAGGAGGAAGGTGGAGGAGGTGAAGAAGAGGAAGGGGGGGAGAATGAAAAGGGGGTGAAGAAGGGGAGGAGGAAGAGGAAAGAGAGGAGGAGGGGGAGAAAGATGAGGAGGAGGAGCAGGAGAAGGAGGAAGTGCTCGGGGAGGAGGAGGAGGAGGAAGAGGGTTGGGCGGAGATGGAGAAAGAGGGGAAGTAGGAAGGGAAAAGGAGAAGGAGGAGAAACAAGAGGAGGAGGAGGAGCAGCAGAAGAAGGAAGAGCAAACGGAGGAGGAGAAGAGGGAGGAGGGAGAGGATAAGATAAGATTAGATAAGATAAGATTACTTTATTCATGTAGATAACAATAATTATAACTGCTTAGATACTAGATTACAAAAGTTGTAAGTATGTATAAGTAATATAATTCTAGTAATTTTATGAATTGTAACTAATGATCTTCAACAATGTAAAATGCAATCTAATAATGTGAACATAAGTGAGATTTATCTACATGAAACGGCGAAGTTTGGACATATAAATGTCCATTCTTGGAAAAGGATGTCCAAGGACATCCTTTCCATTAACACTTGGCCGTGAATAGGAAAAGCATGTTTTCAATACCTTATAAGAGAACCCAAGAGAATAAAAATTAATTAAAAGAGAAAAAAATTATTATAAAATATGTATTTTCACCTGAAAATAAAACTTTGAAATTGAAACTAAAATTTGAAATTTTCAAACCTGAAAACAAATCCTTTAAGATAGATGTTAAAATAAGATGAATAAATTATTAAAATAATGGAGTATTTACATAGGTGAATGAAACAAACAAAATGTTTGACACTAAAAATGTTCAACCAGTACCACATTTTCAAAAAATCCTAATTATTTAGAATATTATTAAAATCAAGAAGAAGAAACTAAAAGTAAAGGTGAATGGGTGATGATGGAGTTTGATGAAGGTTGACATGCTTTTGCTCTAGGGTTGGACATTCTCAATCATTTTCTACGAGATGTTTCCTAAATTTTAAGATGAAGCTCGCCTGACCTCAAGAGATCTAATAGAATCAGGAGTGCATTCCATGCACGACAACCACTAACAAGAAAAAGATTTAGTATAGATTGTAGTTCGATGATTCGGTATCCTCAAAGTATTTTCTCCAGTTCTAGTATGTGAAACATCTATTCTCCTACCATCAGAAACAAATTTAAAATCATTTTGAAATAATTTGGTTGGCCATATTTTAATATATCTCTAACAAGTTTAACTATTCGAAAAGTCTCTGATCAGGTAGTTTTAAAGTTGAGCTATTAATATGGGCTTGGGTGATCCTTTCATGACGTTGGAGAGAGTAAACAAACCTCAAACAATAATTTTGACAGCGTTGAAGTTTATCATTTAGAGTAACCTGCATATCATTAAGTACGGAGTTGCAATACATCAAGTGGAAGATTAGAGATTGAACAAGTAACAATCTGATATTTCTGGGTAGGATATCTTGCAATTTCTTTAAGGGTGCATGGCTGAGAAAACCTTTTACATGTTTTATTTACTTGTTCTGTCCAGTCTAGTGTTTTATTCATGATTATACCTAAGTTCTTAACAGAGCTACAATAGGGAATTTCATTACCATCAACACTAATTTTTGGATTGTGGTCAAGTCGATATTGCTTGACTAGGCGTGAGTAACCAATTATTATGGGTTGCGTTTTAGTGGGGTTTAATTGAGGCCATTTTTCCTAGTCCATTCTACAATTAAGTTTTATATCTTGATTAATTTTATCTACTGTATCATTGATTTTTGTGATGGGGCAGCTAGCATAAATTTGAAGGTCATCAGTATAGGTATGAAAACTGGAAAACTTGATAACAGAAGGAAGGTCATTTGCATACAGGGTGAATAAGAGGGACCTAGGATGGAACCTTGAGGAACGCCGTGTATAACATTTTTCCAATTTGAACTATTATCACCAACAGATACACATTGTTTTCTATTTTTAAGGTAGGAATTGAACCATACTAGAGTTTTTATTACTGAATCCAAGAATAGCTAATTTGTTAAGGAGAATTTTATGCTCCACCGTGTCAAATGCTTTGGAAAAATCAAAAGAGTTAAGATTGTACATTTTTTTGATCCATAGCCAGCCTAATATCATCGGTTACACGCAGAAGAGCTGTCTCAGTTGAATGGGATTTTCGAAAACCGGATTGAAAGTTATGAAGTTTGTTATTTTGTTCCAGAAATGATACAACTTGTGAATGAACAAGTCTTTCAAGTACTTTTGATAGAGCAGGGAGGATACTGATTGGTCTAAGGTCTTCAACTTTATTGGGTGAGGCAACTTTGTTTAAAGGACGAACCAGAGCAAGCTTCCAATTTTCAGGAAATTTACCATTTTCAAGAGACTTGTTAAAAATTAGAGTGATGACTGGAAGGATTGCAAATACCATTCTCTTTATAAATTTGATAGGGATTTTGTCTGCTCCAGTGGCATTACTATGCATTTGGTGGATTGCTTTAAAGCTTTTTGTTCTGAGATATGATGAAAATGAAATTGGTTAGCAAGTGGTATGTTTAAGTTAGTTACTTGATCTTTTAAATTGTCGATATGATTACTGATGGTTACTTCGTCACGTTGAGTCGAATGTGAAAGAAAATGGTCATTTATATGGTCTAATGGTAAGTCAATTTTAGTTTCAGATTTATGTTTACCAAGGCCAAATTCTTTTATTCCTCGCCACAATGATTTAGAGTCCTGCCTATTGTCAGTCATGAATGAGTTCAGATACCTAATCTTTGAGTTACGTAATTGCTGCTTAACTTTATTTCGCAAACTTCGATATTCAATTAAACTGTTCAAGTCCAATGTCCTTTTAAATTTTCTGTGAGCTTTATCTCTTTGTCCCATCATTTTAAGAATGTCGTCAGTCATCCATGGTACCCGTCGTTTTCTGTTAATCCTCCTAGTCACGTAGGGTGCATGTTTGTCATATAATTGCAGAGTCCAATTTTCAAGGGTTTCAACCATTTCATCAACTGAGGGTACGCCTCAATTTGATGCCATGGAGTCCGAGCTACGTCTGTCAGGAAAGCGGCTTCGTCAAGGTGTTTAAAGTCTCTGTAAGTAATAAATTTCTGATCCGGTCTCAATGTTTTATGAGAGAGCACGCAATAGATCAAATCATGTCCAGAAATAGCTGGGACAGAGATTTGACCTGTTTGTACAACCTCATTTGGATCGCTCACTACAAGTAGGTCTATGAACGTGTCAGATTCAGTAGTATGATGAGTTGCGTCAAGTGGTAGAATGGTCAAGTTGAGTATTGAAAGATTGTAGTCAGTTGGTAAAAGTCAAAGTTACGGTGAGTCATGTTGAGGTCAGTGTTCATATCTCCCATTACTAGAATGCGACTATAGAATGGCATAAATGAGAGCAATGCATTTTCAAAATCAGTGAAATGACCTATTTTTGGTGGACGATAACAAATTCCAACTAATAATTTATCCGAACTAGATAGAGATAATTCAAGTAGCATAAATTCAGGTCTTGCAGAGTATTCTTGTACAGATGTAGTTAATATTTTGGTTTTAATGTCGTTTTTACATATATTGCTACGCCACCACAAGCTTTATTTAACTGATCAATATGAAAAAGGGTGTAACCAGATAATGCAACTTGGTTGGATGAGATATTAGGTTTAAAAATGACTCTGATATTCCAATAATATTAAAGTTTTGAAAACGAGAGATTGCTCTGAGTTCGTCAATGTGACAAGTGAGAGATTGAATGTTGAGATGGGCGGCATGGAAAGTTTTTATAGGCCGAAGCTTATCAGTTAATATTAGACCTGTGTCATTACTATTAATTTCATTATTCAAATTATTATGAATCGAAAGCGAGCAAGCTAAGTTGTCAGAAGGGGCATGATAAGAGTTGCGAATTGACATTAATATAGACAAAGAGCAAAGCATGAAGATGAGAATGAAACTAAAACTAAGATAACTTAACCTAATTGAAACGGACGCTTGAAGAGCCGAGAGCATCGTGTATGCAATATCAGTTCGGCTACAAATAATTATGTAAAAGTCTGAATTTACGCGCACAAGTAAGAGAACAAGATTTCGAGTTCCAGGCGATACAATCCAGCGTGGTGGGGCTGCAGGCAGGCAGTGGTAGAAAGAGGCCGATCGTGGGTAGAGGAAGTGAAACTGGTGCAACTGTAACAAGAAGAAAAGGGAGCAGAAACAACAGCAGAATACAACATATTATAGAAAGAGAATAAATGACTGATCGATTGGTGAGGAGGAGGAGGAGGAGGAGGAGCAGGAGCAGGAGGATGAGGAGGAGGACGAGGAGGAGACGAAGGTGGAGGAAGAGGAGGAGGTGGTGTAGAATGAAGAGTAGGTATTACGGTGGGAAGGCAGTAAGCGTTTTCGAGTAATCCAACTGTAACACACAGCAACTATAAAAACAAAATACAGGGACGGATTGACTCTTCAGGATTTTTTTTCAGTTTTTATTCTGGGGGCGATTTTTTCTCGGGCCTATGTAAATAATCGAATTAAATAGGTTGTGTCGGCTTTCTGTGTAGGCCTAACGCCAAAGTGGTCAAAGGTAGAGAAAGTTAGACAAGGGGAAGGTGGAATCAGTTGGCGGGAATGATGTCGGAGGAGGAGGAGGAGGAGGAGGAGGAGGAGGAGGAGGAGGAAGAAGAATAAATAGTGGAGGAAAAGAGAAACTGGTGAATTGAAAAATGCGATGAATGGAAGAAGGAAATAAATAGGAGAAGAAGAAGAGGGCGAAAGAGTATAGAAGAGAGGAAAGAAGTAGAAGAAAAAGATACCAAACCCTCTCTGCTTAGATTCTAGATTTCGATTTTTAAGCATGGAAATGTTAAATGATAGTTATTCGCCATCCGCCAAATTAAATGAATATACCTATCTTGATCTTTAAAGGTCGAAATTGTTGTTGTTCTGTAGTTTTTGGATCAATATTATCAATGAAAAAAGACTCATAATATGAACATAAGTACATAACATGTAGAATGTGTAATCCAAATTCGGGATTGAAGTAGTTTTGGGTTTTACTACCCAAATATTGTGCAGTATATGATATTGTCGACAAATGAATAAAAAATACAGTACATGCGAATAGAACCAGTGGTGGGAGAATGTACATGTGGGTTAGAAGAAACGAGGGAAGTGGTTGAAGAGAATGAGGAGGAGGTGGATGAACAGCAGGAGCAGTAGGAGGAGGAGGAGGAGGAGGAGGAGAAGGAGAACTAGAAACAGGATAAACGTGGGAGGAGTAGTAACCAAATCCTGGCCACTTGAAAACGGTTCCACAGTCGGCGTCGAACATTTTACATACGCAAAGTCAACGGATTTCCTGGCTCTATATATCAGGAGCCGTGCGGTGAAAAAAATCGGCAAAGGTAACCGGGGCCCTGTACTAATTCCCTAATCCTGTGCAAAATACTGTTAAGGGTTGACGAGTAAATACAGGGTGTCCATGAAGAACTGAGTAAATAAAAGGTGGACATGCCAGGACAGGCGAGCAAACGTTTTAAGCCAAACAATGCTGGAGAAATCGGCGGGTATTAAAGGAAGGCGTTGAATCAACGAACCAGTTGAATTAACGAGGCTTGGTTGAATCAAAGAACCAGTTGAAAATCTGGACTACATTTCACAAAACCTTCCGTAACTAGAATGCAAGTTTCATAGGATGAAAATGGCACTCAGAGAGCATTGAATTAGAAGTTCTGTACTATATGTGTTGGCACTCACTTACACATGATCAACAAAATATATTCCATAAAACTTTCGAAAATACTACATTTCAATCTAGAAGAATCACAAATCGAAACAATGAATTTTACAGGGTGAGGAGAGGCATTAGAATACGTTGTTCTTGTTATTCTCGTCAGTTTCATGGGATGTTTTTCTATTGAATGATGTGATCTAGTATCAGTTTATTTTTAAATTATTCCTATTTCATCCATTTTTCTTATTAATTTATCCATCAGCTCATTTATTTTCATTGAAGTCTTTTCTATTGCTTAATATACTTCAGACTTTGTATAATGGCAATTTTCAGTAGGCAACTACAAACTAACATCAGTAGCAAAAATTTGACTCAATTTTCAGTGCTATTCTTTAAGTGCTTATTCTTACTTTGAATACTCTGTGTGATACTCCACAGTCTAATTCAAGTTTAAACATCGATTTGTAAAACTTTTGTAAACATTTGAGCATCAAATGGGCAGGTTCACATTTTGAATCTTATTGTCATCTTATTGTAAATAATGAAGATCAATATTTATTGGAACTCTTAAAGCTTCACAGGTAAGCCTTTTTTGTAATGAACTTACTTCAACGAAACGATAGTTCTGAGTTGGTTCAAACAGTAGAACCAATAGTTCAAACATAAAGTTTAAATCATTGTACTGTTGAACTCATTTTAAAAACGAAGATGGCGCACATGGGCCATGAACACATAATATGTTATATAAATAATGATATTTGGACAAATAATATTATTATATCTTTCATTTTTCAATTCAATTACCAATTCATACACGAATAAGAGAAGTGGGTGATAAACGAAGTCACAGCCCAATATCAAATCAAATCAATATCTCGTTTATTCCTCAATAAAACATAGTCTATAGTCTATACAATTATTATACAATTATACAATTATTACCAAGAACTACAACAATTTCCCATCGAGGAACATTGAGGTTATTTTGCCGGTGGAACTTCCTTATGGGACTCCCCACCAGTTATGGCATACGCTAATAATAATAATAATAATAATAACAATTATAATTAAAAGCATAATAATACAAATTATGTAGATACAGTACTAGAAATCATTTTTCTCATATACTATGCGCCTACGTGGGCAACTGTGTCCTGTGCGTAGACTCGAGTTGAAAACTGTAAATGAGTTGAATAATTATTGTATGAAAAAGACTTGTCAACTGGTTGATCAACCGTTTATTTTCGTTGAACAAAACAGTTTCGACTGTTGGTAAGGTGCTCAGCCGTATCTGCCGTATAACATTGGTCAGTCGGCGTTTGCCAAAACTGCTGCTGGTGATTTAATTATTCGTCTGCGACGATGTCTGATGTACTGGAAAAAGTTAATCCTTTCTGTGAAAAGAGTTCGGTGAAAGTTTGGGGGAGGAGGGGGGGGGGGTATTGAGTTGTGGCCTAACCCTTCAATGGCGCTACAGAGCCCTCTCAAACAACGAACGCTTCGGTCTTTGTAGTTTTTTCGGGTTTTATTTAAAGAGGGCGATGGGCAGTCAGTGGATTTACGTGGAAACAGTTTTCGAGAATTACTGCCGTGAGGGATTTCTGGTGAGTGGTCAGCTGTGGGGGGGGGGGTCGGTTTAAGGTCCATGTCAGGAATTTAGTCTAGCTTCATGGAGGTTTATTCTACTTATATGTTATACTGTACCACGGTTTGAGGTTTCGTTTCAAAATATTATTACATTATTTCATATTTCTCTTCTTCATACAACAAAATCTCTGAGGGGCCAAGAGTGTTAACTTTATTATTGACAAAATTGACTGTTGAGCGATTCAATACTATCAATTTAGTATTGAAATTATAACTATCAGGCATGACAATTGAGCCTAGGTGATTGAGTAGGTCGTACTGATTGATTAAGTACTGATTGACAAATTAATACTCCACCCATAACTGTTGTTTCATAGCAGATTCGAACGAATTTTTAAAGTTCTATGTATCCGCTACAGTCAAAAGAAGAATTGGGAAAAAAATGCTGGAGAATAATAACTTTCCAAGGGAAGACGGTAATGTTGTTAGAAACATTAGGCTAGGCGTACACCGGTTAGTCAAGACAAGACTAGACGGGATTAGTCACGTTTAGTACTTCACATAGTTGCTTATGAAGCAACACACACCAATTAGTCATTGCATCGGTATGTGCTGCTTTATAAGCAGCTATGTGAATTATTGTGACTAAACGTGACTAATCTCGTCTTGTCTTGTCTTGACTAACCGGTGTACGCCTAGCCTTAGAAATGGTACAGATCGTTGGTTTTGGTTAGCCTACAAACCTTACCAAAGTCACATTGTGATTTAATACAAACTGCTTTCGACCAATCGAAACTATTTTAACAGAAGCATAGCTGTTCCGCATTTGTTTCTGTCTCAACTTGACAAATTTTCTGAATGGCAATCACGTCTAATAGTGGTCAATCATGGAACTATCATGGATCATGCAACTATCAATCATGGAATCATGGAACTTGTGAGGCCCATCGCAAGTAGAAATCACACGTTTTCATGAATTTCTGTAATTTTTCTTAAAATGAGAATAATGTATGTAATCTTTACTATCACAAATATTATTCGCAAATTGATTGAAACAAATTTCAATGGATGATCAACTCTGAATAGTTAGCCTAAATGATTAAAATCGGATGGCCCCCATTCCGTATCTGGTAGTCATACATTATTCCTTTCGTTTATTTTGTCTTCAATTTGTAATTAAATAAAACACTAAAATATATTGTCAACACAACAATACGATTTTTACAAGCTTTTTTATTTGTGTTTGAAATCTAATTTACATTGATTATCTTTTTTGCATTGGCTTTTAATTTGTGTCTCGACTTTCTACTTTTTTGGAGGCTGTACCAGTACATTTGAATCTCAAATGTTGAATTGAATTCAGCATGTTGGTGGAGAGAAGTGTGGTGTTGGAGTAGAGAATGTTGGTAGTTTTAATGTAGAATAGTGTAGGGAAGGCCTCTAGTATAGACAGCAACTCTTTCACAAGAGTGGAACGCCACCTACAAAAAGCTTCAAGTAGGGCCTAAAAGTACAGAGAGTTAGGTGCCCGAGGGATTAGATAATTATGTTAATTTGAATTTGCACATATTTGAATGTGCAATGTCCCCTGAGGGGGTGAGGGGGAGGAGGGGGTTGGGCCCACAAAGTGTGACGTCACTTCTCTTAATCCAATCCTTCGACGACGAGTTTCACTTTTCGTTCCAGTCAAGAGACTTGACTCCCCAATCCCTGTTTCCCCTAGAACCTGTGCTTCTGCTTCCAGATTCCTGTTCCCCCTTCACCCTAAACCCCGTTCCCCCTTCCCCCCAAACCCTGTGTTCCCCCCCAAAAAGGCATCAGCACCATCACTTCATGGCTGAATGCAAAATACGTCCAACATTTCTACAGCGCAACCAATTACAATACATTTAAAGTACCCACTACCTTACGTCGACTTTCGTCGCCAATTTGCATACAGCTTTCCGAATGTCTGGCCTCACTGGTATTATAGCAGGATTCTTTTAGATTGTCAGAAACAGCTGATTGATGTACGCTCGTTTACTAACATTAAGTCAGCTGTTTTCTGACAAATTAAAAGAATCCAGCTATACTTCTGCTGCAATTTTTCAACAGATTCTAGTTCACAGAGGAATTGTGTGAAAGTCATTTCACTATCCAATTTCATTGAAACTAGAAATTCAGTAATTTGGTTCAAATGAACTTATTCCACTATTTTCACTTCATGGAACGTACTAGTGATTCAATATTTTGGTTCAATGGGATTGAAGAATTGTCACAATTTAACACTCTGTAGCCATGAATACCACTTTTCGCAGTTTTCACCATTCATTCCTCCGTTTTCACTTCATAGAACCTTCTACTTGCTGTAACTTAATTCATTATTTTGGACCAATTAGATAAAAATATTATCTCTTTTCAACATTCTGTTAGTGGCGAAGCGTGGTATACTTATCCCATAGGAAATATACCCGGCGATGACTAAATAAGTATACCACGCTTCGCCACGGCATTCTGTAGCCATAAATAAGAAAATATTGAATTTATTCTATCTACTCAATATTGAGCTTTGTGTTTGAATTCAATATACCATTCCAAATACCATAAACGTTTTACTGCTTTATATCTTATTGAAATTTTTCTGTCACAAAATAACTGTCCCAATTATTATAAAATCAATTGGCACATAATTCTGTCGCTATATTCTATAAACTTGGTCAAGAAATCAATTATTAGGAAATTGGCTTCCATTAGTTGCAAGAGTGCAAAACCAAATGCAGTAAGTTTCCTAAGCTCGCCAAGTTCAAGAAATAAGTCCCATGCAAGACTTCATATCAGGTCAGGCAGGTTACTCAGCTATTGATTGCACAGTTGCGTGCTTATTGTACTTACTTCTGATTTGCATATTTTGCTTTCTCCCGCTATGAAAAGGGGAGGTTGATGGTTGGGAGGGGGGGGGGCTTAGGGGGTTTATAGAACAGCCTTACTAGGAGGCAGAGAAGCAGAGTGAAATTCGTATGCAGGAAGTTGTTATCATTTGAAACAACTTTTGAGTGTTCATTGATATTAGTCCAAGAAACTGAATCATCCATATAAATTGGTTACAATTGTAATGGGTTAAGGGCACAATAATTAGTTTTCATCATAATAACTGAAGCTATAATTCTGGTTAAATTCATTCCAATCAAGATCTTTCATTATAAGTTATGCTTCTAAAAGAGTATTAAAAGAGTATATGATGTTATTCTAATTCAAATTTAATTCCATAGATTTCGATTTTGCGAATGATTCCTTGAAAAATTAATAACGTATCATGAAATTGGTTATTATAGATACTTCCCATGTGATTTTGATAAAGTCGAATGAAATTTATAGAATCTTAGTTGATAAGAACTTCATGATAAAAGAAAACATTATGTGATATTGTCAATTCTACTAGTTTTTAAATATTGGAATTTACAATATCATACAGTGTTTTCCTTCAATGAAACACTAAATGAAAATATTGATTAACTCACGTTCACTTTTTTTCTAAATTTCTTAGGCTACTTTAAACAAAATTTCATCTGACTAGGCGTAATCAGATTTATCAGATCAGATCTAATCTCATGGACGACTAGGCTTAATCGAAGTATGATGGTCGTAGGTAATTCGTGAATCTTTCAATCGATATTCACATTTGAGACTTGAAGTTGAAATGATAAAAAGATTTCTTCCTTGTTCTTCTAAGGGTGGTCAACTAAGAAGGGGAACCCCATATTGGTGAAGGGATGGGAACTGTTAATTGGCTTCTACATGAGACGAGAATACCTCCCCCACCCCCCACCAACCTCCACTCTTGGCCAGGGGTCAGTGACTGAGACTTGAAGTGACAACCTCCGCCATTGATTGAAAGGAATCGAATTAAGTTGAGGACCTCATCTCCTCTTCCTCAATTACCTCCCGGTCTCCCTCACCTCACAACGCTTTGAGGCAGATCGCCTTGCTCCTCAAAAAGGCCAAGTGAGTGTACTTTTCATCAAACCCACCTTTGGAACTCCCCTGCTGCAGCTCCATTACTACACCAACTAATTGCCGTTTTATTGGATCCTAATCTTTGTCAACGATCTGGATTGAACGAACGGCTCTGTCGTTCACACTCTTGAAAATGAGTCGTTCAAACAGAGCACTTGCTGCTTGTAAACAAGAGATCAATTGGTTGGTGAATCCAGTTTACCGGATTACCATTCAGTGTCGAGTTCAAATCAATTTGAACACAGTTAAGTTTGATCGCTGTTAAGTCAACATCGATGGTTAACAAGTTGATCTAGAAATAAAATTGGTTACGTTGTCTCTTGGACACATCGGATCACAGAGATCACTGTTAAGTCAACATCGATGGTTGATCTTGAAGTAAAATTGGTTACAGGTTCTTGAAATCAGATTCAACCATCTATTACAGAGTGAGTCAACTTTGATCGCTGATTAAACCTTGAAAGGCTTTCACTAATTGTTTATTCCTTGACTGAGCGTCGAGACTACCGTGTTTGAATTAGATTGAACCGGCGATAACGGAGTTAGTTAACTTTGACCGATGATTGGGAGTTGAACATGACTAATTCGTCCAGTTACATTTTGATTGTCGACTCCAAATTGTTTAAAACAACGATCAGACAAGTAATATAATAGAAATAATTTGGAATAATCCTCAAAAGAATTGGGTACTCATGATATTTGGAAAATAATAGAATTATGGAAAAATACTGACGTAATATTCCACAGAAGTGAAACAAAAAATAACGACGGAAAATTACAGAATCATGGAAAACTACTGAAGTAATATTCCACAGAATTGAGACAGAAAATAAGAATGGAAAATTACAGAATTATGGAAAAATACTGACGTAATATTACACAGAACAGAGACAAAAAATAACAACGGAAAATTACAGAATTATGGAAAACTACTGAAGTAATATTCCACAGAATTGAGACAGAAAATAAGAATGGAAAATCACAGAATTATGGAAAAATACTGACGTAATATTCCACAAAAGTGAAACAAAAAATAACAATGGAAAATTACATAATAATGGAAAAATACTGATGTAAAATTCCACAGAAAATAACAACGGAAAGTTACAGAATTATGGAAAAGTACACTTTTATACACTTAAAATAATATGAACTTCTTGAGACTTCTTTAATTTCCATCTAGTTTTCACTAGTGTTTTGTTCCGAATTTGCTTTCTTTTTTTTTTTGCTAGGAATGATGCACACATAATCTCTAAGCTTGTGTGTGGGTAATGGGAAGGCTGATGATGAGATATGAATGGACCTACAGCTTTAGGTGGGTTCCGAACCACAGTCGGAGTATACTGTATTTTATACTCCCGCAGTACAGTGGAGCCTGGCTAAACCCAATGGTTGGAGCTTGTCCAAGCTCTTCTTCTTCTTCTTCTTCTTCTTCTTCTTCTTCTTCTTCTTCTTCTTCCTCTTCTTCTTCTTCTTCTTCTTCTTCTTCTTCTTCTTCTTCTCCTTCTTCTTCTTCTTCTTCTTCTTCTTAACTTCTTCTTCTTCCTTCTTCTTCTTCTTCTTCTTCTTCTTCTTCTTCCTCTTCTTCTTCCTCTTCTTCTTCTTCTTCTTCTTCTTCTTCTTCTTCTTCTTCTTCTTCTTCTTCTTCTTCTTCTTCTCTTCTTCTTCTTCTTCTTCTGCATCTTACTTCTTCTTCTTCTTCTTCCTCTCCTCTTCTTCTTCTTCCTTTCTTCTTCTTCTTCTTCTTCTTCTTCTTCTTCTTCTTTTCCTCTTCTTCTTCTTCTTCTTCTTTCCTCCTCCTTCTTCTTCTTCTTCTTCCTTCCTCCCTCTTCTTCTTCTTCCTCTTCTTCTTCTTCTTCTTCTTCTTCTTCTTCCTCCTCTTCTTCTTCTTCTTCTTCTTCTCTTCTTCTTCTTCTTCTTCTTCCTTCTTCTTCTTCTTCTTCTTCCTTCTTCTTCTTCTTCTTCTTCTTCTTCTTCTTCTTCTTCTTCTTCTTCTTCTTCTTCTTCTTCTTCTTCTTCTTCTTCTTCTTCTTCCTCTTCTTCTTCCTCCTTCTTCTTCTTCTTCTTCTTCTTCCTCTTCTTCTTCTTCTTCTTCTTCTTCTTCTTCCTTCTTCTTCTTCTTCTTCTTCTTCTTCTTCTTCTTCTTCCTCTTCTTCTCCTTCTTCTATTTCTTCTTCTTATTCTCCTTCTCTTTACTCTCCTCCTCTACCTATCATTCTTCCCCTTTCTGCCTTCAAGTCGTTGATTGTATTCAAAAGTCTCTGTGTTGTCGAATATGTAGTGGTGAGGTGGGGGTAGGGGGCCCGTAAGGTATTCAGATCGCTTATGTTAATGAGGTAATGTTTTAATTTCCTTTGGAGATAATTCAATCGGCGTCCCGCTGAGTAGAGACCGGCTACCGGACTACTTGAAAAATACATTTGTTTAAAAAAAAAACATTTGTGCGCCGCATTCCTTAACACACGCTGCGTTTTCAATATCTTGAAACAAGGTTTCTGCTAAAATCATTCTTTTTTCTAGTTATCATTGTTGTTCGTCTTCCTTTGCTTCTTCTTCACATCATCATCGATCATCGATACCATCATAAATATAATTAAAATCGTAATCATGAAGAAAGCAAAACGATATCTTGTGCTGACCATTTTCTCATTCTTTGACGATAACTGATTCGCCTTATCGGTCTTGTTTTCTATGTCAGTCAATCCGATTTCTCCATACTTGTTTTAAATGTAAGCTTGGGAAACGATAGTAAGGTAGAACACCATTTATTCAAAATAATCCTGATGATTCGAAAAATCTTGGATGTCTGCAATCTTATATTGGATATTTTAATCTCATATTGTTAGTATCTAACACTCAACGTTAAAAAATGGGAAGCTTCTTCATGAATTCAATCAGATCGTTAATCTAAATTCACTACTTGAATTATAATTAACTTCAAAGATCATTTGACAGCAAATGATTGATGAAAGCCTTTGAATAATAATAATCCAGTTAGATGTGTTTCAAAATGTATTGGACCGGTAACATGTGAAGAATGTTGATCCTAAGGCAAGGCGTACACCGGTTAGTCAAGACAAGACAAGACGACATTAGTCACGTTTAGTCACAGTAATTCACATAGCTGCTTATGAAGCAGCACACACCGATGCATTGACTAATCGGTGTGTGCTTTCATAAACGGCATGTGAAGTACTGTGACCAAACGTGACTAATCTCGTCCTGTCTTGTCTTGACTAACCGGTGTACTAACTAAAAGTGAATAAGTTGAAAAAGAATAACATTTTTGTTTTATTCATACAATTCAGTTTTTATTCATGAACAATCTCGTTTAATTTTTTGATTATAGTGTTTTAGCCATAAACATCAAATACTGTTTTCTTTTATCAATATATCTGTTTCATTAACCATTCAATCTTCTAATAATATTCTGTTTTATTGTTTCAGGTGAGAGACTTCATAACTTGTGCATCTTTTCCATTCATAATTGTTGTTTCAAGGTAAGGTAACCTCACAAGTTAATATATTGAAATGATAATGAATGTGCATTAAACAGAATTTAACAAATTACCTTCATGTTAGCAAAGACAATAGTTCAGTAGTTAAATTGTAAATCAGATTCATTTTATTTGACGCTTGGCATTAGATTGATTGATATGGTCCGATTCACGTCAAGAAGTCAGCATTGTTTATATGAGGAGCATTGATGCCAAGTTTCATTGAGAGAGAAAGAGAAAACTGCACAAAACGTGTTTTTTGGGACTGTGTGCGGCAACTATGCACAGTGCGAATAGGATAGAGACATCAGCAACTGCCTTGAACAAGGATAGCAAACTCCCATCTAAGCAATGCTGACTTCTTGACGTGAATCGCATTATAGAGTTTTATTATCTCTTGACGTGGCTGATGACCGTAGAGTACGATGGCATAGAAATAATATCTCTCTCTATATCTATCTATCTTATGCCAAGCGTCAAATTAAATGAATATCTCTGTAGTTAAAAGTAGTTGGATTGTCTTTGATGTCAGTGAGTCAAAAGGTAGCAAACTCAGATTTTGAAACGATACACACAAAAATCTCTAATTTTTTCTCTCTTTTTAAACATCTCATTCTTTCAATTCACATCTTTTTTCAACACCACTTTTCAATGTTATTATCTCTCTCATTCTTTCTCTGTCTCCCTTAAACTCCCCTCCCCTCTGCCATCTCCTGCCTTGTGACAGTGTTTTAAAATCGGTATTCCTGTTTCACTCATTTCACAGGTATTAATTAAATTTATAGTGTAGTTTAACAGGACCGTCACTGGCTGTCCCCCTTTCATCTTTCATTCCTACCTCCTCCTCCTCCTCTTTCTCCTCCTCCTCCTCCTCCTTCCCTTCTTACTCTTAAGAATGACTTTAATTAACGGAAATATTGGCCGGTGACGGTCTCGTCCGAAATTAATTGGTTTTAGTCTAATTACCTTACTCCTTTCAGCCATGGCTACGTTGTCTGAGCTGCTTCATTCCTCCTCCTTCCCTCCACCACCTCCTTCTCTTCCTCCTCCTCCTCCTCCTCCACCTCCTCCTCCTCCGCATCATCCTCCTCCTCCTCCGCATCATGTTTCTCCTCCTCCTCTTCATCCTTCTCATCCTTCCACTCTCGTTCCACCCCTTCTTTGTTCTACATCAGATCCCTTCTTCACCATTTCTTCTTTTCTGTAATCTTTCTTCTACGTTCTCACTCTGTCTTCTCGTCTTTGTTGAAATCATTTCATCACTGTTTCAAACTTTCTTCCCTACTTGCTGCTCATTCGTCATTCACCATTTTCTTCTCTTCCTCTTTTTTCAAATCTTATTATTTCTATTTATTTGTAATTCATTTTGTATTTTGTATTGTGGCAAAAAGAAAATAAATTTGAGTTTTATTTGATTTTGAATTTGATCGTCATCTTCCTTCCATTATTTGCTATGTTGATGCCCACATAAGCTCTCAGCTTGGGTAATGGTATATGAGATGGGATGATTATGAGATATGATTGGACCTACAGCTTTAGGTGGGTTCCGAACCACCGGGAAGGGGTTTACAATTTATTTTTATCATTAAATATGTTTGTTTGGAAATTGGATTATTTGAAAATCTGTGTTTCAAAGGGCTTCGTTTTCTTTCTCCTCCATTATCCTTGTTTCTCTTGTTCGATTCAGTTCTACTTTTCTTAGCTATTCTGATTGGTATTCTATCTCAGTCACACCCATTCCGGATCCGTTCTCTATCTCTGTTCTTGTTTTTTTCCTCTTTGTTCCCTCCGTTTCATTATTTTAGTTATAGTTTTTTTTTTATCTTCGTCACAGTCAATATGCTGGCTGAATATGGCGTTTAGTTACCAATGAAAAGTGATTGTGAAAGAACAGACTAGTAGTTGTATTGCGATTGTTGGGAAATTGCACATGCTTATTGTGTTAGATAACGATACCTTAGGGAACACAATATACCAATAAAGATTTATAAATAATCCATAAGAATCTATAAATAATTTATAAGAATCTATAAATAATTTATAAGAATCTATACATAACCTATAAGATTTACAATAATCTATTTTGTGATCTATTATCGTACTTTCGCTCGTAAATTCTTCTCGGATTGTATTATTTTTCATAACGAGAAGAAGGTTTTCAACGACTTCCAACTTGTCTGTGAATTCATATTCCAATCTTGTGTTTGAAGTAATCGACAGACTTCCTTCCCAATAATCAAGTGATGACATACCAAATGAAAATAATGATGATGACGATCATGATGAGAATGATGATGATGATGATGATGATGATGATGATGATGATGATGATGATGATGATGATGATGGTGATGATGATGATGATGATGATGATGATGATGAGAGAGAGAGACGCGGCGGCCTTGATTTGACGACATTAGCGCCCAGTCAGACAGACGATAGTCAGAAATGATTGGAATCCGTTGTGCTGGCTGCCAATACCCACATTGCTAGATGGGTGCACCTTAATTATGGCCAGTTACCCCAATTTGGGGAGGGGGGTCCCCGTTGTTTGGTGGGGTGAGAAGGAGGAGGGGTAACAGTGCCATCTGGTGGTATTTCTCGGAATTACATCGCTATTAGTAGTTGCTGCATCGCACGTTCTAATTAAACGTCCTACTAGGCGGCAGGCAAATATGACTGCACACCTGTATTGCTCTTGTTCTGATTTCAGTAGGTACTGCTTACGATGGTATTTCCAATTTCTATTTTCATTCTTCTTTTCGAAATACATCCTTTCTCAATTCACTGGTGAATTTCAGTTCGATTGTGTTTGTGAAGCCATATCATAGACTAAAGTTGCGCCCACAAATTGAATTTTGAGCAGGAATAATTTAATTTGGCGAAAAACAGCTGTTTCGGTGATCAGTATCACAATACTTAACCTACAAAATGCTGAATCTCGCAGATTATTGAGGTCTTTTAAAAAGGTCTTTCAATTTAAAGACTTTAAAGGTCTTTTGCCCGGTTTCTCAATCGCTCAATAGCCAGTTTATGAATCCAATAGCACTGTTGAATCAATAACCATGTGTTTTCAAATGCAAAAAAATGTTGATTGATTCAATAGTTTATTGAACGACTGAAAAACCAGGCATTCAAGACCTTTAAGCCTTTGGATTATTGTGTCAAAGCTGCGTAAAATCACTGTTTACTGATTGCCGAAACAGCTGTTTTTCGCCAAATTAAATTATTCCTGCTATACAATTCCATTCAGTAAAATATCCTTGAACTAACAGCTGATCAGGTAAGGTGCCCTTACACTGGACATGGACTGTTTTAACGCTACAAATAATGTTATTGATGTATAGTGTATGGGTTACTTAGTTTCAGTGCTTTCCATTAGATTTTTTATTGCCTTTGCTATTTTAGATTATAGACTACTTCAATTTAAACTGCTTTAGGACCAGCCTAGAGTGGTTTACCACTCAGGCCAAGCGGGTCTCAATCCTAAAGCAGTTTCAATCAGAGTATAGTTTTGATCGAATAGTTCTTTCATCTTACATTATCAAATTCAAGTGAAATACATTGCAATTGGACAGCTGACGTAAATTACTCACATAGATTTGCTTAAAATGCTTTGCTTACTTATGTTGTGAGTAAGCTGTTTAGTTTCAATTCAACATTGATTTTAATGAAAAGCTATATTATGCACTAATATTTTAGTCACAGATTTCATAGCTGCTCATGAAGCACACCGATGCAATGACCAATCGGTGTGTGTTCTGAGGTATGTGAATTACTGTGACTAAACGTGACTAATCTTGTCTTGTCTTGACTAACCGTTGTACGCCTAGCCTTATGTATTGTGAGTTTGTAAGCTGTTCAGTCTTAATAAATTCAACTTTCTAATGAAAAATTATTTTATGCACAAACATCTTGAGAACAATTTCGAACACCTTAAAATGTATTGCAATGCCCCTTGTGTCTGAATGTAGAATGGTGAAAAGAGGCTCTCACTATAATACAGTAATATAATATTACAATAATATTTCACAGTATCTGTAACTATAACTATAACAGTCTCGCCAACCCTTCAAGGAAAGTTCAATTTGCAAAATCTGAGTAAGCCTAACAGTATATTGGAAACATCAGAACAATAATTACTTCATTGCCGGAAATTTAATGAGAAACATAGAATAATAGCAGCAGCAGCAACTGAGCAACAAAAGAAGATGAACGATCCGAGCAAGAACCGGCATTTAGTCTTTTGACAATGTAATTAGTGTGTATTGATTGTGTGTAAGGAAGGATAACAGACAAAGGACGAGAGGAGCAGGAGGAGGAGGATGAGGAGTAGAAGGGGAGGGCAATTAAAAGGGGATGCAAAACAAGGTAGAATACAACACGTGAGTTCATTGTTATCATGTGTTTTGACGTTGTTAATAAGGAGATGCAAAAAGAATAAGGGAGGAGAATGAGAAGAAGAAGATGGGGGAGGAAGAAGAATAAGATGATGGATGGAGAGGAAGAGGAAGAAGGAGAATCATTACGAGGAGAAGGAGGATAATGAAGATAAGAGGAAGAAGGAGGAGAATAAATAATAAGGGATAGAGAAAAGACTTTCAGAAGAAAAAATAGATGAAGATGAAGAATTAAATGAGAAAATGAGAAGAAACAGTGGAAAAGAAGGAGGAAAAAGGAAAAGGAAATGAAGATGGGTGAGGAGGGATTAATGACGAGGAGGAGGAGGAGACAGAGTGATTGGGAGAAAAAGGGGAGGTGGAGGAGAAGAATAAGATGGTGAAGAATACGAAGATTACGAAAATAAGTGAAAGAAGAAGAATATTAAGAAAAGGGGGAAGGAGGAGATGAAAGAGCAGGAGGAGGAGGAGGTAAAGGAGCAGAAGAAGGTAAATGATAAAAAGAAGGTAAAGGGTAAGTATAAGGTGTTGGAGAGAGAGAGAATGAGGAGGAGAAGTAGTAGATGGATAAGGAAAATGAAAAAGAAAAGATTTTTATTTGCCTGTTGTGGAAGAAGTAGGCTACATGGTAGGTAGAAGGAGGAGAAGGCGAAGAGTGAAATTGAAGATGAAAAGTGTAAAGGATGTGAAGAACATTGAAATGGATAAGAAGAACTGGAAGAGGGAGAAGAAGGAGAAGACGAAGTAGAAGAAGAATAAGAAGAAGAAGAAGAAGAAGAAGAAGAAGAAGAAGAAGAAGAAGAAGAAGAAGAAGAAGAAGAAGAAGAAGAATAAGAAGGAGGAAAGAAGGAGGAGGAAGAGAAGAAGAAGGAGGAGGAGGAGGAGAAGAAGACAGGTGAAAAATGGAAATCGAGAAGAGAAGAAGAGGTAATATCGTCTGTTGAAGCCTTTTCAATGAAATTCGCTTCAATAATAAACCCGACTAATAAACAAACAGAGCAAGCAAGCAAGCAAGCACTAGGTCATGTAGCCTAAGCTGCTGCTTCAGCTTAGCCTAGCTCATTAATTAATCTTTATTACGCCCGGTGTAATTCAATTAGCAAGGAGACTGTACACTGAACAATTAGCCACCTTTACTTGTAGCCGAAGAACATCACTGCAAATATTGCTAATTACTCAGCTGTGCTGTAGAAAAGTGCGAGGAAGCATATTTAGTAGTCAGCCAATCTCGCCAACTTTGCTGCTTTTATGATCGAAAATTACTGCTGACATGCTTATTAGCGTAAATTGGTAGTCATTTTTCAAGGATTTTAGTGCAAGTTGAGATGTTTGAAGGCTTGGACGCACTAATACTAGAAAAAATTAACATGTTGGAGAGATTCTTCTCATTTTATGGAATCCTACAAAAGTTTTTAGTTTTCAATTCTGAAATCTACCTATGTTTTCAAAAAAAGAAAATTGATTAAATGCTTTTGTTAATTTTGCCTTCTTCTTCCTCTTCCTCTTCTTCTTCTCCTTCTTCTTCTTCTTCTTCTTCTTCTTCTTCTTCTTCTTCTTCTTCTTCTTCTTCTTCTTTTCAAAATGGTTCCACCATTTTTGTAATAAATTCAACTGAACGATATTTCTAATAAACATAAGTTGCTAACTTTAAATTGTAACTTTAATTGAGGTTTAGTATAGTCAAATTTTCCATCAAATTCTATCAAATGAAATAACAACTGATTTGAAAACGGTTGGAGGTTGAGTTTCAAACCTTTCTTAATCCTAGTTTTCAGAATGCTTGAGAGGAATCAATAACGTAGAATATTAGTTTATTATGAATAAATCGGGCTCACTTATTGCTTGTTTAATTAGTATGAATATTTTTGTAAACTTTATTAATAGCATACGCATTGACGTGATGAGGTGATGTTTTTTAAACAAGGAAAATGCCGGAGTGCAATACGAAAGTGAAGTGGGAAGGTGGTGGTGGAAGAAACATTGTTTAATCTGGTTTAATGGATTTCTTGCACAAATGAATGAACAGGACGAGACGGAATGTCGGGTGGTGGGAGAAGGGGGTGAGAGAGGAACAAAGAGAAAGAAAAGAAAGGATTAGGAGAAGAAGAAAAAGGAGAGGAGGAAGAGAAATAAGAAGACGGTGAAGAAGAAGATGAAGAAGAAGAAGAAGAAGAAGAAGAAGAAGAAGAAGAAGAAGAAGAAGAAGAAGAAGAAGAAGAAGAACATGAAGATGAAGAAGAAGAAAATGATGATGAAGAAGAAGCGGAAGAGGAAGAATAAGCTGGAGTAGGAGAAGTGAATGAATGAAAGAAATCCTAACCTCATCCTTTTCGCGCGGAGATTTCCTACTAGAAAGAAAGAAGCGGGTTTAGGGAGGTGAGTGGGGCGGCTGAGGAGCTGAGAGGTGGTAGAGTGAGTGACTTGGTAAGAGGATTGACAATGAGTGTTTGCTACTTCACCCTCAACCACCCCCTTCCCTCCTTCTCTTCTTCTTCTTCTCTTCCTCCCCCACGACAAGAAAATAAAGTGCCAGAACAAACAGGTCGAAAAGTCGGACAAATTTTGGATTGTAACTGAAACCACCCACTCTCACACTCTCTCGCTCTCACTCTCTCTCTCCCTCCCTCTCCTAGAGGAAAATAAAAGGGGAATCCTGCACGCGTTCGGAATCCACTTTACCTAATTGCCGAACACTCCTCCAGACTGCGTCTCAGACGCCTGCCTGCCTGTCTATTATTCCGCTTTCTTCCCATTTCTCTTCTATTCTCTCTCTCGCGCCCTCTCTTCGTCTTTCTCTTGAGAAGCAGCCAACCGACTTGATGCGATCGAGCACTTGGTGACTGAGCCAATCAGCTCTGAGCACCAGTAAAAAAGTAGTGGTCTAATTTTCTTGAGGAGTTGGCTGTAAAATTTATCTCTAGATGGATTGAAATTCTACGTAAAAACGATTCTTTTTGGTGTGGTCTCGAAATCTTTGTATACAGTATATAGTCACAGTCTAATAGTATACTGTGATATATTATAGATGTAGTCAAATTCTACATTAAATTCCTTCCAATAAAACATCCGTGAATTGAACAGCTGACTTGTAAGGTAACCTCACACTAAACAAGTGGCGGTATTAATTTCTCACACTACTACGGTATATAATTTTTTTAAATGGATCTTCCGAAAACATACCAGTACAGTACAAGGAGTTTGAAGAGTTTAAAACCATACTGTTTCAACTAAACAAATATTCAACTCTAAGGCTAGGCGTACACCGGTTAGTCAAGACAAGACAAGATGAGATTAGTCACGTTCAGTCACAGTACTTCACATAGTTACCTATGAAGCAACACACACCGATTAGTCATTGCATCGGTGTGTGCTGCTTCATAAGCTACTATGTGAATTACTGTGACTAAACGTGACTAATGTCGTCTTGTCTTGTCTTGACTAACCGGTGTACGCCCAGCCTAATGCGGTTTGATTGAATCTATTGAGTAGGACTGTACTTGACTAAACTAGTACCAATCTACAGAATCTATTCAAAATATTTCAAAAGCTATGTGAACCTTTATCAAGGAGCGACACGTAATTCTATTCAAAACAACACTCTATTCTACAATCCAACTGCACGAAGCCCCGTGCTTTTCTTACAGTAAGTATTCTCCTCGATCGAACCAACTCGTATGTGCCACTACTGCTGCACAACTTACCCCGAATCTATAGGGGGGCAATTTATCAGCGCGGATGAAATTGCTACAATGACTTAATTACCTTCCCCCCTCCCCCCCCTAAGCCATTTACTCACATGTATGAATCAATTTATTTTTAAAACCCTCACAAACCCCCCCCCACCCCTAAAGCTAGAAGCTAGCAGAGCTAAGAGAAGCAGCTCATAGTGTGCGCGCGATGTTTAAAACGAGCCCTGGTTAGAAGGGTTTAAAGCCGGGCGCTTTGGTTCAGTCTGAGTTCAGTCTGTGCCTAATACAACGACGGGGGTTTTGGGTGGTAGGGGGGGAGTGGGATGGTGGGGGTGGGGGGCAAATGAGGCTTCGCCGGCGTGTATAACCAATAAATTGCAGGGGCCGGGTAATTAGAAAGGTTCCCTTGTTAAGAGACGTAGCCCCATTAATCACGGTTCATTGCTAACGCTTTCCAGAGTTGCTTATTGGAATGTCACTCACTCAACCCTGCGCCGCGGCGTTGTGCTGTGAGTGCGAGAGAGACAGAACAACTACGAGAAGGTAGTTGTCCTCTCTCTCACCCCTCCCCCCTTCCATTCCTATTTGTGTATTTCCGTTTTGTTTTCTACATTCTCCTACTACTACAAGTTTTTCTCTTCAATTATCTACTCTTTTCTCTCCTCCCTTTTTTCTCCTCTTTTCTCTTCACTCTACTTTGTTTCTATTCTCTTTTCTCCTCTCGTCCTTGTCTAGCTTGTAGTATTCTTTATCTTTCTTCATTTCTGTCAACCCTACACACTCTTCGACTATAATTTCTTATGTTTTTATCATTCTCGCTAATTTTATTTTCCTTACTTGTATTGCCATTTCTTAATTTCTCCTCTCCTTTTTCACTTCTTTTCCTGTTTCCCCCATATTTCCTCATTTTTCCCTCTTCTTTAGCCTGTATCCATTCTCACATTCTTTCTTCATCTTCATCTTCATCTGCCTTCCCACTTCCCACTCTTCAAGTTTCACAATTTCAATTTTCTTTTCCTATCACATTATTTATCTCTCTTCATTATTTAACTCGTATCTCTTCCTCACTGGATTCGACATTGTTTTCTCCCTGCTCTGTCTCTATCATCTTTTAGTGCTTGTCAAGTGTATTTTTATCACATTTTTCTCTCTCTCTTTCTCTCGCCCATCTTTCCCTCTTCCATTTACCTCTTCTTTGCTTTCTTTCCCAACCTATTCTTGTTCGTGTCTTACTAATCATTCTATTTTCTTGAGTACTTCCACTGTGCTCCGTCCTCTTCTTATCCCCTTTATTCAACTCTGTTTCTCTTATCTACCTTACCTACTTTGTCTCATCCTAACTATACAAGTAAAAGAAATAGATTTTAAAAAATAAAGGCAACCATTCTATTCTATCCTTTTCTATTCTATTCTATTCTATTCTATTTGGTGTGTTTGTTCTCTTTCTCTCTTCTACTCAACCCTACTCTTCCATTCTTCTGTTTTTATTCTTCTTTTATTTTGTTTTCTTTCACACTTTCCTACTCATCACTTTCCTTTCTTGGTTTCTGTGTTACTTTATCATCTCTTTTCTATAACAATTCCTTAATTTTTCCTCTTCTTCTTTCCTCGTTTCCTGTTTCCCTATATTTCCTCATTTTTCTCTCTTCTTTAGCACGTATCCATTCTCACATTCTTCCTCAATCCGGTTTACTTCTTTTTCGGTTATTGTCGTCCTCTTCCCTCTATTTATCTCAGTTTCTCTATCATCTGTCCTTTCGTTCATATAATTTTGTATTTTCCCCCATTTCAACCCAACTCACTCTTCTCTGTTCCTTTTCTCCGTCCTTCTTGTTGTTTGTGTGTGTGTGTGAGTGTTGTTGGGACGAATGTCAAAAAATAGCAGTGCGTGTGTGTGCGCGTGAGTGTGAGCGAAGTCCGTTCTCACTTGAAATATCCTTAATTAAAAGCACCGCGCGTTGGAAAGCAAGGAGTTTAGGTGGGAGTGAGAGAGAGGGAGAGAGTAAATAGAGAGAGAGTGTGTCTGTTTAGTTGGCGGTAATATTTCGTGTAATGAGTGCCTTCTTGGCGAACGGTGAGAGAATGAGAGAATGGCCGATGAAGAGTGGACAGAGACGGAACAGCAATCGATACACTTTTAATTGGCATATCTTCTGTGGAGCCGCTTGTTGCTTCGTCTCAAGTACTCTCGCTGCATCCGTCTCACTTCTACTCGTTAATTTGCAAATTCTTCCGTCTTTCTTGCGCCGCGTTTAAATCTGCAGTAACTATCCGTGCGGGCTGACCAGCAGCTTTTAGTTCTACTTGAAACATGTACGCGAACTTGTTGAAACCAATAAAGCCGGGCTCAACTGGGTGATGCAGTGTTCATTAACGTATTGATTTGCTGCTCAGCTACTAAACAGTAGATATATACAGATATATTCATTTATTGATACAATTCAAACAGATTAAAATGTAGATAATATGCATTTACTCAATTTTAGTGACATGCAAAAAAGGTTGATACTTTACACTTTCGTATGAATAATTATTGTAATATAATTCTCGAAATATGTATTTATTTACGTTTAGTGACATACTAAAAACTTTTTTTAAACTTTTTTTGAGGGTGATGCCCACATGAGCTCTATTCTTGTGCGTGGGTAATGAGAGGGGTGATGATGAGAGATGACGACTGTTTTTAGGCAGTCGGGACCGACGTCTTTTCGTCTCCTCCGAAAGACGGGAGTGGCCGTTTCTGTCAAAATCCGTTCCGGCAACTGTATTCGATCTTGGAACCTTTGGATTATCAGACAGGCGCTTATCGCCCTCGGCTACGGACCACTCCAAATTTACACGTCCGTATGAACAATCACGAGTACTGTTAGAGAATTTTATTTATTTATTCATCTAGCGTATGGCTTTTAATAGTGGGGAGACTCGAGTAAGGTTGTTCCACTTCACTAACCAATTAGCCCTTGATAGGGTTGAGGTTTGTTTTCACTTAGAAAACAGACACTAGCATCTAGAAAAGGATTTTTTGAGTTTATAGAGTCCGAAAATATATAATATGAATATATACGATAATTAATGAAATTCAATATCTTTATTAAATATAAATTTTCTAAATTTAATTCAATTTGATTATTCAAATGATCATGTTCATATAAATTGAATATTCTTGAAAGTGTAGTCACATACAAAATAACTTCATGTTTTACAGTATCGTACGGAGTATAGTTCGAAATTGATTTGAATATTTTTGCAATTTAAACCACATATTCAGGACTGCAACAATATAGCCAAGAGTAACACAAATAAAACACAAAATGAGACACAAATAAACACTAGAAAATAATGAATAATGAATGAATGAGTGAATAATGAATTTTACTTCCATCCATAAAAATACAAAAATACAATACTGTACATAGTTAATCAATCCTGGAAGCTAGTAATGTACTTTTATATAGTGAGGTGGATCATGAATATAGCCTAATATCTGAACTATTCGATAATTTGAAATAGTAGCAGTTTTGGTAATAAATACTGTTATTAATTTCTTCCCACATTGAAATGAGTATTTCCTGTAATAGCTGGTTAGTCAATTTACTTCACGAAAATAATTACCAAATCTCTAGTTGTGTAAACTCAGTTCTCAACAAAAATCCGTTTGCTGACCTGTTGTTGCAGTGAAAACAAGCCCGCCGAGAAAGAGATAAAGCACCGGCTAGCCCGCACTTTATTCGCTTTCGAAGCACTCCATTAGGTGCTTAAGAAGTCCGGTACTTCGTGGTGCTCTGCTCGGCCTACCACTTACGGCAAAAACAAACACACGGCGCATACCTTCGGGTAAAATTAATTACCTAGTAAGCAGTATTTCACCGAGAAAGCCTTCGCCGCCGGACTTTGTAAGTCCAGCCTCGGATAGACAGGCAAATAAGCACATTCAAATAAGTCCCGGCTTCGTTTTGAATACAATGTACTTAATTATGCTCTGTCCTTGTTCAGGCCAGGTTCGGTCTCTGTTTGGCAGTGTAAGGTTGGAGGTTTATTGTTCTTTAAGGCTAATAAAAGCGTCCAGAGGAACCTGTTCATGTTCCTTGGTACACAGCAGCTAACCTGTGGTTATTAATCACTACCTTACGGTTAAGCTGAGGGTTAGGTATATACCAGTTACTATATATTGTACTAGAGTAAAGTAGTCCGAGGGTTGGAAATCGAGAATGGACATAAAATAGTGGATAATCGAGTTTAAGAAGAGTGGGATAGGAAATATCTACCTAGACATATAATTTTGTTCACTTACTGACAATTCAAACACAACTTTCAAAAAATACAAAATATAGGTACTATACGAGGAGAAAAGTGATTGGAAAACGTTATTAATGCCTAGCTCATACGTTGCCAGTTGACTAGTTTTTAGGATTATTTCTAATTTTTCAAGAACGAAAACGCTAATTTCTTTTTAAAATCTATATTAATAAAAGAGAGTTGGTGTCTGTACGCTCGCTTATAACTCGAGAACGGCTGAACCGATTTAGATGATTTTGGATTCGTTTGAATTTTTAAAGCACTGGTTAACATAATATCTATTAAAATATAAGAAAATCCCTTTATAATTAATAAATAGTTATTACATTAATGACATAACCTATCAAACATTTACAGACCAAGTTTTGAATTTGCCGGCTACCGAAGAACGGAAAGATAGTCGTGATTCAAGATCAGAAAATTAGCAATATCATCTCAAGTCCCAATAGCCCAGTGGATAGCGATTCGGCCTATCCACGAATTGGATTTCCAACGACCAAGAGGTTGGGTGTTCAATTCCCGCTCCGAACCATTTCTTTTTGTACTAGGTTTTCTGCTCTAATTATTTTTTACGCTAGAATCATCAATATTAAGAATGAGTTATCGTTCGTATAATACAGTCATGTTCTATCATTTCAAATATTAAAATTGAAGAACGGAAATAAAATAAATAAAATAAAATAAAAATAAAATAAAATAAAATAAAAATAAATAAAATAAAAAATAAAATATAAAAATAAAATAAAAAATAAAATAAAAATAAAAATAAAAATAAAATAAAAAAAAAATAAAATAAAAATATTGAAAAATAAAATAATAAAAATAAAACATAAAAAATAAAATAAAAATAATAAAATAAAAATAAAATAAAATAAAAATAAAATAAAAATCAATAAAAAATAAAAATAAAAATAAAATAAAATAAATAGCAATAAAAATAAATAAAAATAAAATAAAATAAAAATAAAATAAAATAAAAGGAATAAAAATAAAAAAAACAAATAAAATAAAATAAATAAAAAGAAGAATAAAGAATAAGAGAGGAAAGAATTAGAGAGAAACATTATAAAAAGAATAAGAAGAAGAAAGAAGAAGAGAAGAGAGGGGAAGAAGAAAAAGAGAAAGAGAAGAAGAAGAAGAGGAACTGAGGAGAAGAAGCAGAAGAAGAAGTAGAAGAAAGAAGAAGAATGAGAAGAAGAGGAAGAAGAAGAAAAGAAGATGAAGATGACGATGAAGATGGAGATGAAGAAGAAGAAAAGAAGAAGGAGAATAAGGAAGAGAACGAAGAAGAAAAAGTAGGAGAATGAGGAGAAGAATAAGATGGAGATGAAAAGAAGAGGAAGAAGAAGAAGTAGAAGAAGAAGAAGAAGAAGATGAAGATTAAGAAGAAGAATAAGAAGAAGAAGAAGAAGAGGAACTGAGGTGAAGAAGCAGAATAAGAAGATGAAGATGGAGATGAAAAAGAAGACGAAGAAGAAAAAGTAGAAGAATCAGGAGAGAAGAAGAAGAAGGATATGAAGAAGAAGAAGAAGAAGAAGAAGAAGGAAAAGAAGATGAATGAGAAGAAGTAGAACTGAGGAGAAGAAGCAGAATAAGAAGATGAAGATGGAGATGAAGAAAAAGATGAAGAAGAAGGACAAGAATGAGGAGAAGAAGAATAAGGAGGAGATGAAGAAGAAGAGGAAAAAGAATAAGAATAAGAAAAAGAAGAAGAATGAGAAGAAGAAAAATAAGGAAAAGAAGAAGAATGAGAAGAAGAAGAAGAATAAAGAAGAAAGAGAATAAGGGAGAAAAGGTGAAGAAGATAAAGAAGAAAAAGAAGAAGAATGAGAAGAATAAGGAGAATAACAAAATGAAGAAGGAAAAGAAGAAGAGGGTGAGGAAGAAGGAATAGTAGGGACACTCACTAATTGGGCCCTGTTTGCGCCCTCCTAATCAATGTCTGTGCATGGTAATTAGCACACTGCTTTCTCTCTCTCACTCGCTCTCTCTCTTCTTCTTTTCGGCTCGGTTTGTCGAGCCATAATTGGCGACTACTCATACCACACACACATATGCTCAGCCCCCCCATCCCTCCCTCCTCTATTTTCCCAGAATTGCTAGTACCTCTTCTCTTCTCGCCTAGTCTTCTTCTCCAAATGATGATTGCCTAACACCGCCACTCATCGATACGACATCTTCTTTTCATATTACTTCTCGGCTTACTTTTTCCCTATTCCTTTATCACTTTTCCTCTAGTCTCTCCTTCTCCTTCCTGTTTAAGCTCTCTTTCTAGCTCACATTAAAACACTGATAATATTAATTGAATTATTTATTTCGAAACAGCAAGGAAGACTAAAGGCATTACGCACAAATCAGTCTACACTATTGTTTACGAAGCAATTCTTCAAACACAAGATAATAATACAGTCTAAACTAGATCATGCAATGAATTCACAAAAAAAAAGATTTTTTTAATAAAAGTTGAGAATATAAAATTCACTAGAAAAGTCATAACACTATAGTATAACTATTAGGGGTAATATTTTATAAGATAATATAAGAATAACATAATAAAGGTAAAAAAGTTTATGGAAAGAATATAGGTCATTGTATAAACTCGTATATAATGATACGACAACCATTACACAAAAACAATAATTTATTAAAATAATTTATCCATCAAGCTTTTTGGAAGTATTAATCACAAAGTAAGAGCAATCTACAGAAAACTTCTACCCAAATTTAGATCGATGTTTCACAGTTCACGTCACAGACTACCGTTACATTGACAGGAGAAACTGACAAATATTCGACGTTGTATCAGAGTTTTGCGTGTTTTTCTTTTTCAAAAAGTACAGTAATATCGAGAAAACATAGAATTCAGCATCTGAAAAGCAATATTTGACCTAGGAATATTTGGATAATAATTGGGTAATTTTTCTGAAAATATATGGGCAATATTTGACCTAGATTGACGGATATTTGTGACTTACTACCTTTGTAAGGGTAACCAATTTCGAGCTCGAGGCCTTCTCTGCTCAATATTATAGACGAGAATCAATATCGGGTTTTGGTTGTTCGTTACTCACCTTAATCTGTAGGTCATTACCATATTTTAACATTATCTTTCCCATTACTCACACTTAAACCAAGAGCTTCATATTGGTATCACAGCGAAAGTCTAGAATTATGCAACCACCCAGTAATAAAGCATTTCTAGGAATGTTTTTTGAAGGTCTCTTCATTTTCAATTTTACAACAACTATAAGTATTCTCAAATATATACGTTTGGGACACTGAATATTTTTCATACCAGTAACGACTTCAAACTTTACTGTTTGGTCGGTTTTTTCAACGGAATCGTTTCTTACACTCCAAAGAAAACAGACTGACAGCGGTCTGATATCACGCTTGAATTTCCATCCCATTCCCATTTTTTTGTTCAGGAAGACACTGTTCCCGAATTCGAATGCTCTCCGGGATGATCGCGATATGTGAATATTGATATTAGCTGCTTCTCTGAATCTGTGTCTAAATATGCAAGACTGATTATGCCAGAATCAGGATAGAGAATGGTGATGCAGAACAAGCGGCCGGAGAAGAAGAAGAAGAAGAAGAAGAAGAAGAAGAAGAAGAAGAAGAAGAAGAAGAAGAAGAAGAAGAAGAAGAAGAAGAAGAAGAAGAAGAAGAAGAAGAAGAAGAAGAAGAAGAAGAAGGAGAAGAAGAAGTAGAGGGAGGAGGAGGAATAAAAATTGAAAAACAAAAAATGGAAGGAGAATGAGTGACGGAAGAAGAATAAGGAGGAGAAAAGGAAATGGGGGAAGAAGAACGTGGAAGAAGAAAAAAAGATAGAGGGAAATGGGAGACAAGAAGTAGAGTGGGAAAAGTAAGGGGGAAATATGATAAATAGGGGGATGAAGAAGAGTAGATTTGAATGGAAAAAGTGGGGGAGGAAGACAAAACTTGAGAACTACAAGATGATAAAGAAGAATGAAAGTGAAACAGAACAGAAAATAAGACAGAGTAAATGCAAATGGTAGAGGAAAATTATAATTATTATTATTGTTGATGAAGATAAAGAAGTAGAACGAGGAGAAGAAAAGACGAGGAAGGAGAAGCTGGAGACAGAGAGAGAGAGAGAGTGAGTGAGGAAGAGAGGTCTAGAGACTGATGTCTGTGATAATATTATGCCAAGTATAACATGCATGAAGCCTATGCTTGGAATTGTAAAGAAACGAATCAGATTCTGGTTCACATCACACAACTCCAGTGCACGCCATTTCAGCGTCTATTATAATATCATTTGGAGTCTGTGAACGAAATTATGCAAAACGCATGGCTTCATACTGTCGATCGTTTTTATGTTCTTCCTATCAGTTGAAATCCACATATTAAGATAGAGAAACAGAGTGAGGAATAGCAGGGAAAGACTGAAAGATTTGATGGTTGGCCATGAGAGGGAGTACAGTCTAGTTCTGAGATGAAATTGTGCAGCACGCATGATCTAGCTATGAGTTTACTTTTTCAAGAGTAATTCCCCCCTGTACACAGACGTAAGTCTTCATAGGGGGATAAGTGTAATGTTATTTATTATTATTATTTATTTAATTTTCTGAAAGAGTATTAATATATTAGAAATTAAAAAATGCTGGATTTTTTTTCAATTCAATTATAGGAAACAAGTTAAGAAACATGTTAAAACTTGAAAAAAAAAAGATTATATTTCTATTCAATTCATCGAGTCACTTCAATCTTGTCCAACAGGATTACCATTCAAAATATTTACTGCATATGTTTGGCCATCTTCATTATTAGGGTCGTCATCATCTTTCACTTTTGGTTTCAAACAATCAAGTATGGCGACAATCTCTCCTGTCAAGCACGTCATAAGCAGAATGCACAATAGTAGACTTCTTTGAATCTGAAAAATTGTAAAAATATACATACAATTAAGAGAGTATTATGAAATTTATCAGGACGTGTGATAAACAAAGTTTTTAGAACAATTATTAAGGAATAGCGCAATTATAGGAATAATTGGCAATTAAATTTTTTCTGAAAATGATTAAAACACAATTTTCTTGATTTACAGTGTTGTAATCCCATCAGTATTCGTTGAATTGAACCGGGATATCATTGTATGGAACAAAATAGCTTTTATAATAATTCTAAGAACAATAATAAAGTGTGCAGATTCCAAAAGCTTAATTTATAACTTCATTCTATTTCATTTCTTATCTTTTCGTATTTCCTAGTTACAACTGTGTCTGTATAATAGAGGCAATTGAGAATGAATTATTTGATATTGAGATATTCTTGAATTAAGGCTGGCCTTATACGTTACAATATACTGAAGACGTTTTCCTGTTGGGAATACCTTAAAAGACGTGTGTGATTGGCCTAAGAAAATACTAATAAAATACCTTAAGCTCTTAACCTAAGAAAATACTGAATATTGATCAACAACGATGAATTATTAGCCTAAGCTTGAAATATAAAAACGTTTCTTTCCTTGAACATGGCTAATAGATTGTCTTATACATATTTCCTTATATTGCCTTATCATATCTATGGGAAACTTGACATATTTATCATCAATGAAATACTGAATACTTTAGAACCTACTAAAAATACGAGAGAACTTACCGCAGTCATTTTTCTCTCGATAGATTATCGTCAGAAAAACCCATCAGACTGATGTCTGCGAATTTTTATTTTCTTTTGCAATTATCTATTTGAAATAGGATCATTGACATATATTCACTATACATGTCAGCTTACCTTTGTTATAAAGTTGGTTCTGTGTTGACAGCTGCTAAAAAAGTGATTAGCATTGAGCGTCAACATTTGATCGATTGTTAACATTCTGAGCCTCAATCGAGTGCGATATGAGAAATAGAAGTCGATTTTCTCCTAATGAAACAGACAAATCAAAACGCAATTCAACTGAGTCTTTACTGAAATAGTCGCCACATTATCTTAACAGACAACTAACACCATTACTAAAAAATTAATAATAATTTCATCCATTAAAACCTTCCTACAATTAAGTCACCAGTGAAAAGAGTAATCGTCAACTTATTTTCAGAAGGAAACCCCGTCCGTTATTTTCAATATTAAGAACAAACACATTAAATTACATTAACAAACAAATGAGATAGAAAGACAATCAAAGTAGGCCTTTGAACCGGGAAGCAGAGAGAATGAGACAATTATTTTTAAAAAAGGTGAGAGGTGGTGGAGAAGAAGAAGACGGAGAAGGAGAAGAAGACGAAGGAGACAAAGCAGAAGAGAAAGAGAAGAAGATGGAGAAGAAGAATCAAGAAGAAGCAAGAAGATGATGGAGAAGAAGAAAACGAAGCAGAAGAAGAACAAGAAGAAGAGAAGAAGAAGAAGAAGAAGAAGAAGAAGAAGAAGAAGAAGAAGAAGAAGAAGAAGAAGAAGAAGAAGAAGAAGAAGAAGAAGAAGAAGAAGAAGAAGAAGAAGAAGAAGAAGAAGAAGAAGAAGAAGAAGAAGAAGAAGAAGGATAATTGGGGATTGATGAGGGGGAAGAATTTAAACTTCACCTAGACAACCCCCACCCCCTCACGTTTGTATGCAACAATTATTACTTGCGCGCGTAATAATGTGAAAGACATCTGGCTAGGTACAGTACACACAAACACACACATTCCCATTCCTTCTGTATGTGTGTGTTGTGACTGAGGGCGGTGGAGGGGGCAACTTGACAACAATGGTACCTTGAGCCTCCCCTCCCTCCCGCTCCGCACCTGATTGTTGGCGGGTGGTGAGGAGGGGTTGAATGGCTCCATTAAAATAAATGAGATCGTTAAAGGGTAGACATGTTAAAGCCTGGCCGGGGCTGGTAGTAGTAGCAGCAGCATCGTCGTTCGTCACACACACAGAGACTACTTCATGGATGTGAATCACAATCTAGAAGAAGACGAAGAAGAAGAAGAATAAGAAGAAGAAGAAAGAGTGATCCCCCCTTTCCATCTAAATACAATGAAACAAGTGATCCATTAATGCTTTACAACGTTACCTCCTCATTCACCCCCCCCTCCGTCACCCCCTTCATCATGATGAAAGGCACTTGCAGAATATTTGTCGTTACCTGGCATCGTTATACAAATAACGATCAACTCCCGACTGACTGACTAGTGTTGGTATTATTGCGAGGAAATCGCTACGTTTGAAGCTGGTAGGGGAAAAGGTGTAATTTGTTTATTATGTTTCAATTCATTATGTGAGAATTTATTGTTTATTGTGTTTGAAGGTGGTGGGGGTAAAGGTTTTCATTATGTTTCTACTCAATTTGTAATCATTTATATAGGAACTTGAATCAGTGTGGGAATAGAGATAATTCAACGTTATAAAATCAATAATAATGTTAGTGAGGTGAATATTCTTAATTTATCAAGGCTAGCGCACAAGTTTTAACTTATGCTAGTCGAGCCACAATATTAATAAAATTACATTGACACTTGCATACTGTACTCACATAATCGATTTTAATATTATACTTAGGGGACTTAGTAATTAATTTATGTAGGTCATATTCAAATGTGAATTTGTGTATATGTGCATTTTGTCCATTTGTTTTGTAACTTTATGGCAAATTTTGAATTACGAACATAATTTCTAAACTGTTCGACCTGAATTTGGGATGGGAACAGTTTTGGGAGAATGCCTGTTGATTTTTCCTACATTGTGGAATATATTTCCAATAAATCAAGGAGTTATAGGCCTACTGGTACAAAAAGTGAATAATCATATTGAAATCTTCTAAAACATTATTATTTGTCGTTAGACATTTTTTGTGACTACAATTAACAAAAGACCAAATATGGCTGTGCTATTCATTCAGCAAATTTTATATATTATTTAGAAAACTTTGTTACACCGTATGTACTCGATAAAAAAAAGAGATCTGAAGTCCCACCCATTCTAAGCTTTTGTTTTCGTCAATGGAAATTGCCAGCAGTTACAACAACATTCAACAGCAATTAGCAAGTAGGGGGAAACTGAAGAAACTTCGAAACTCAAAATAGTTAACAACACCTCTTCAGGACACATGCTACCAGACTACCCAATTTCAACTCTCAGCTATATTCAAATGCCAAGGGACAGTCATAGAAGATAATGATTGCATAGAACGAGTCCTCTTATCTCTCTAAGTATCAATGTACCTCCCATAATGATCCAATCTTGTAGCCTAATATTCATAATTAATCAATATATTCTGCACAAATTAATAGATATTTAGTTTGAAAATATCTGCACACATGATAATAATATTAATAAGTGGATAGAGAAAGATACATTGAAGAGTAGGAGGAATGCCAAGTGAAATGAGAGGGCAGGTGAAAATTTTATCCAAAAAATCATACAGTTTAAAAGAATAAAGGATGTAGAGTGGTGTTGGAGTAAAATGAATGCGAAGAGTGGAAAAAAATTGTGGAAAGATGAAGAGTGAAGGACGTTCATAGGGATTAGGCTGAAAATACAAGGAAGGATTAAGGAAAATGCGATAAAAGTAATCAGAAGAAGAGAACAAGAGTTTAACCTAGGAGTTGAAAAAATAAAAATACTGCAATACTAGTATATTTCTGATGGAGAGGAGAAGAAGAAGAAGAAGAAGAAGAAGAAGAAGAAGAAGAAGAAGAAGAAGAAGAGAAGAAAAAGAAGAAGAAGAAGATGAAGAAGAAAAAGAAGAGGAGGAGGAGGAGGAGGAGGAGGAGGAGGAGGAGGAGGAGGAGGAGGAGGAGGAGGAAGAAGAGGAGGAGGAGGAGGAACAGGAAGAGGAAGAAGAAGAAGAAGAAGAAGAAGAAGAAGAAGAAGAGGAAGAGGAAGAAGATGAAGAAGAAGTGAAGAAGAAAAGAAGAAGAAGAAGAAGAAGAAGAAAAATAAGAAGAGGAAGAAGGAAGAAGAAGAAGAAGAAGAAGAAGAAGAAGAAGGATAAGTGTAATATAAAATTCTTAAAATTCCAGTTCTATACGCTAGTAGGGGGTGCAGATGAGTGGAAAAGAAGGAGAAGATACAGCAGGATTATTTTTAATTGTCAGTAAACAGCTGATTGATGTACGCTTGTTTACTGACGTTAAATCAGCTGTTTTCTGACAAGTTAAAATAATCCTGCTATACCATATGATCTTGAAGCATTAAGCTGAACAGTGAATGGAAGAGTACCAAGAAAACGCAATACAAAGAACTCTTAATTAAGAGAACGGGAAAATGAATAAGACGAACCGAACAGAGAGAGAATATTAGCAAAAGTAGAGGAGTTGGCCGCTATTTGAGCCAACCGGGGCGAGCGGATATCGTCTGTAAGCAATTAGCGAATGCATATGTGGGAATAGTCAGTTCAGTCGTCCTCTGTGTGTTGTCTCCTATCTAATTTCGTTATGTCAACCCCCCCCCTCCCCCACCACCCTCATCTTCCTCCGTCTTCGAGTCGTTTCGGGATGTGGCAATTAGTGCTGCTCTCTGTAAACTGTATTCGGAACTTTGTTCAGGTTTATGTATTTAATAAAGCAGGTGGTGACCCGTCCAGTGGTGGTTGGAAGGGGGGGGGGTCTTGCTAACTACCTCCCTGTTCTCGTTTCAGCTCAGTTTCAGTTAAGGCCAGTCTTGAATCTGTGCATACAGTTGTTCAGTTTTGTTAGCCCCTGCGCCCACTAAGCAACTGCTATCTGATTTCAGTCAGCAACCCAGCGTTGCCAGATGACTTTGGCTGATAGGTTAGATTACCCGATAACCCGAAAAACAGCCAAATGTCATCTGGCAACATTGGGTTGCCGACTGAAATCAGATAGCAGTTGCGAAGTGGGCGCAGGGGCTTAGAGTGTTGTCTTTGGAAGATGAAAAGAGTGAACATGGATAGGGGACGAGACATTTCAAAAACACCCCCAAAAAATTGAGTTTGGAATTGAAAAAACCCGAACTTGTCTTTTGTTTTCTATTATTTCGAATTGGACAGCTGACTTCATACCGGTCTACACCCTCGACATGCCTAGCACGGCAATAATGTGAAAATGCTCTGAATAAAGAAGTTTTCAACTTTTAAAGTTCAAAAAAATGATCACATTTTTCTTATCAACTTCAGAGATTCCAATTCTCTCAGTTTAATCTTGTACTTTACTTATCTATATTATTACTGTCCCATAGTCCCATTTGTTCTTAATGAAACAATGCCCTTGAAAAATGGTTTGAAACCGATTCTTACAACACGATCAGCTGATCTAGCTTGCTAGCGCTACCTAGCGGAGATTGACGCAGTTACTTTAGTAGGTCGAGCGGGAGGGAAAGTGGCCTTGGAAAATGTCAAGTTCAGTTGCTATGCCGAACAGGATTGCTGTATAGCCTACCCGATTCCTTGCACTGTAACATTATTATAGCTAGCGCTGTCGAATTGCATTCTTGTTAATTCTTCATTGTATTTTTGTAACTTTTATGATTTGTCAATTCTTGATTTCTATTTCTCATTAAGTACTAAATTAATTCATCTTACTTACCCACATTTCTGTTATTTATACAATATATAGTTCTAGATCATGCCAGGGTGTTCGAACAACAGGATCTCATTCATAGAAAATCATCGTTTTTAAATTTTTATTGCTATTTGAGATGGTTATATTATATTATATTATGTTGGTTATATTATAAAGTTGTCAGGCTTCATATTCTTTCTCCACTATCCAGCTCTACTGGCTTGCAATATCCAAACAATAAATCTGTTTTAGAAAACTGTTTGAATTTTTATAAAAATTTGATTGTTATAGATAGTTGATATTCAGATATATATTCGATAGTTGAGCTGTTAAGCTACTTCAAATCATCATTATTCAATCCTTGATGACGGTTTTTATGCTATTCTTCTGATTTTTCCATTTCCCAGATGGGATTCCAAATTTTCCAAGACATATGACTGAAATCACTTCCCTCTAAACCCATATAAAGGTCTACTTTGTTATTGCTCTCCTAGACTTAACACTTGATGAAGAATTCACCTCAGATCCTAGATTCATTTTCCCAATATAATCAGATTCATTCAATCTATAATCAGATTCATTAAATTTGATGCTTGGCATTAGATAGATAGATAGATAGAGAGATATTTTTTTGACGTGGCTTATGACGGTAGAATACGATGGCAAAGAAATAATATCTCTCTATCTATCCATCCATCTATCTATCTAATGCCAAGCGTCAAATTAAATGAATCTGATTATACTGTAATTTTACTATGACTTCCATAACACGCCAAGGTGGAAATATCAGTAAGGCGCTTCCCATCCATAATACGTCCACAAATAAGACCTCCATGGAGTCTAGACTTTCAAATACAACCGTATTTGTATGAATTAGCGTTAGCAATATTAGAACTCTGTAGCTGGGTTCACAATGTCACTACTGCTGTTATGCTCTCATTCAATAGGTTGTTTGGAAGCCAGTGCTGCTCCAGCGGCATTTATCAACATTGTAACAATCTCATTTCACTGAAACCCCAATAACTCACACGACCTTGGAAGGGGTGGGGGAGCTAGCTTGCTTGTGGGGTGGTTTTGGGGGGGGGGGCTTTCTTATCCAATGTCTCTCAAGCCCGCTAAAACTTTCCTCCTCTCTCACTCTCTCTTCGTTTCATATTACTCTATTGTCTGTCCTCCCTTTTCTCTCTCACTTATATTCCTTTCTTCTACCTCTCTTCCTGTACTTTTCTCTTGGAAACTCTTCCTCTACTTTCTTACAGTCCTTTCTCTGTGATATTGTTCTCTTCTAAAAACTTATATCTTCCGTCTTGTGGAATGAGTATAAATAACCTGTGGCCTGAAATATATCCCTGGTACAAGATAAGAGAAGTGAGAACGATTATGAACGAATTTCGACCAAAGCCTAACCTTTTATTATTATTGGATTTTTTAAATAGATACAGTAATGTGAATAAGTACAATGGAATTCAATTTTTGAAATGTGTCATCCGATTTCTGGGATCAGAGGGATTAGAACAAGAGACTAAACGAAAACTGATCGGAAACCGAACTAAAACTGGACAAAAGCTGAACGTAAATGAAAAATGACAAGTCTTAAATTTTAACAGAACAATCTAAAAGAACTCTTCTAATTCAATTCCAACTATAACACTTTCTACTTCTTGTAGTTCTGCATTACAATATTTCTTACCACTTCGAAAAATCTCTCATTTTTGCTTCTTTCTCAATTTTATCATACTAATTAATCAATTAATAAACATTTTAGCAATCATTCTCCAACATGTTACAACTGGAAAACTCAAACTAATAATAATTTGTTTTCTGTAAAATACTTTTGTAATAGATTATAAATACAGACTTTCAGAATTGTTGGTCTTATTATTCCTAAATTTCCTCATTTACTACTTATAATTCTTATTCAATAAACTCTAGGTAGTCATTCAATATGATTAGCTACAACAATATCACCTTCTCTACTACACAAAAAACTTACAACTATCATTATTTATTTTTAGTAATTTCTGTAATCACTTATAAAACTATTTTAAAATTTTCTTTCTATATTACAAATATCTGTTCAACTCCTTATATTTGTGTGTTTTCCCAAGCTCCAACATAGAATTTTCTTATACTGGTAATTATTGTTATTAATATTGTTATCGTGTACTATTTTCTCACTTATTGTCTGTGTGTTTTTTCTTCAATTCACTTCTTAAATTTTTTGACTTTTTTTTTTTGTTTAGGATGTTCGGCAACTCAGGCGCCTGCTCAGCGTGTGGACAGACGATACCGGCGTCGGAGTTTGTGATGCGAGCGGGTGGTGGAGCGGGGGGCGGCCTGGGAGGGGGCCCCCCTCCAGGGGGTCCGCCGCATCCCCCCCACCACGTGTTCCACCTCAAGTGCTTCGCCTGCTCCAAGTGCGGTGCTCAACTTATGCAGGGCGATCGCTACTATTTGCTAGCCGGCAGTCTTGTCTGTGAACAGGTCAGCACAAAAATTGACTAAAATTCTAACTAAAAAATAATTATTTATTAACAACAACAAGTTATAGTATACGAATAGTTGTTGGAAATTTGATAAATGATCAAGCCTTACTCATCTTTCAAAACTATCAATCAATTATCATGAATTCTATAGTATTTTTTCATACAGACACAAATTATCTATGAATTTTGAAGTATTAATGATTCATACAGGTGAAAGTTATTGAAATATGATTTGGGAGAGAAACTAGACACCCAAAAAGCTTTTTTTAATCAATCAATATTTTATTGCCAAAAAGAAAGAAAACAATACAAAAGTAAATCGGTACAACACTAGAATAAAATACAAAATAAATAATTACCGAATTTTGAATACAACGTACGAAAAACGAGTAATCATGGTAGCTCATGTTGATAACTTATTACTTATTAGCTATTGATTCATAAATATAAAATTCATAATAATATAATTTGTGAAGAGAAACAACAGGCTCTCCTGAAAACTGTTTCCTTCTCGAGTTTTGACAATATCAGGTTGTTCAAAATTTGGTTATGTTTTCACCGGACAGAAATTCACGGTTCAGAAATAGTTTGGTATGAATTTAGAATTAAAAATGATTTAATCGGAAATCGCATGAAGCAATGCAGATGGAAAATTTGAGAACTTTGCTAAGTAAGAGTAGGGTTTGTTGTAAATTCATACCATCCATCTAGTTCAATGATATTCTCTATATGACATTCATTTTCTCATTGAATGTATTTTTTTCTATTCAGAATATTAAATTTTATTCAAATTTCTTCCATTAGGCTGGGCGTCCACCGGTTAGTCAAGACAAGACAAGACGAGATTAGTCACGTTTAGTCACAGTACTTCACATAGTTGCTTAAAAGAGGCAGCACACACACCGATTAGTCATTGCGATCGGTGTGTGCTGCTTACAAGCAGCCATGTGAAGCATTGTGACTAAACGTGACTAATCTCGTCTTGTCTTGTCTTGACTAACCGGTGTACGCTTAGCCTAATTCTACATTAGATCTCTTTAGATTTCATTCGTTCGTTTTCTGTTCTGTAGATATTGTTATTATATTAGATTCATTTAAACAATTGTGAACTTACAAATGTTCAGAATTTTTATGGCAACTGCTATTTAGATTTTTCTCGGGAGTGCCTCACAGTACCATGATGAATTTTGTAAGTTGAATACTGTTTGTATAATTATTTATTGAGAAATATAAATTTATCTGTTTATTTATAATTATTGTGTTTGATGATTGTGTAAGATGATAACTATGCGAATGTTTTGTAACGTAGGACTGGCAGAAACTACTGAAGGGCTCGGCTGCGGCGCAGGCGAATGCGACGGGCACGACAACGGTGCGGAAGGGCAAGGTCGGACGGCCGCGGAGGAGTCGCGACTGAAGCCCCCCCGCCACCCCCCCTTCTGCCCTTCAACCCTCACCACTGCACCGATATGGTGAGTAACCAATCTGCTCCTTGAATACTCTTAACAAATAGACTAAATACTCCAGTATATAGTCTTAGCAAGTAGCCACAGTATAGCCCCCTACCTTCTGGACTACTAGACAATTAACAAGAATTACGTTTTAACAAATGATTAAATACTATCCATGTAAAAGCTCGATAATCCAAAAATGTTATTTTAATATACAGGGTGTTTCAGAACTCCCTACCAATATTCTAGGGCATTGTTCCTGGGTAAAAACCATATCTAAATATCATATTTAAATTGTCCAGAAGTCCTTAGTTACTCACACAGCTGCCATTTTGTTTTTTCACTCATTATTTTTTATCTCAATAATGGTGAAACATATGGAATTGAAACTTTGCACCAACATTTATGACAACTGGACAAAGCTACAAAAAAATTATGACAATTTTTAAATCTATAAAGCAAAATGGCGGTCATTTAAAATTTTGTTTCTTGAATAACTCGAAAAACGTTGATATTATGAAAATTTTACAAGAATAACTTGTTGAAATTGGACCAATATTGATTGAGATATTGTAGCAGACATATCGTGATGCCCAGAACCAAAAAAGCATCAAGAAATTAACAAGGAACTAGATTTTCAACCTCTTCATTCCACTGGTCATCCAGAACCATTCTCTTGGTGTGCCGAATTTAGTTCTCCTAATCTCATCAATTTATTTCCTCTGCTACAAGTTTAGAAAACATATCAGTCCAAACGTGTTTCTCTTCAATTCAAATAAAATAGGAAATTTCTTCTTGATTATCTATCCACTATAATTCTCACTGTAGGCTGGCCTAGCCTACATATTTCACCCCCCAAAGAATTATTTCAATGTGTTTTTGAAAAAGATGAGCCGGATATTGTAGCTTATAATTTGGCTGGCACCCAGAAACCCCCTTGGAGTGCGTGGGGGGGGGGTGAGTGAGGGTGGCCCTCTGCGCAAATAAAATCGGAATTTGCCATCGCAGATATTCTGCCAACAATGTTAGGGAGTAGTCGCGTTCAATGGTTTTTATAAACTGTGTATGTCCCAACAACGATATATGTAATTGTGGAGTTCATTCGTTTTGGACTTGGTCTCTTTCTCCCTCTCCAACCATCATTCCCCCCTCCTCACTTTCCCACACATTCTCATGATCTCATAAAACGCTTGTTTCGGATTATAGCTCAAGCAAACGTTTTGGCGACTCGGATCGTAGATAGGGTTGTAAATGATTGCTGATATGATTTGGCGACTTGAAAGTAGTCCGTTTAATTTGGGCTGCTGTTAAATTGCAATCAGATAAAGAAATATTATTTTATAGTATTGAATTATTGCACCACTTCAAATTTGTAGGCTATGTCTTTCATTTTCCATGCAATGAAGCAATTTAAATTTGAAATTCGAATTTATTGTTGTTTACTTATTGCTGGAGCTTAAAAGAATGTTTTCATGTGTTCGTAAATTTATTTAATTCAAGGCAAGATATTCTAGGAAATCAAAAACTTCCTGCAAATTAATGGCTTCAACATTTTCTTCTGAGAACCGTTTAAAGATTTATTGAACAACCTAAAACCTACTTTGGAAATGTATGGAATGGAGTAATTCGCTTGAAAAATGATTGGTACTGAATAAATTCAAATTAACAATCTTATTTTTCACTTAGGCCCGTAACTATATTGAAACCAAGTTCAAGTTAACATGGTTTAAACATGTTTCAACTGTGGGTATACTCGTACACTGGTATACGGTTCAATGCAACTATCGTTTTGTTGAACTCAGATTACACGAATATGATTCATGAGGGCCATCAAGTGTTTTATTCGAAGCAAGGATTGTGACGTTAACAAGTGCTCTACCTCGAATCACAGACAAATTGAAAAATTCAGACAATTGTATTTTAATAGGATCCATCTGAGAAATAGAATTGTCTCTGTTCAAATAATCGATCACTTCAATTTTTCCGTTTCACTATTCGTGTTTGTGAAATTTTTTCTTCAAAAGTATTTTTAAAGTGCTTCTAACTTATAAATTATGGAAACCAATATTACAGAAACAATTAATTGCCAATTCTGGGCTACCCGTAATACAATTACGACTTTGTCAGCTTCAAAACAATCGAAAAAAATACCAACCCATAATTAATCATTCAGTAGAAACCTATTGCTCCTTCAAATCACGAACGAAATTCTATAAAAAGTACCCCGTCAGCTAAACAATTTCCAATTAATATATATTTCACTATCAATAATAATAGAAAAATTAGAACATGTCGGAAAGCCGGGCATATTGTGATTTGTATAGTTTGCAAAGTATAGATATAATGAACTGTATTGAATAAAGTACGATAACAAGCATCCGCTGCGAAAATAAGGTCGTCCAAGTTAGCTGCTGCTAGAGAGAGAAAGAAAACAACGAACACGATAGGATATAAAATATTGTAATTAAAAGTATATAAAGTTTCTCGCGTTTCAACCTCCAACCCCCAACCCCCACCTCACTTCCTACCGAGTTAATTTGCCAGGTCTTAACGTTCGTGCAACCAGAGAGAAAAGGAAGAGTAGAAAAAGAAAATAGATTGGACGAGGAGAAAAATAGAGAAGGACAAAGATAGCGTGAGAGTTAGAGAGATTGAATAAAGTTTGAGCGGTGATAGCCCGAAAATTATCAAGTCTCTTCTTACCGATCTAACTTGCGCAAAAGGTACTTCCAACAGTTTGATGCCTATCATATTAAACACAAGGATTTTTCCCTTCTCAACAGTTCCTTGAGTTTTTGCCTTACCTTATTCACATCCTGTGATTTCTGTTTTGTATTATTTTATCGTTCATGAACTATCTCTTGTTAACCTAATATTCAATTGCGGTACTATTTTAGAATAGAATAACTTTTGTCTCTTTTCCCACCTACACTTATTTCAAATCGTTTTATGAAATAGCAAGTAATTGTTTTATGAATTGTCCAATTTTATTCATTTTTACTTCTATAGTGAATTGAAATTTCTCATCCTTTAGTGAATTTCATGCTCCTTCTTCTCCTTACATATTACTCTTCCTTTTTCCTTTTCCTTCATTTCCTTCCTTTCTTTTCCTTCCTAACCTTTTTCCTTATTCTTCCCAATTCGTTTTTTCTTCCTTACTCCTTTCAACTCTTCCTTCAGTGAATTTCATGCTCCTCCTTCTTACATTATTGTTTCTCTATTCTAATTCTTCTCAATATTCTTCCTTTTCTTCCTTCTTCTTTCACCTTTGTCTCACCTTGTCTTCTTCTTGCACTCATTCTCTTTCTTTCTCTCCTTCTTTCTCTTCTCTCCTTGCTCTTTTGCTTACTCCCTTCTCTTTCTCCTCCATCACTCTCTCTCTCTCACTCTCCTCTCCATCTCCTCACTTGTCTTCAAAGTTGAGCAGCGGAAGGTTTTTAATTTCCTGCACAAAGATTTGTCTGACGAACAGTCTTTAGTGTTTGAGTTGGTATTTAGGGTAGCTGTGGTGGGGGGAGGGGGAGGGGTCTTGAGACCCAGCGTGTAATTAGATCTAGTTATTAAACGCTTCCACTCTCATCCCCCACTTCTTCTTCTGCTTCTTTTTCGAAAGTCTCTCTTTACAATTACGTTATCCTTGTTACTCTTCAGCTCGTTCCCAGCCTCTGTCTTTGTTCCTCCTCCGCACCCCTTTCTCATACATCCCCCTCCCTTCCTCCCACCCACTTCACTTTGCCCCATTATTTCTTCTCGCTTCCATTTGTCCTGAGTCGTCATTCACCCCTTTTTCTAATTAGTGGCCGAAGTAACTGATTTTTGAGTCTGTTTTGTGTTTAGTATTTATACTCTGTGCTTTCTCCACTCCAACTAACCCCCCCCCCCCTACAACCCTTCCCTCATACAACTCTCCTCATCCAACTGACTCCTATGCTCTTCTTCCAGTGGCGTTTTCGTGAAGCTCAATATTGTTAACTAAAGACAGACGATTTTTCCCCAGTTAACTTGACATTGACATCTGTTGCAATACCGTAACATTTTTCACAAGCCTGAGATTCATAAAAAAAATATTACTATAATTGTATGAAAGCCGAGCAAACTTCATTGTTTGACATCATTAGACGGAGCTTAATTGGGAATTTTCGACAGTGGTCAGGTAAAATACATCCATTTCACAATGTTCAAAATTCCTTTATTTCACAGTGGTTGAATTTGATTGGCTCTCATACAATCGGCCTTAGAATACTTGAGAATTGCATCTTAATTGAAATTTCTTCATCTCTGGGTTGCACCAACCGGGATTAGCTAATTTGAAGAAGCTGAGCATACAAATTAGAATACATGCATAGCTAATCCAATCTAACAACAATAGCTAGTAATGCAAGCACCTATCATTGCGAAGATGGAAAGCAGATGAAATTTGAGTGGAACGGGAAAATGATGAAGAAAAGTAGATTCAAGAGATGAAGATGGAGAGAGAGAGAGAGGGGTGAGAGAGTGGGAGAGTGGCGAGAGGGAAGGGAGGAGTTTGGGGAGCGAAGACAAAGAGAGGAACAGAGGTTGTCAGAAGGTGACGGAATTATTGGAAGTGTGACAAGGTGGGGTGGGTGCTGGCATGGAGGGGGGGGGATGACAGTACCTAGGCGTGACAGCGAGCCAAGGCTTCGTGTCCGATAGAAATAATTACTTAAATGCACCCAGCCGTCAATTCAATTCGGGATCCGGGGTATCGATTCCAATTCTCTCACTCTCTCTCTTTTTCTCTCACCCCCTACACCCTCCCCTCCCCCCACCCTTGGGGCACAGCGTTGGGGGCTGCAAAACGAACGAGATTACCAAAGCCTTTTAAGTGGTAATCACTTAAGGAAAGAAACGTGAATTAGTTGAATGAAAAACTTGTACCCCTTACCCCCAAACCCTTTCATCCCCACTTACTACAATATCAATTCTCGCTCCGTCTCTCTTCCACTCGTTCATTCTCTTTCTCTTCAGCGAATCCATTCGTACAAATTCGCGAGCGGCGTCTAAAGGAAGGATTCCAACGGAAAATCGTGGATTCGTCTTTATTCAGTTGTTTCTTTCCTACTCTGTTTTACCATGATTTTCTCTCTTATTTCCTTCTCTTTCCATCTCTACTCTCTTTCCCATTTTCTCTTTTTTCAAATAACTCTTTCTCTGAAAACACTCCACGCTTCGACTACTCTGCTCTATATTATTTAGTAGAAAAAGTATTAAAGTGAACCTCCATCACGTTAAGATAGCTTCAAGCACAGCGTTGTTAGATCTCTTGAATCCAAGCTAATTGGAAATGTGCTCCTATTTCGAGTATTCAAAATAATAATGACGATCTGCTGTTATGCTGAATGAGTTTGCTGTGAAACGATTCAAAATGCAGCTTTTTTCAGTCTATGTTGAACTTTTGAAATTATCATTTACAGTAATATTGAATGAACTATTTCTGGTACAATATCAGATTCAACATTCATTAAGCGATATATACCGAAGCGAGTCTTTCGATCATTTTAGATGTTTTCAGTCGTAGTATTGCCTGAACCCATTCCATAAATGTAGTGAACTAAACATTAATTAATGATTAGTAGTTCATACTTTTCAAAATTATTCATTAGATTGAAAAGCGTCACATTAAGCAGCTTTCTTCGAACTGAGTTCGAACATCTTGATCATTCTTCGAACTGTACACTACACTAGACATTCACACATTAGACACTGTTTTTCAGATAATAAATTGTGTTTGTCCAGTGTGCAGTCAGGTTGAAGTCCGCTGTTCAATTCGAAGATCTGTCTTTTATTTGAACTACAATCAACTATTCCTTGTTACTATTCAACTATTCTATTGTTATTTTTTATCACTTAGGCAAGTCTTGAGTAATGCATCATCTTCGTTTTAACGAAGTTTCACAAATCAGAGTTTAATTGTACATTCTCTGTTTAAACTAAGGTCACCCGTTGATTTATTGTTCAAAGCCAGTTAAAACTATGTTTTGTTAGACTTATGCCCGGTTTTTCAGTCGCTCAATAGACAGTTTATGGATCCAATAGCACTATTGAATCAATAACCATGTGTTTTCAAATGTAAAAAAAAGTTATTGATTCAATAAGTTTATTGAACGACTGAAAAACCGGGCATTAGTTGGGAAGAAGATGTAGCATCAGAGCCTGACTAGGCCTAGTCGGTTAATCCAGTGGTATTTGGTTGGCAGTATATCAATATGTCTATTGAGCGACTGAAAAACCGGTCATATGTATGATAAATGTGGCAGTTCACTTAGAATTTATGTAATGAATCATAATTAAAACCATAAACAACTAGCCCAACTGCAGGAAATCTCTAAACTAGGCCTAAACGGAAGTTCTCTATTCAAGGATGCTGCGGAGTGATGAAGATTGCCAGCAATTCGGTTGCAGGAACATGAGCCAATAAAATCTCATCTCAATGCGCGTCTGGCACTGATAACAAAACAAAAATGGCGGCTGCCACGCCCTTCTCCCTACACTCTAATTTATTGCTTTCGCAGTTGATAAGATTTGTAGAGCAGTCACTGCTCTAGATTGCGATCAATTTTGCAACCGGCTGGATGAGATGCAACTAAACTGCAATCGTTCTTCAACTGAAACGATACTGAACCAAACTCGATGAACTGAATGTCTGCTGCAATCGTTTCAAATTCAGATGTTGATCATTGAGGTAGTTGATCAATACATGGAGGTAGGAAGTTACTCACTAACCTTTGATGAAAGAATGCATTTGAAGACCCATATTTACTTGAACTTTTTTCATTATTTCAATGTCAGGAAACTGCTAACGAAGTTTTTCGGTCTATTTTAGAAACACTCTGTATAATAATATAATATATTATATAATATAAATAATATAATATTTATTTGAAATTATAATATCTAATGATGAGTTCTTCTTTCTGATAATGGCTTGCACTTGATAGTGTTTGGAAATGATAATGATAATGTTTGAGATTGATAATGATATGATTTCCTTTAAATCACTCCCTTTAATACATTATTTTCCTATGCATTTCAATAATATTGTATTAATGAGTTCAATTTCACACAAGATCTTTAACAACAATAATATTGGTTAACAATACAAAAGTAGAATTGGTACAACACTAGCATAAAATACAAAATAAATAATTACCTTGAGAATGAATTTTAAACCATCAACAATATTGTTAACAATATGGCACTACCGGCAAAAGATAATCTTGTGCGCCGTTAATAATGATAATGTTTGAGAGATTGACACATAATTTCCTTTAAATCACTTCAATAATATTGTATTAATGAGTTCAATTTCACATCTTTATTCACACATTTGCTTCATCATTTTTCTGTACATTTTCTGTGTGTCTAGTCAGAAAGAAACTGGTGACAAGCCTCTAATTAAGCAATGGAAAAGTTAGGAGCTGTGAGAGTTGGGCGAGTGAGTGCGTGCGAGTGCAAGCTTTAATCCGGGATTTGGGCGGCGATCAGTTAATGGGTCGGTTGGAGCTGCTAGCGAATAATTTGACACCCTGTAGTTAGCTGATGGCTACAGATGATCCTCATGATGATGATGTACATGGTGATGATGAATAATTCAGAGTCCTTCGATTTGCGATATCAAAAATATTGGTGGCTTAATGAACGATTATGGTCACATTACTGAATGACATGGGATGATCTCATGAGCAATGAGATAAGCACTCATCTTTCAGCAAGAGTTGACACTAACGACAACAAACACACATACACACACACTGTCCCTCTTTCTAACCCCTCCCTCCTCTCTTCATTCTCTCATTCTATTCATCTTTCTCTTCCTATCCTGCTTCCTTGCGAATTCTATCTACTCCATTTTTCTTTCCTCACCACCTTATTTCAAGTCTTATAAAATAAATAAATAAATAGATAATCCTAACACTGTAGTTATTATTCGCATCTAAGAATAATTCTATACTTCTATTTTGATTTAATTCATTCTATTTTTTTAAGTTTCCTATTTATTTTAATTTTGTACTTATAATTTAATTTTTTTTTAATTTTATACTTATAATTTTTTTTAGAAGAATTTTTATACTTCTAATTTTAATTTTCATTTTCATTTTAATTTCATAATAATACTGCAGCTTAGTTATTTCTGCTTTGTGGATAACGTCAACTCGAATATAATGTCGTTAATTCCTAACTTCCGTTAAATTTAAAATGAGGGCGTTATTAGTTGAATAACATCTTCAAGCTTCCTTGACTTTAGAACAATGTTATATTTTAACAATTTTGTTCACAAAGGTTTTTAAATCTGTACCCTTCTAAGAAAAAGTATCATGGTCCTGCTTCATATCAGAATACAATGGAATAGAATAGTATACAATATAGTATACAATAGAATTTACAAGATTTACAGCATTTAGAAATACAATAGAAGTCCTGAAATTTAGATATTATATATTTAGAATTTAGATATTAATTTACAAGTCCTGAAAAGCAAGGAAAAGGCTGATCCACAATAGAGTCTGCACTGTTCAATAAACTTGGTATTCTAGTGTACGATCGCCTTCCCTTCTTCCAATACTTCTTAATTTCATTGAACATGCCCAATATCTTCATATAAATTCAATATGGTCTCTTCTATCAAGTATACCTTGTTAGACAGAGACGGAGAACTTGAAAGAAAAAGACAGACAATCTGGGAAGCGGAAGTGCTTTCAAGTACTCTGTGCTGCAAGACGAGGAGTGGGAGGGGGGAGTCTAATGCTGCCCAACTTAATGTAACCACCAAAACGTTGAGTGTGTGTGTTACATAGTACATAGTGTACATAGTACATAGTATGTACATAGTACATATTTGTACACAGAGAGCAGTAGTCTGGAGCTAAAAGGTTGTACGCTCCTTCCACCTATCTTGCCCTACACCAACATACCTTCACTTTGGAACCCTACAAGACCTTACTTCAGCCCCCCTCCCTTATAAGACCTTGTGGGGGAGAGGGGGTATTTCGGACCCCCACACAACCTCCAACTCCCTTCTACTTTGTATGTAGACAGAAAGAGCAAGAGAGAGAGAGAGAGTGGGAGAGCGAGAGAGAATCAAGCAGCAACAGCAGCACCAGCACATTAATTAAGTCTTGCCAGAGTCCAAGCTGGGGAGAGAGGGGATGAAGCGGCCTCCCCCTCTCCCAACCTCTAAGACCAAAGAAGAGCCAGTTAATTAGTCGTCGGTCCAGACGTTGCCTTGGTCCTATTAAATCATGCATGGAGTGGAGATTTCAGGAAATGTGTGTGGGTTCTGACGAAGGGGTGAAGGGGAGGGGGGACTTCTTACTCAAGTCAGCACTTGCAAGAATATACTGATTATTATTCAGTCTTTAAAAGAACAATCATAGAATGTTGTCCATGGTTGAATCACCTATTCGTAGAAAACTTCTGGAAACATTCCAGCAACCTGAACAAGTCAACAAACTATGCTCCAATTTTATAAAAGTTAGAAGTCCTGTAATACGGAATAAAGGCAAGCACACATTAGATAAATATTTTTATCACAAAGTACTTCGAGCTTTTCATATCAAGTGTCTGAATTCATGTATTACAGTAATTTCATGATACAGGCCCTAGGTTATAAATGGAAAATGATGTCTTAGAGACGTCTTGAGTATACAATGTCTCATGCATTGTATACTCATTGCCATTGGCCTATTCAAGTCAAAACTTCATTGGGGACCTAATTTCTGTAATTTTAGGTTCATGAACGCTTATTAGCCTAATACACTTATAAATGGTATTACAAGTGAATTAAGAGCATTATGGTATTATAAACTATATTTACTTGTATGGTACATAAAAATAGTTAGAAATAAGTCGACTTGCAAATTTTTGGTTGTTAGTTCAATTATTAATAAGAATTTATGAATACTTTATTTGTTTGTTTGTCAATGGCTCAACAGCCCTATGTGGGCTTAGGCCTACCAGCTGGTTGCCAGTTTCACATCCACTTGACTGAATCAGCAGAGGTGAATGATCATTAACCAGAAAAGATGTAACGTGTGGTTAGCACATTGACATCTCAACCATAAGCTAGTTTTCGCAACCCATGAATACTTTATTATTATAATAATATATGAACATTTAACTACATAACCTCTCGAACCTGTAATCCAAATTTGGGATTGAAGTAGTTTTGGCCTATGCCTGTTATTTCTACCACATAGTGTGCAGTATATAACTGTCAACAATTAAATGAATAAATAATAAATGTCAATTACAATACCATGATACACTAATGTCACCTATGATACAATTTAGAAAAATGAATGAGCACTCATGCTCCTGGCATTCCAAAACTAACACTGAAAACTAGACGACTTGTGCCAGTCGACTGGAAAATGTAAACAAGATATTTAATTCACAAACTTGAGATCCGAATTTCTGCCACAAGAAGTACTTTAGGCTTCTTTCACACCAGTGCTGTCCGAGCCCGGATCGGATGGAAATATTTTACTTATGAATAAAATGGTTGTATGTAGACGCTATAGTGTGAATACACCCATTGCGATACATCAGTCATCCGGTCCAATACGGGCCCGTGCCGCACTTGTGTAAAAGAGGCCATAAGTTTGATAAGTTTTTGTAGTTTAACTCATTTATTAATAAGTTAGGTAGTTTGAGTCGAGTCAGTGACCTTGTGCAGTGAGTGAGTGAGTGTGTTGATGACCAGTACGCGCACACACAAGCACGCGCAAAACGAGGTTAGCTTGAGGTTGTCTGAGGAAATTTGCAGAGCTGAGGAAATTGAGCGGTCAACGCGCCTCAGGGCCTCATCCTCACTCATCCTCTTCCTCAGGGAAGGATGCCTCTTCCTCCTCGGCTACGGTTACTTTGTGCCGTACTCAAGGAACAACAACAACAGCTAATCATCTTGCCGAATTGTCTGTGCTTTGTACTAGTAATTATCGTTGTGTCCACTGCGGCTATATAACAACTTAAATCAATTACGAACAGTCTAATACGAACTTATACTCACATAAAACAAGGGTAATGTAATTGGGGATTGATAAATGCTCGCTCTAGGCTACAGTATTCAATTCATGGCTATACATTATTTGCAGAGCTGAATGTAGCCTATACCGAATATGTATATAATTTTTGGAACAGAAGAAGGTTTGGGCTAACATATCTGTTTCATTTCCTTGATAGTGTGTATAGCAGGATTCGTTTAATTTGACGAAAACCAGCTGATTTGGCAATCAGTATCACAATACTTAACCTCCTCCTCCTCTGTCTATATCCTTCGTAAGGACGTAGTGACGCTATGATTGTCTCTTTACCACCATTGACCATCCTTGTCTTTCCTGTGCACGCCTTGTTGCCTTAACCTACTTAACCTACAAATGATGAATCTCGCAGATTATTGAAAAGGTTTTTTAAAAAGGTATTCTTTGAAAGGTCTTCTTTGAAAAGGTCTTTTGAAGACTTTAAAGGCTTTTAAGACTTTTAAGTCTTTGCATTATTGTATCAAAGCTGCGTAAAATCATCAGTTTACTGATCGCCAAATCAGCTGGTTTTCGCCAAATTGAATGAATCATGTTTTTTTTTAAATATAATAGAGGAATATGAATATATTGAGAAGTAACAAACTTTTGAGTGAATAAGGAGAAGAGTGAAAAAATTATGATTGAAGAGGAGAAAAAGGAGGAAAGAAGAAGGCGGAGAACAGGATTAAAAGGTAGGAGGAGGAGGAGGAGGAGTAAGAAGGGATTGGCGAGAAGAAGGAGAAGGGGGAGAGAAAGGAGGATCAGAGAGGGAAAAGGCAGAAAAAGAAGAAGGAATGGGAGACGAAGAGGAAGAAGAAGAAGAAGAAGAAGAAGAAGAAAAAGAAGAAGAAAAATGAAGAATAAAAAGAAGGAGAAGAACAAAGAGTATGAGCTGAAGAAAAATGATAAAAAGTAAAAGAGGAAAAGATGTGAGAAAGGACAAGAATTAGAAAAGGAAAAAAGAAAACTTACACTGTAATTAACAAAAATACTTTCTACACAATTTGTGAAAAGTTATTTGCTGTGTGAATCTGGCTAAACTGCACAGTAATGTTCAACTCATTACCAAATTGCACAAAAATTAATGTTTTGTTTGTATTTCTGGGATCTTATTAGTTGAAATTTCATGATAAGAGAGAGTATTTTACCTTATTGATATTATCAAAACATGATTGAATTTGAAATTTTTGCAAGTGGAATAAAGTGTTACAGCAGTATGTATAATTTACAAACGAGGAGAGAAAAAAGAAGAAAAAGATGAAGAAGAATGAGAAAAGCGAAGTGCATGTAGTGGCAAGGCAAGCAACTGATTAAAACAGTTTCAGTTTGGAAAATAAGAAGAAGAAAAAGAAAACGAAGTGATGGCGCAGGAGAGGGGGTAAGGGTGGGGAAGTTGGCGTTAACCCCGGAAATATATGATTGGTTTAGTTTAAAAGGATGAATCCTGCGAAACGTTACCAAATGACAGGAGAAAGGAAAGAGACAGAGAGAGAGAGAGAGAGAAGGGAAAAGGGTTGAATTGGGTGAGGGAGTGAGGAGGTAGGGGGGGGAGGGGGTGTTCATGAGGGAGGCACTCTCCCTAATGAAACACAGTAATCCCTACACACTAGGGCGATGCCAACTTTACAGCGCGAATTTTCTCTTTTCGTTCGCGTAATTTCCCCGCCAGTCACGCGCGCGAGTCAACAGAAGAAAAACAAAGCATGAAACAAGAGCACAATTTGCTTGACGCTAGATTAGCTCATGTAGTTGCGCGATTTCTTGAGAGGCAAATCTCTCTCGATTTCTTTCATTTTTCGCTTGGAGGGGGTGATAAAAAGTACAATATTATTATCATACTCATTAAGGATAGATTCACTGTATTGCTGTATACTGTTTTCTCTGTATTTATTGATCCGTGGGCATATTATGTATGAGTACTATCACGGCAGATAAGTTTACATTATACAAGAAACAGTCAAAGAATTCGCTCAACAGATGAAATCTGCCTAAAAGATTTCAGCGGTTGCAGAGAATTCAGATTCTATGCTAGACTGTGGTGGTTAAAGAAATTCCTTTACATCATAATAAGGACTTATGCTGAGCCACATGTTCATTGTAAGAGTTATTATCTGTAAGAATAATAGTTCTCTCACCAATCACATTGCTCCTGTTGAATGTGTGAAATGTAACCAAACTAAAACTATAAACATTTCATAACCACTGATTTCTAGACTTTGGAGCGGTTAAATCTTCATCTTCATCTTCATCATTTTCAGTTGATTTTGAGGGTTTTACAACTAAAAATTGAAAATATTAAAATCTATACACTGCACTATTCTTCGTAGGCTGCAAATTCTCTTTGTTTCTGAGCTTTATCTCAAATACAGTTTGTAATCTATATTTTTAGAAAGAAGTTCAACAGTAATCATTTTACTTTAGAGTAAAATAATTACTCTAGAATAGTTTACTCAAGTTTATTGTAGAGTATAGACTATAGAACATACACTATAGACTTCTAAAATATAGTATATTATTCTAGAGTATTCTACGCTAGAGTAGTATATTTGTGAAACTGTTATCTGGATATTCATTCAATCATACTCCGATCTCCTTTAAAAGGATTCAAACGATACCAGAAGAGTTCTCGAATAAAACACATCCTTGGAGTTCAAAAAAAGCTTCCACACCGGAAAACCACAACTCCCTGGTCCATTAGCGTTTCTTTCTCAAATAATGTGTTTTAATTGAATTCGGCCTCATCACACCTTCGCACGCGCACTCTCGCTCAAGACAATGGCGGTCCAATGTTGATTTTCCATCACCAAATGGAATCACCCAAATCGTTCTTGGTATTTTTCTTTGCCGGAAACGAACGCAGTGTGCGAATCGAAGAAGAATCGGTCTGGACACGTGTAATTTGAAAAGAAAACATCGCTAGTACGTTCTGCGGCCGCCAGAGTGTTTTTTCTAATCATTCCAAACGTAGAAATAACATGGACTATTGTCACGGCTGAATACCGAGAGCTGTCCACACCTGTTTGAGACCCTCGAAATCTTTCCTATTCGTTTTTCAACACTAATGAGATTTGTATTTGAATTCTAATCGAAGTTTGCTCTTTAATAGTATTGGGAAAAAGAAGTAGGAACGAGTATATGTGTAGTCAATAAGACTTCTGTATATGCAATAATTTATGGTAGTCGATAAGTTCATATTATAGCCCCATATAATAATATCATAGTCGATAAGTCTTTATACAAAATATAAAGAGTCATGATGTATTTTTATTTAAAATCAGGCTAGGCGTACACCGGTTATTCAAGACAAGACAAGACGACATTAGTCAAGTTTAGTCACAGTAATTCACATAGCTGCTTATGAAGCAGCACATACCGATGCAATGACTAATCGGTGTGTGTTGCTTCATAAGCAACTATGTGAAGTACTGTGACTAAAAGTGACTAATCTCGTCTTGTCTTGTCTTGACTAACCGGTGTACGCCTAGCCTTAGGGTTGAAATAATACTGAATTCAATAAGAAGAGGGTGGCTCAGTACCACTCGTTTTGTTTTCATAGAGACTGCACACACACAATTTTTTCTACACCAAATTTTAGCCATTTTTGTGACTGCTACCCATCCCCCCCCCCCAAAAAAAAACCCCTCCCAGACTTTTCTCAATCATTCTCCATACACCAACACAACCTATAAAAAAATAAAAACTGTGACATGCTACTCACCCCCCTCCCTCTACAAATTCATTCCCTCTTCCCTAAATACAGGATATATCCGCAGTTTAAAGGGTTATCACATTAGTTGGAAAAGGCGTATGATACGACAATTTTCAGGGCCACTTCTTCCTGTGTGTGTGTGTGCGTGATTCCTCATACTGAAATCAACGTTCCCCCTTTCTTCCCCCCCACATTATGAAGATGATGATGATGACGTTGGCAGCAGCAGCAGCAGTGTTTATTGCGTTAAAATGTCCAGAGAGTATCGAGGCAGACCCGCGTCGCGTCGCGAGAGATGATCCCCTATGACAAGTAAACACTTGATACCATCATCCAACTTGTGTAGCACCCCCCCCCCCCCACCATGGCTGGCTTAGCTGGCTCGATTTGTGAGTGCTGGGTGATAGGTGGGTGAGGGGGGGGGTTGGGAAAGAGTCAGCAATCAGTCATTTTCCAAACCCCCCTCCCACCCCATCGCCAAAAAGGGGGTCCACACATCTGTTTCGGCGGCATCAGACGGGATTCCACTCAGTTTTGCCTAATTGCCCAGTGATACAGCCTCCCCTTCACAACCCTCTCACTCTATCTCTCTTCCTCTCTCTGTTTATCTCTCTCTCTCCCTCCCACCCCCGAAATGTCTGCTGCCGTTGCTACTACATACCATCTGTTACTCGTCTCTCGATCATGATGACGGTACTTCGTTTGCCGTGTACATCTATATTGAACAAAATTAGTTGGTTTTCCGATGAGGCAAGTATTTATCAATAGTGTTTAGATGATATTATGGAGAATTTGTCCCCAGCTCGACAATTTAGTCTGTAATAAAACACTAAGAGATATTGTCAATTACACTATTTTATTATCAACAATACAACATCTATAAGATTTCTTCAAGTAATTTAGTCTGATTCCTTGAAATGATGAGTGATGTTGAAAATCAGAAGTCTTGATCTGTCTGGTTTGGATGATAAAAGAGGGTGGTCTTATCCGGGTACTATGCGAGTTTTGGGATCTGCTTGATTCAAATTAATGCTTAATTGTCAACTGCTAAATAAATATAGTAATATTATAATATTATTACTGTATTCTATTGAATGGAAGTCGATCTAGTCATAGCGCGTTTGGATGTGAACAAAACCAAATAATTCAACCGCTCTAGCAAATAAAATGATTGTACACTTATTTGATTCACCGTGTTGCTTTTCTCAATAACAACTTGCCCAATTCAAAGGAAACTTCGCTTCATTTTGCCGCGTGGCTAATCAAGTCCACCTTTTCTTGTTTTGACGCGCACAGCAACAACACACACAATTTGTTGTGTGCTCTGTAAAGAGGAGAAGATAAGGCTTCATGCCGCCGTCGCGCAACCTTTAGTTTGTGATGAGATTGGAATGGTGGTTGGGTTTAGGGGGGGGTTGATTAGAGAGGAGTTGAGGAACGAGCGAATTAATGGTCAGTTCTAATAAGGGAAGTAAACCAATGGTGGTTGTGGGAGGGGGGGTAATGAAAGAGAAGGATACAGAGTTCACCTATAGCAGCTGGTTATTTCGTTGATTTGTGGAAAGAGCGAGAGAGAGAGAGAAGAGTAGGCAACAACATGAGATCAAAGCGTATGACACAAACACAATTAGAGAAGCCCTAGGCCGTTTAGCGACAGGTCTGAGCTGAGGCTGGCTGGTCAGTCCAGAACAAGAAGGGCTTTGCATTATTATAACCCTGAGAGTTGAATAATACAACCTGTAGTACTTTGTGAGAGACCAGTGGTCACCACTACACCGCCCTCGAGGAAACCACACAACTAGATATTTATCGAAATAAAAAGCAGTGGTCAGTTAATGTTCTGACGTGGCCCCACGAAATTGAAAGGGGTTGAAGGCTATACAGCTCCGGGCGAGTTGGTGAACTAATATTCAATCAAAACACTCGCATACATACGCATATCTCTAATAAGGCTTCAACAATGACAGAACAGTTTGCACAGAGAGTTTCTCAATAGCGAAAACGACGGTAATAGAGCCCCAACACCGCCAGGCATGTCTCTTTCAGAACATCTTCAGTATTTACAATGCAACTTCAATAGTGTCCAGTTCACGTCACGATGATAATAGGGTATCCGTGGAGCTCACAGATGAACTATGTATGGCTTCTGTGTAATATAGGGTGGGTCCTTTGAGTAATTTGATCATTATTTGATTGTTTTTGTTTCTGGTTTGTTCCACGATAGCACATGATAGTCTTCAATGTTCATGGAAATGTCCAAGCAGGTTAAATTGCAAGCGATTGCTAACAATAGCTTTCAGAGATTGTGGAGCGCGAATTCACTGGCAACTCTAGAAAGGGTCAGTCTTTTGAATAATTGATTATTAAGGACCCGACAAGGCGGGTCTACTCTTATACTCTTATCATATACTATACTTATCATATTATACTCTTAGGCTATCATACTCTTGTCCGGCTGTATGCACGATATCTGTCGAACAGAAGATAGTAGGCCTGCACTTTTGAAATTTTAAATATAATATCGTTATAGATCAAGTTAGAAGCCTATTGATTTTGAACATTGAGGGTCGAATTTAAAAAGTTACAAGCGAAAAATAGGTACTGTAATTTCAAATACATGTTACAGAGAAGTATGTTAAGACGTTGAAGTAACGACGAATTGAGAGTAACCATTCATTTTGGATAATTGAATAGTCCTCAATCATAATTATGTGAGGAATCATGGAAATTCAACAGTATTTCAGTCAACATAAATCATTTCAACGACAACAAAAATCCAGTTCTTATTATCTTTTTCTATATTCTTAGCGGGATAATTATATATTTTACATTATTATTCTTGCCATAAAGTAAGCAGCCTATCATTCCCAAGCCCACTTAGCCCCTGCGCCCACTAAGCAACTGCTATCTGATTTCAGTCAGCAACCCAATGTTGCCAGATGACTTTGGCTGATAGGTTAGATTACCCGATTACCCGAAAAACAGCCAAATGTCATCTGGCAACATTGGGTTGCTGACTGAAATCAGATAGCAGTTGCGAAGTGGGCGCAGGGGCTTATGATTTCGTAAGCCAACAAATTGATAATAGCTGATCAAAGATAGCCAGCGCGCCTGCAATTTCGAAAGGGTCGAGTAAATCAGCTATCAAATCATTGTCTTGTCATAACTTCAAAATTTCACTTGATGCTTGCCGGCCAACTAAACTTGATAGGTTGACAGGGCTTCTTAGGTAGGAGCAGTTATTTTAGAGAATGAACTTGAGAGGTGTGATGGATAGTATACGAGAAGAAAGAACAGTTAATAATTATTGGGAAGAGTGAAAAGAAAATACTGTAGTACTTATCAATAGTGAGAAGTGAGAGGGAGTGAGAAGGTAAGATACAACAAACTAGAACATAAAAAGAAATAACATAAGAATAGGAGGGAAAAGATATGTGGGAGAGAGAGAGAGAGATGTGATAAAGCGGAATTGTGTTGAAAGAGAAAGAATTGAACAGAGAAAGTATACTAGAAAAGTATGTGTCGATAGAAGTCGCTATCTTAACACGTCAGCTCGCGTGATTGCCGCTTAACAGGCTTTTTAATGGGCAATTCTAATTTACAAGGATTTGGCACGGGAGTGCTCCTACGCCCTGTGCTCTATTTGACCCCTCTACAGATTAGAAGCCAGCTAATAATGTTGATATCGCTTTTTCGCCTTATTTAAGCACCTCACTCTTTTCCTTTCGCAAAGTATTACTTTCTTTCTCTTATCGCTGTGTTCCTTTCGCTCCCTCTTTATCTCTTTCACACTAGCTCATTCAATCTTGTTTTCTCTCTCTTCTTCTAATTCTCTTATTCTTTGTCTCTTTCTCCGTTTTTATGAGCCACGTATATCCTGTTTTCATATTTTTTTATTCTTTTCCAAGAATTTCCACTTTCACTATATTGAAGGGTTACGAGGAATCAGTCGGTTGTACTTGACTACTTTGACCGGTCTCAACTACAGTATTATGAATCAGCTGATCATACCTTTAACATCGTGTTGATCCTGGATCAAAATCAATCTTACTTGATGCAACTCAACATAAATGTAATTGGAAACTGTAGATACATAAGTTTTTATAAGGTTCAAGTCGGCAATTTTATTTATTCATTTATTATATTACATTGTTGAGTACAACAGGCACAGACCAAATAGCACTCATGATATCATGATAACATAGCAAAATAAAGTTAATAGTAAAACCTGTCTAAGCGGACGAAAGACGGAAACCTGAAACTAATGTTTTTTTTTTTATGTAAAAGAATTTTGTAAAGGTAAAGTTAACGGAAACCCGCTGCTGGAAAATGGAAGTGGAAAGAGATTAGTAAATTTCCGTCTTTTGTTTTCGTATTCTTAGTTGTTTCAATGTTATTTAGCACTGTGAGTTTAGTTTCAAATTGCTGTCGAAAAATAATTATAGTTGAATTTGCCCATTTTAGTTATTAATAATCCACATCACTTGACAAAATGTTCGTAGACAAAGAATACATGCACTTATAATAGGAATAATAATTATAATATCAAAACGATTATAAGAATAAAGCAAAGTAACTGGATTATAACACTACATTAGTAACATAAATAACATGGAATAAATACAAATATAGTGGGTAAACTACAGTAGATTGACAATAAACAAAAACAAGCACTGGAACCAAATAATTTATTGGTTCATAATTCATAATTTTTTATACAAATACACCATACTTCTCTACACGTTGCAAATCATGTTAGTTGCCAAATTATATGATAATTAAAAGAACAATCGAAAAATAAAAAATTTATAAATGAATGTTATAATAAAAAATATGATGATTCAGTATATCTGATCCAAATACATTCGGTTCTTTGAAATTTGTGGCTAATTACACAAAAGCCCAAATGTTTTTGACAAAACAACCCATTATTACATGTACTGCACAGACATGCTTATTGTTGGCTATTGTACCTAGTTATTTAACAATAGCTAGGCTCTGTTGATAACAATGAAAATCGGTAGTTACGCTCCATTGAACATCACTATGATAATTATCATCATAATGTCCCCGTTTTTGATCAAAAACAATTCCTCCATTCATCTCATAGGACCATTCACAATGTTCTATAACTATAGCTCAGTGGTATACCTGATTATAAGCCTAATTAGTGGTGATTATTTCGAAATCATGTAATTTGGAATCCTCTACATGACATGCTGATGTAAATTGAAGAGCATTGACATGATATTATCCATTTATATTGTGTAGGTGCCTAGTCGAATAATTGGGGACATTGTTGCAATATAATAAGGTAACTTTAATGGATCGTGAAATCATATTTCAAAAGCTTCATGTGTGATCAGTGTTTTAAATAGAGTTTGCAAAACTTACAGGGCTTATGTTAATCACCAAAAGAACAAAAACTGTTCCTAAACTTCAGGAATGCTTTAGAGATATAAAATTGGCAAAAGATTGAATTATTGTTCTCAAATTGACAATTTTATAATTCCAAATCATCTATGTGATTGAAATCACACACGTAATTTACATCACGACGATATTATCTATACCAATATCGATTAAACATCACCAATAAAAATTAATATGACTATTTGATTTTGTTCCACAATCTATTTGAAATATTCGACATAGATCTAAGCACGTGCTTCAATTAAACTTGATCACCAAACAGTCACATTGCTTTCTCAACCTACCCAATAAGAGTGCGCCATGATTTGACGTCACAAAAAGGCGTGTCAAGCAAGGCGTGGCTTGCCAGTAGTGCTAGCTTGCTATTGGACAACGATCCATCGTCTGGAACGCCTTCATTCGCAGTGTAGCCGCCATTTTCTTCAATCGAACTTCTAAAGTTCGCCATTTTGCGATCTTGTAAAGTTGACAAGCGACTGTGTTGTTGATATTCGACAAAAAACTGAACTTTGGATCATTCTCAGTGGGTGAATGAAACAATTTTCAAAAATTTTTAGAGAAATGAACTATTGTATGTTACGACGCGATGAAGGTTCTAGTTAACCTTGAAGATATCTCTCTTTCCTATTTTATTACATAAAGTTTATGAAATCCTAAAATTGAGCATGGTTTATACATTTAATTTTATTGAATTATGATTTTATCAAGACAACGTCCAATTCTTTCGATGGAAGTTGGAATTATTGTTCGTGAAATAGATTGCAGATGGATAAATCCCATGGTGCTTCCAATAACTTTATAATAGTCAAACAAGAAAAAATCTTCGCTATCATTAATCATGCACAAGCCTAAGTAGACTCGATTAAGAATGGGAATAGAACAAATAACCATTATTACTTTTCCACAGTTTTCATTTATCATAACCCACTTTCCCAGAGGATGTGAAAATCTTTCCTAGGAAAAGCTTCTCATCAAATCTATCAACCAGGCACAAGTCTCTCACTCAAGTGAGAATCAAATAATACAATCAAGAACAAACTTTGAATTCTCATGTGGGTTGCTTCAAGCTCAGAAAAAAAAGTCTGGAGGCAAGAGACAAAATAGGTGGGTTCCAAATTACCATTTGAAAGAAATGTATTTGCCCCGGGGTGATTGTGAACGGTCATCTCAATATAAGTGAATCACATGTAATTGAAAGTAAACAGTGTCCAGTCCACCCTGTGACTTGCGTTTGTTGTAATAATGTCTTCTCTCAACTCTGGGTTTTCTACCCTCCTGGACATCTTCCACCCTCAAACTCACCCCCATCCCCTCTGCACCCTGAAACCTGGAATTATTCTTGTCCCCAACTCAGTTATCATCACCATTGGTGAAATTGGACCCACCAGCACCTTACGTGAGACGAATATAAGTTATTGTGAAAATAATGATGAATTTGTCTTGTCTCCTAGAATACTCTTTGAGTATTAGGAATTTGATGTTTTTCAATTACATCTACATCATTATTTCCATCCTTCTCTCTGTGAGGATAGAGGTTTTTTAACTTTTTATTCGGGAACTCCAATATAGCATTTTCTTACGAAATAATAAATACTCATTATTACATAATAATTATCTATCAATAACTTTACCCTATATCCGTAATATCAATCTACTTTATCCCAGCTCAGCCTTAACTCAGTTCCCGTCACATTTTGTGATCATTCTCCATCAAACATAAGCAATCAATAAGGAAAAGACTGAACGATATCAATCAGGGAAAAATTGAAATTCATGTTGACAATTTTTTCAGTAAAACGCCAGAAATAAACAAATGTTTTCAATTAAAAATCAACGCGATTCCTTTCTTACTGTCCCAAAGTTGATTGGTTTTTCTAGGAAAAATTCAATAAACGCTACAGTGAGAAGAAGAAACAAATTGGAAAAAGATTGAATGAAATCAATAGAGAGACTAAGAGAATGTAAATAAACGCCAAAACGAGAAAGAGAAACCGATTTGAAAGAAGTGAAAAAAAGAATAAATGGAAGAATGAAAAAGACAAAGTGAAGGTTAATGAACGCTGTATAACGAGAAACATAAACAGATTACGAAGAAGAAGAAGAAAGAGAATTAATGAAAGAATGAGAGAGACAAAGAGGAACAAATACCGAGAAAACAGAACGAAATTGGTTGGTTGTCAATTAAAGACGTCGCCACTTTTATTCATTTTCCTATTTGAATTATTCAACAAGGGGTTTTCCAATTAGCAATTGTTCATGTTTGGTTTGGTGGCAAGGATAATGTTTTGTTACTTTTCTGTTCGCCAATTCCACTTTTCCAGTTTGTTTTCGGTTGTTTTTTTTGTGTTTTGATGTGTTTGTTGTTGTCGAAGACAGTCATATCTCTTCTTATAAATTACGAACGAACTGTTTATATTGTCTCTATTACGAACGAACCCCATTCACCAATGAACGAATCGGACGTCAATGCAATGACATAATCTTACAGTGGTTAACTTCAATCCGATTTTAGTGTAACTGGCCGTTAGTAATACTAATACTTGGGCTATTCTACAAATACTACTATTCTACTTAGACTACTTCTCTACTAATACTATGTATTATACTTCTCGTAACCATGCAGTAACCATGTACTTCTCTACTAATAATACTATTGCCCGGTTTTTCAGTCGTTCAATAAACTTATTGAATCAATAACTTTTTTTGCATCTGAAAACACATGGTTATTGATTCGATAGTGCTATTGGATCCTTAATAAACTGTCTATTGAGCGACTGAAAAACCGGGCATATGTCTATCTATAATAATATGTTATGTCTTTATACTATACTATGTCTTAATACTACAATACTATGTCTCAATACTATAATAATGTGTCTGAATACTATAATACTATGTCTGCTACTAAAAAACTTTGTCTTATACTACACATTGAATCTGGTTTGAAGCAACTGTTCCAATGAAGTAAATCTGTTCCTAAATGAAGACTGCGAATGTTTTGATATTCTTTGTTTGGTTTGAAGCAACATTGGCGTTCAATTGAGCCACTGACTGCTTGCAATGTTGCTATTACGGTCCACCATTTGTCCATTGGACAGAATTCAGGGAGCGTGCACACTGTTTGTGTTCAAGTCATCCATCCGTCTCGTGTGCACCGGCCCTAAGGCTACAAACGGAGTAGTAGTAGTTATGGTTGCTGGAAAACCCAACCCCCGCCCTTGTGAAGGGATCTTGTAACAGGAGGGGGAAAATTCTCACTGAACACACACACAAACACATTATTCACAGCTTAATAAACATGAAACAACTACATAGGCAAACTGTGTGTGCTGTGGAAGTAAGTGGGTCTGTCTTGAAGTGAAATTATCATGGTGAATAGAGTAAAGTGCCGTAGTCTGAATTTTGTGTGCATGAAATAGTTTTGAAAGATAAGGAATATGTATTATATTTGAACTGAAGGGGCCTAGATAAAAATACAACTTCCATTATATACGAGTGTAAGTGGGTCTGTCCGAGTTGATATTAATACCGTAATATGACAATGAGCTGATAAATATATTAGTGTTGAATCGTATACAGAATTATATGAATGATAATAAAAGAATGATTAGAGAACGAGTACAAAGATTGTAATAGAAAAATGCTCTAGTTGCATCGGAAGTTATTACAAACTAAAGTACATTAACATATTGGTATTTTTGTATGCTTTAAGAAGATTTGAAATTAGTACGATAATAGTTATAATATGTCAAGAAATCAATAATTACATAAGCTATTTTTTACATTTTAAGGGGATTTGAAATAAAAACGTTTCAATACAACAAGGAATCAATTACATTGGGGCTTGTGAAACGACATTTAACTGTTTTATTAAACTTTACTGTATGGTGGAATAGAAAGTATAATGTTTCAGTCTGAATTTTTTGTGGATGAAATAGTTTTGAAACATGGGAATTTAATGCATTATATTCTATGTGAACAGAAAATAATGAACTCTTATGACCAAAACCGCGTTGATATTAATACTCACTGTCATTATCAATAATTACAATTATTATCATTTTTGTACAATCTATATCAACTTGGAAGGAGTTGATTTATATCAACTTGAAGGGAGTTGATTTATATCAACTTTGACTCCCTCCAAGTTGTATCTAAGATTCCAGCACATGCTGAAAAGTATATTCTCAATAATAGGCTGATAGCTGATAGATAGTGTTGAATCGTATACAGAATTATATGAATGATTCATATTATTGAAAAAAATGTATGGAGAACGAGTAAAATAATTGTAATAGCAAAATACTCTAATGGAAAATATTTATTATAATTTTATATAAAAATATAAAAAGTGGGTAGACTTGATTTGAAACTAACAGAATATTTTATAAGGAGTCGAAAACCACAGTAGATTAGAGCTCATCGATAGTTCGATAGTCGATAGTCGATAGGTGTTCCATTGACCGAAGTCGCTTTCCCATTAAGTTTGAACAAAAATCAAACAAATTAACACAAATTTCACTTCAGAATCTAGATTACACTCAACATTGTATGTCACGAAGCCTAATAAATAGCCCCGTACATGTTGATTCGAATCACACTTGACTGCCCGGAAAACATCAGTCTAATCATTGATTAACAGATTACGTAGAAAATAATTATTAGCGCAGCACTGAATCGTTGTTTAATTTCGGGCTATTTACAGAACGATTCGGAGCTGTTAGCGAATCCAGCGTTATTTACACATGGGATGACTGACTGATAACAGAGAGCACTATCTATGATGACAGTCAATCTGATCATTGATTAGCTGATCGTTGATCAGGGTAACCAACAAAAGTTATGTGCATCAGTTAGCGAGCGACGACACACATCCAATCAATAAACAGGTGGGTGTTTGTGTTAGGTTAGGTTACCTTAACGCTCAGCCCATTATGTTAATTGTGATTGGACTAGCGATCCTTCACATTTCCCCCCTCCCATACAACCCCTCCCCTCCCCCCGCCATCCAAAACTTTCCCGAACATATTGTAATACAAGGACCTGATCAATAAAACATTTCGACTTTTTCCAATCATCTCCTTCCCCCCCCCCCTCGTACACACCACTCCACCAGGGTCTCCATTACCAGATAGCAGCAGCTATTAACGTATCCATTTTACTAATAGCTTTCATGCTTTTTAATAAATTCCCGATCGCTCACAGGAGGAGGGGCAGCATACTTTTTTCGCGCTCATTTTTTGTTTTTTGTAGCACTCAATATGTGTATGAAGTGTATGAGACAAAAACAAATACATGGGAGAGTCAGTAGTCTTCTTGTGTTGTGTATCTCGAGCCCCCTGGTTGGGGGGGGGGGTGGGGAGGTGGTGTTGTTTTTCATATTGTGTTACTCTTTGGATCATTCTCACTCAATCTTCCATCCAGATTATATTGTTTTATCTATATTCATTCTTTCTGTTCCTGTCTTGTACTTTCTCTTGTGCTCCAGACATTCAATACATTTTCGTTATTTCTATCTTTATTCTTCTTCTTTTTTTATTATTATTTTCCTTCTTCCTCATGTTCCTCTTAGTTCGTGTTCTTCATCAGAACGCATCACTTTCAAATACAATTCAGAGATTCGAATAGTTTAGAGGAGTTCTTCTCCCTATTGAATATTTTTTCTTTAGGATTCCATTTAGGGAGTTCTTCTTCCCATTGCTCAATAGATTGTATATATTTCCTCCCCATTGTATACATTTTTTTTATATTTCAACATCCATAAAAAAACCTCATCTCTCAGTTCAAAATATATTTTTTTCTGTAAATGATCATCCTCCATTCTATGGTTAATTTATAATAATTATTTTTATCATCCATGTAACATTTAAATCTAAGTTCGACTGCTGATTCCAATGATTCTTTATTATTCCAACTTTCTGTGAATATCTTTCAAATTCACATCACATTATTTTTCATTAATATTTATCTTTTATTCTTCTTTTCGTTACTTTTCCTCCATTTTCTTTCTTATTTTTCTTCTAACGTTGCTCGTATTCCTTTTCTGCTTTCAATCCTCCTTTTCCTCCTTCATATTTTTCCTCCCCATCTCATCTTCTTATTTTTGTCTTTCTCTTTCTTATACATAATTTTCCACAACCATTCTGCTGCTTTTCCTTCTTCATCAACTTTTTCCACTTCCTCTTTCGCAAAGTCTTCTTTTGTTCCTTCTTCTATTTCCTCTCTCTCACGTTCCTCTTTTTCCTTTTCTGCTTTTTCTTTCTTCTCCTATCCTATCTTTCCTCCCTATACTTCTCCTCTCCTTCTCTTCTTCTCCTTCTTCTCCTTCTCCTTTCTCTCTCCTCCCTCTCTTATTTTCCCTCTCTGCCAAACTCTTCTAGCCAACTTTTCCAATTATTCTAATGCCACATCCAATCTTCCCTCCTACCACCTTTCTCAATCACATCCAATCCATTCGAGTTATAAACAGTAATAACAATTATTATTGATTGCGACAGTCCGCCAAGCCCAAGTTGTTTATCACCGAGTCGAGATTCCCAAAATACAATTTCGAAATTTTACGAGCTGCACTGTTGGACTCGAAATTTGTGAGAATACTCTCTCAATCGAACGATTAAACTCGAAAAATAATAGATTGAACTCGAAATTCGAGAGGATACCAATCAAAATAGGAGACAACAATATCAAAACTTGAGTGTCTTCAATAGAACCAATGGATGTTGTCAACAAAAATAATGGTTTCAACTGGAGTTTTGAAAGAATACTAAGAAATAGAAGTTAATCACAAGATTTTTGTGTGTTGACAATGAAAATAAACTCCAAATAGAGTGTCTCAGTATCGAATGAGAGTTTAGTTTTATTGTTGAGATATTATCTCACACGCGTTCTATACTATCGAAATGGTTGATCTGCTTTAGGAAAGTAGGCTACTGTTTGTGAGAGAAGTTTTGTTATGAATCAAACATAAAAACTCGTTTAATAGCTATTGTTTGTCGATGATTGACTGAATCACTGTATAACAAAGAAAAATACATTCTTCATTCTTCCTTCTTCTTTCTCTTCTCCTTTTTCTTCTTCTCCCCCTTCTCCTTCTCCTTTTTCTTCTTCTCCCCTTCTCCTTCTCCTTTTTCTTCTTCTACTTCTTCTTTTCCTCCTTTTCCTCCAGTTTCTGCTCAATCACCCTCTCTACTCATTCAGTCTTCTATTCATTCATTCTTTCTTCAATTTCCTCTTTCTCACCCTCTCTTTCTTCTACTCATTCATACATTCTTTAATTTCCCCTTTCTCTTTCTCTTCTGTCTATTTTTCTCCTCCCTTTCCCTTCTCACTCCTTTTCGTATTGTCCCTTTTTCTTATACTCTTAACCCGTCTGCTCAAACCAACCTAGCTCTCTGTCTTGTTATACATCTCTCTTCTTCTGATTTTCTCTTTCTCTTTCTGCCCCTGATCTCTCCATTCATTCCTTTCACTTTTCTCACTCTGTCTCCCCCTTTCTCTCTCTTCCACTGATATCACCATTCCCTCTCTCTCGCTTTTCTCACTCTCTTCCCCTTTCTCTCTCTTCCACTGATATTACCATTCCCTCTCTCTCACGTTTCTTACTCTCTCCTTTTTCTCTCTTTCTCCCCCTGATATCACCATTCTCTTTCTCTCACTTTCCTCACTCACTCCCACTTTCTTTATTTCTCCCCCTGATATCACCATCCTCTCTCTCTCTCACTTTTCTCACTCTCTCTCCCACTGTCTTTATTTATCCCCCTGATATCACTATTCCCTCACTCTCTCTCTGTCTCACGTTTCTCACACTCTTTCTCTTTTTCTCTTCCACTGATATCACCATTCACTGTTACTCAATCTTCATCACACTCTTTCTATTTCTGATCCTCCCGATTACCCTCTCTCACATTTCCTCTCTCTTCCCCTGATCTCACCATTTACCTTATCACACTTCCCTTCTATTCCTATCTCTTCCCCTGATATCTTCCCACTTACTCTGGCTCACTTTTCCTCTCTCTTTCTATCACTCTCCCTGATCTCTCCACTCTCTCTTTCTTTCTCTCCCACTCTTTCTCTCTCTCCCACTTTCCTCCACTCAGCCATTGAGCGTAGCGCGTCGCTCGGTTCTGATGGAAATGCAAATGTTTCATTTAACTAATCGAAAACATTAGGCGAAATGAACAGTTAGCCATCTCCATTAGTGATAGTGATTACTCGCAGGCATATTACACGTTCACTTTGCCCTCCTCAAATGCCTCCCTCCCTCCCGCCGCCTCCTCCTCTTCCTCCTTTCAACTCGCTTCCCTGCCGCCACCGATTCTTTTTTGTTTTAATTAAAAAAGTAAACAAATTCAATTCTCTCTTCTTCGTCTTGTAATCGATTCAATTTTGCTCGTTGCAAAAAATCTAATGGTTTGTGGAGTGATGTTCCACAGTTATGGCTTGATTTTTGGTCGTGTTTCTTTGTGAATCAATTGAACAATTGAAATCTAGCTGGTTAATGGCTGAAAGACAATGTCCGATTTTACTTTCTAGTTCTCTGATTGCTCAGCTTTTAATACTGACTATACCAGATACTGAGATATCTGGTAGCAAATGTATAGTGCGTTTACTTTGCTAAGGCCCCAAAAACGAAGAAGAAAAAGAAGGAGAAGAAGAAAGATAAGAGGTGCAAGAATAATAAGGAGAAGAACAAGAAGAAGAAGAAGGAAGAAGAAGAAGAAGAAGAAGAAGAAGAAGAGGAAGAAGAAGTAGCTGAAGAAGAAAAAGAAGAAGCAGAAGAAGAGAAGAAGAAGAAGAAGAAGAAGAAGAAGAAGAGAAGAAGAAGAAGAGAAGGAAGAAGAAGAAGAAGAAGAGGGAGAAGAAGAAGAAAAAGAAAGAGAGGAAGAGAGGAAGAGAGAAGAAGAAGAAGAGAAGAAAGAAGAAGAAGAAGAGGAGAAGAAAGAAGAAGAAGAAGAAGAACAAGAAGCAGAAGAAGAAGAAGAAAAAGAAGCAGAGGGAGGAAGGGGAATGATGAAGATGTTCAATGGAGGTTTAAAAAGTGGTTGCGGTAAAGCAGAGCTTCCACCAATTGTGGTTTTGGCACGATTTTTAAAACGACCGCTGCTGCTCTTGAAATTCGATAGTGTCTGATAAAATTCTGCACATAGTTCTTCTTCATACATGAAGAAAGAAAGAAAAAAGCTTATCACATAAGATACCGCAACTGTTCCGAGTTTTATCGAAAATAATTTTCGCACACTTTTGAAAATAAAAACGTATCCACCTTGGATTCTGTGGCTTTTTGGCTAACGGCAAAATGTGTGTGTGATAATATACAGGTGGGTTTTTTCTTTGTCAAGAGATATTCAGTAGGTATTTTTTCAACTCTTGAGAATTTTTCATGAAGAATTCATACCACAGAAATGTTTGAAAGTGATGAAGAGTTCTTGGCATTTTGTTAGTTGAGATATGCATATCGGAAATTTGAAATTACACCTTTGCATCATTTATCACAAACTCTTCGTATTAATACTGTCAATACTTGAGAGAATCAATCAATCAAAGTTTCATAGTCGATATTTCACATTATATTATCAATAGTCGATAATAGAAATATTTATTGGAAATGAATTAATTGTCGACAAAATTGTCCATCCATTGTCCCAAAACAATTTTCTATCAATAGGGGTCTAGTTTGCAGACATATTAATTTTGAAGATAAAGGCTTGTCTAATTCGTAAATGGATGACGAATATGGAGCAACCAAATAGGATTCACAGTGCTCTGCTGATTTAAAATTGGATATTGTACTATTCATTATTAAATTCTATAACTTCCATTAATAATTCTACACTACTTTAATACATACATTTGAAAATATATTCCCAACAACTCTCGATTTTGCGATTTTGATTGTCGATTTGTTATAAAATACATTTCCAACAAGTCTAGATTTCGATATTTCGATTGTCGATTTCTGCGAGTTTATCGACAGTCGCCTTTGTTTCTCAAAAATGAACGATCACCAAGTTAACCCCACTTTGTGACTGTGCACTGCACCTTTTCTAGAACAAACAAACGCGCGTTTGATTGAACGTGTGCAGGGGCGTCTCGAGTTGACCTGAGTCATTAGAGTGGCGGCCCTCTAGTAGACGCCACAAACGTTGCAGAATAATAGTCCGAGTCCAAGTTCCTTTGAAATTCACCAAATAATAGTAGTCTTTGAAATTCACCAAGTCACAAAATAATAGTAGTCTTTGAAATTCTAAAAGACGGACAATAATAGTATTCGAGCCCCAGTCACCCTTTTGCTAATGGTACAGACTTTGAAATCATCAACCCTTCTGTGTTGAGGGATGGTAGTCTCTGAATCCAGACCTTTGTCCCCTCTGTAATCGTATAATTAATAGTATTTGGGTCCAATCCTACAAGTCTTTGTTAGGTTAGCAGGCTATGTTGAAAGTGTTGAGTAAGTATTTCTTGGAGTTACTGCAGATCGGTATTTGTGCAATGGTAATTGTGTTATTCCGGAATTTCAGAGCAATACAACTATGGTTGTGCTCTGGAAGTGATGTTTTTCTTTGGGGCTATGAGTTCGTTGCTGTAGAAACTGGCAGAAAGCTCGGAGAAACAATGGATGTGACCTTTCGTTAAGACCGGCTATCATCTACCGTGGCTACCGTCATTTGTGCCAAGCTATAATGTGTGAGCCTGATAATATCACAATATATTATTGTAATCCATGAGTGTTTGAATGTAAGGCTAGGCGTACACCGGTTAGTCAAGACAAGACAAGACGAGATTAGTCACGTTTAGTCACAGTAATTCACATAGTTGCTTATGAAGCAGCACACACCGATGCAATGACTAATCGTTGTGTGTTCCGAACCATCACTACTACAGTGTCAGATTGATGATTGATTTATTCTTTAAAAAACTTTTATTCCATGGCAGTCAGATTGTCAGCTAGTACAATAATTATTCCTATCCATTCGGGATTCTCCACACCGCAAAAAATATGCAACTCGAGAAAGTTAGGTTGAGCGCTAGTTTAGTTTGATTGATAGAGAGGACTCTCTAGTCCCAACTCCGCCTAATAAAGGATATTTTTCAAAGTTACAATTTGGAAACCCGGTGCTTGCACGTTCAAGCCTTAGTCCCCAATCTATAAAAATCGTTGCTTGTTGTGTGTTAGGTGTCCAACTTTGAATATTGTATTCGCTTGTCTACGTGTGATAGGGAACAGTGCTAGTACCTTTGCCTTTATAAATAGAGACACTGAACAGAACATGCAACTTGTATTAAACTACAAGTGACCGGACCAACACCAGGGGGCCAAAACTCATTGCGGACGCCAGTAAATGATTATTCTATTAGGGTATTTTCATAGACGGTGACCGCTCGACTTGCCCTTTCAACAACTGTGCCCTTTCCTCATCAACCCCCCTGAGTTTCAGTTGGATCTTTCAACCAGCAGGCCTCTTCCCTTTCCCTGTGCCTTTTCTCTTTCCTTTTTCACTTTGCCTTTCCCTATTCCGTTTCCCTTTCCCTTTTCCTTTTCCCTTTGCCTTTTCCCTTTCCCTTTGCCTTTTCCCTTTCACTATTTTCTGCTAATAGGTTTTACATAACTGATTGCCGCAGCACACACCATTCCAAAAATAGACGCGTGTGACTTGTCACCGGCATTTCGATAGTGTAACACTAAAATAGAGTTGGGGTTGCGACATGGCGCAAGGGTTGGTCTACTTGTGTTCAGTCACCCCTCGGTGGTGACAGTTTTCTTTCAGTGAAATTCGGTTCAGTTTTGGTTAGAAACTACTGCACAGTGCACATTCTCCTTAAATCTATCGTGGTACAGAGTTTATTCTCTAAATTACATTTACCATTCGTGTTCAAAAACCCGTTCGAGAGCTTTATTTCATTATAAATATAATAATAGTTTACATAATATTAATTGATATAGTTATATTGATATAAATTCAATGCAGTATCAGGAGATAGAATTAGATGAGATAGAACACATTTCTCATCAAAATTCATTAATTTTCTTATCATTTTCTAATCATTGCTTCAAATCAATATCTAGATGAATCTTGTCATGAGATTGAAAGTAATTTGGTGGAATTCAAAGGATTTGAAGCAATTTAATAATTTTCATGCTTTTGAATTGGATGGTAAATTCGATCTTTCACTAATACCCTAATCATGTTTCCTCTTTGTCACCTTCTCTTTATTGATGATAAATTTTATCTAGACGTGACTCTACTGACGGCTGATATCATAGCCCCCTCTAAACTACATAGTTTAGGGGGCTATGCTGATATGCAACGTGACGGTAACGGCTGATATCCATCAAAAAATATTATAAATATTATTTTTATTATAATATATTGATATAATATAATTTAATATAATTAATTTATGTAAATTAATATAATTTAATTCAACAATGTATTCATAATCAAGTTATTGATATATTCTCATTATCATTCAATATTATTTTAAAATATTCAAATTAAATCTAATATGATGAATAAACTCAAATCAATTTATATGTAAAAGAATAAGCATATAAAGACAAAGAAAGATGAGAGACTGAGAATGTGAGGGATGAAACCCCATTGATAGAGTGAGAAAGAATCATTGAGTAACTCGACTTGAGAGAGAAAGCATAGAAATGATGAGGATGAGGAATGAGTAAGTGGATGAATGAGTGAATTCTCGTCATCAGCTTGATGTTTTGCAGGTGATTCCCTTCCCACTCACACCAAGGTACCCTATCTCGAACCCTCACACCCCCCTTAGGTACCCTGTCTACAGTCCCCCCCAAAACCCCCAAACTCCAGTTGCTGATAACAACAACACTATGCAGTAGAGGTTTAGCGAGTAGGCAGTATTCTATAAGAGGCCATTAAGGTGATTGCCCTCCCCCTCCTGCTTTTCTCTCTCCTCCTCCTCCTCCCACTCCTCCTTATACTCCTCCTCCTCCACGACCTGCTTCTCCTCCAACTCCTATTAGGCTAATCTACCACGCCATCTTCTTTTTACATCTAATTAACCTGCTTTTTCCAGTATTTTTGTTTTGTTTTACGCTGTGAATTGGGATTACGGGATACACGTTAGGCTAGGCGTACACTGGTTAGTCACAAGACAAGACAAGACAAGACGAGATTAGTCACAGTACTTCACATAGTTGCTTATGAACCAACACACACCGATGCAAACGTGATCTCATTGAATGGAATAAATTTAAATTATTGTTAAAGATCAAATTGATCGTGAATTAATAGTGGGATTGATTTGATCGTGGGATTTGAACAAAGGCCTCTAGTGATCAAATCTATTTCTGGGACAAATCAATAAGTAGCTTCTTTTCATGCTTTTCGTTTCGTACCCTCTAGTCAATCTTTTTTAAATATTTATAATTATTGTAATTGTAAATGAAATTCTGAGAAATAAATTATTTATTCATTTTCCTCAACATTTTCATTAGAAATCCTTTTTGTCTCTTTTAGTCACTGTTATTACAGTACATCATTTGTTCACAATTGGAAATTCTTCTGATTTCTACATCAAAGTCAACCACTTCAGTCTATTTTAACGGATAATTGACATCAACTGTCCTTTTCAATTAAAGTCAACAGATTTTTTTCTGAAAGTGATAAAAAGGAATCTAGTCAACATTCCTGAAGTCTCTCTGAACAACCGAGAAATAATATCGGCGAGCTTGTTCCCTGATTAAGTTAATTAGTGTGAGCTGTAAGAATTGATTAGTCTATTAATTATATTGTCATCGAACACTGTTCCATTCGATCAAGGTTGATTTTTATCTTATCGAAAAGTCCAAGTTTCGCATTTATAACGACTCGTATTTGAATTTGTTTAAAATAATCTATTGAGTCCTTTTTCTGCACGTTCTCATCTAGAACATATCTCGTCCTAGAGAGGTTCTAGAAAATTTCGTTCCTAGATTAAAGGTGCTAGAAAAATCTCTTCTAATGGTTACTGCTACTAAATTTTGGATAAATTTGTTTCATGTTTTTTTATAGGTTCTCCATTTCTCATACTCTTCAAAAATATGGTAATAACATGACAAAACCTTCAATTACTTTGGGAAATTAGTGATTTAAATATGATATTTAGATATGGTTTTTACCCAGGAACAATGCCCTAGAGTATTGGTAGGGAGTTCTGAAACACCCTGAATAAATGAAGATTTTCCAAGTATTACTGCAATCCATGCAGTTATCGGAAATCGTGATTAGTGAGTGAGTCAGTAATATTAAAATTTAACAAGTATGGAAATTTACATAAACCCCTTTCTGTATAAAATCAAAATATTTCATGTTGTTATATTTAATAAATTGATACAGATCCGAAATAACTTGAATAGTTTCCACATATTCTGACTCTCGAACACATATGAACTGCAACGCTTAGGTCTAAGTGGAGTAAGGACGTTAGAAAGGAGGGGGGAGCCCTTGGCGACGGCCTTGCCTTGCCCTTAGAGGGCTGCTGGTGGTGAGTGCGCGTGCGTACAATGATAAGAAGCAAGCAAGCAAGCAAAGGGTGGCCCTTATTAACAAAGAGCCCTTCACATAAAGCGAGAGTAATTGGACCTGGCTAATGAATAAATAAGTGGAGTTGCGCTGACCCTTAGGGCAAGGCAAGGCAAGGCTTCCTTCGCTCCAAATCAAAAGCACTCTACTACATAGCGCTCGCTACGTATTCGACAAGCAAGTGAATACCCAACCCCACATGAGTGAGAGGATGTATGCGAGGTAGAGCGAGTGTACCTGTACAGTTTTCCAAGCAACGAGCGTTCGGTAGACCTGTTGTATGGGTGGCCAGCTAGGCTTGGCCAGAACCATTAACTTTGTTAAAATTTCATATGAATTTTATTGGTTTGTTCCAGAGAAAACGTATTCTATGTTCCATAATGAAGGAACTATCTATTAATGAATTGGACGAAATTCCTAAATTAATGCCATATAATTTCATAATTAATAGAGGAATTTAGTCCAAACATTATTATAATTTAGCAACTGTATAGTAATTCTTATACAGCAATTGTATAGTGACAATATCTCATTTCCTTCCATCTGGAACTATCTATGTTCCATAATCTATGACGGCGTTTGTTGCCAATTCAAGACTATTTATAGGATGATACATAATTTAATGAGTAGTGACTATTCAAATGAGCCGTAAAATAAGTTTTTTGGTTAATTAAAAAAAAATATTTCGATAGTTTTTAAATCCTTTTACTTGGAAGTGTGTGTTGAAATATCTGCTGAAATATTCATTTTATTGGTCAATTCTAAAAATATTTCTAAAGTTTCTAAATCCATCTACTTGGAACTATCTGCTGAAATAATCAAATACACATAGTTTGTTGATACCTCAACTAAGGCTGGGCGTACACCGGTTAGTCAAGACAAGATTAGTCACGTTTAGTCACAGTACTTAACATAGTTGCTTATGAAGCAGCACACACCGATTAGTCATTGCATCGGTGTGTGCTGCTTCATAAGCAACTATGTGAATTACTGTGACTAAACGTGACTAATCTTGTCTTGACTAACCGGTGTACGCCTAGCCTAACAAGTCTGTGAAGCATTGTTGAGATATCAAGCTAAATCAAATCCAGTTAGCAAATATTAATTTGTTCAGTATGTAGAGCTGAGCTAACACAAAGTAAACTTGCAGCAAATCTGCGTTTCGCGTGTTTAGAACTGAGTCCAGTGTGAAAGGACACATTTAAACTCGGCTAAAACTCTTGTTTGCAGTTAGTTGTCCGGTGTAAAAGGGTGCATTTGAGCCTGGCTAAAACTCTTGTTTGCACTTGGTCGTTCGGTGTGAAGGGCTGCATTTGAACCTGGCGGAAACTTTGTTTGCCGCCGGCAATTTGTACAGGGCAGGCAACTTGGTCCAACGCGCGTTTCTTTGTTGCTCCCAACGTAATAAATTAGCGTCGAAAACGCTTTAATAAATTGTGTGCTTGTTCGCGAACCGTATGCCGAGGTTCGTAAATGTTAGCCACTAACTTGGGCTAAAACCAAGATCGCTCACTGACGAATTATTATTGTAGTTGAATGCTTCAACGCTGGCGCTTAGCGGCGGCAAACGAGTGAACTAAAATGTTTGCTTTCGTTAATGACTTGTATTTCGAAATTTTACAGACGTTTGTTAATATTTATTCTAAATTTTAACTTGTCAATAGTAAGTAAATGTTTGGGAAATTGAGATGAATAATCGGGTACAGTGACATTCATTTAATTTGACGCTTGGCATTAAATAGATAGATAGATATTATTTCTTGACGTTGCCGTTGACCGTAGAGTACGATAGCAAAGAAATAATACCTAAACATGGAAGAAAATGAGATATTGCAACTATTCAATTGCTGTTTAAATCATAATAATAATTGAACGAAATTCCTATTTAATGCCATATAACACTCTGAAGACTTCTGCTACTGCAAATATTGACAACAGAATAATACAGTAGCTAGTAAGGAAATTCTAGTAAGTCCGGTGGTTCAAGTGGTAGGGCACTGGTCCGGCAAACCAGAGGTGCTGGGTTCGATTCCCGCCCGGGCAAAACGTTTTTTGTGCAGCAGCATTCATCGAATTTCCTTATAGCTGTTTACAAAAATGACGTTTATAAGAAACGTCTATTATTTATTCTTCATTTATTTTGCCTTTATTCTGGTGCTCTGTTAAAAAATATTTTTAAACATACTTACTCATGATTGTATATATGTTTGTTTTTCTAATTTCAATTTACTTTGGATTCGATTTCAATAAACTTGAGTAATTCTACTACAGAATCATTGTTCATCACCACAATTTGACAACCTACTTCATTCATTTCATTGCGCAGTAGTTGTACAACATTTTTCTAATTTGGCATTTTTCAAGTATAGCAGGATCCTTTTAACTTGTCAGAAAACATATGTTTTACTCGGCCACCAGTACAATACTTAACCTACAAATGCTGAATCTCGCAGATTATTGAAAAGGTCTTCTTTAAAAAAGTATTTTAAAGACTTTTAAGCCTTTTGATTATTGTGTCGAAATCACTGTTTAATTATTACCGAAACAGCTGATTTCTGACAAGTTAAAAGGATCGTGCTATAACTGAAAGAATAAGATGACTTCTACTTTTCTAATTTTTCTGTTTTTTTTTTTAAATAATTCCTCTAATAATTTTAATTCTTCTGTGTGTTGCACAGGTGGTCGGCCATAACTTGTTGATGACGTCACAGAAACAAACGCTGCGCCTAGCCGGGGACCATCACAAAACAAAAATCATGTAAATAGAACAAGTAGAAGAACGCCTAGACGCGCGCAGAAACGTCAACCGTCGTCACTCGTTGTTACTTAAAAACTTAGTAAGTTACGTACTTAAAACTTGAACTTAACTGCAGCTCAATCCCGAACTGTGTGTACCGCATATAACAATCGAAAAACAAAAAAATAAAGTTTGTTGTTCAATCAAAATGAAAGAAAAAAGAGTAAATATGTAAAATAGTTATTTATTTTCGTCTCTTTTAATTGTTTCTTTCACTTTTCTATACTCTAGATTGTTAGCCATGTCGTTTGTAAAAATGATCACACCTGTAAATTATTATAGATTATAGGACAATGATTAGAGTTTTAGGTGCGGAAAATTTCTATCCTAGAACTAAAATGTCGAGGGAACAGAAAAGGTTCTCGAAAACTGTTGTAAATAGGCTGCGTTCATTGCATGATACGGCAAAGTTATTATTATGTGTTTAGGAGAAATTGTTCGTTTTTAGCTTGTTTTGACAAAACCGTGTATTAAATTTGTTCCAGCTGAGCTGTTTTATTGGAAAAATGATTTTATTAGGTGAATGAATGTAATACAGTACAATGTACAGTAGTATTATTGTACAAATGTAAGATGTCTTGCACATTTTTGTTGATAAATCAAATGAAAAAATGTGTAAATTAGGTTCTTATTTACGACCAAATTTTTCACAGTATTATCCGGAACAAAATGTTCTAATGTTCTTAACATCACACTTCAAACATCACATATATATTTATTACATTACATATGTAATATATTTTATAGACACATAGTCATCTTATTTGTTTGTTAGAAGACCCCACAGGTTTTTTACATGACCTCTGTACCTCGTTACAACTTTTTTTTTACATTTATTTATTAATTTACAGTGACCTTGACGAAGCTCCCAACATGGGGCGAATTTTATTTATGTTTTTACAACTTTACAAGCAATTTGATTGCTTGCTATTTATTTTACCATTCCAAAAACTGAAATAGCCGCTACTTTATCATAATTGAATCATACATAAAATGTGCTGAGCTGTATCACAATTTAATTGTTCAAAAAGTAAATTAAGGAGTGTAGAACACCCATTATTGATTGATTTTATCAGGTATTAAAATCGATTTTAATTGAATTTGGTGATAAATTTATGCTATTTCACTACTGTACTACTTTTATCATGAGGAAATAATATTTTTTTAATTGTTTTGCTCAAAATTCATCTACAACTAATTATCTTGAAGCTTTTTTGCTTGGATAAAAAATTGTTTCAGAATTTTTGATGGTCAAACTAGATCACATACTAGGAGGTTGATTCCATCCTTTGTAATCACGTTATTTTTATAGATTGAGTGGAGATTATTGAACGTACTGTATACTATTTTCATTGTTTGGAGAAAATTTTGTTTATCGAATTTTATGATTTTCAACTTTCCAAATCAATACAAAATTTGTATCTCCATAACAGGGTCAAGTCTGAGTAAATTATGTTCTCTAATTTCCAGTGTTTTATCCATAATTTTGTACTATTAATTTATCAATTTCAAATATGATCAACACAAAACAATTAAAACATTTTCCCATTGGTATTAAACTTCTGTGATGGTTTGTACGTTCATAATTGATGTTTCAAATCGATGTATTATTCCATTCTTTATATTTATTATGTGTATGAAGTAGATTTGTGATATGGGCTGAGTATAAACTCATCGTCAGTAAGAATAGAGAATTAATTGAAAAATAACAAGAAAACGTTAAAATCTTGCATAGATTACTAGATTAGGTTGCACTCATTTTAATGTTTTTCTGATCCATAGCTTCTCAATATATTGTCTTTAAACAGAGAGAACGTGATTAAATATGTGAACAATTTTTCAAAATTTGTAACCAGTTTTTAATCAATATGAGAAATTTACCAATAAAGAATATGAACAAATTTTTTCACAAACGTCAGACTCCGTTATCAATCTCGAACCTTAGTTGTTAGTTCACTTCACATTTTCAAGGATTTTTGTAATGGTTTCCTCCCATCACAACAAGTTAAATTTCTTAGTTATATTAAACATAAACTTCTCTTGATTAAATTGAAGGAATGGATCATGGAAGTATTGAATGGGGAAATTCAATGTAACAAACAACGTTACTATAAAAAATCATTGAATTTCGAAAAGAAGTATTGAAAGACCTAATATTATACAATGTTTAGTCTTGTGATAAGTTCAGTGATTAAAAAATCATTGTATTTTAAAAAGTTGTATTGAAAGACCAAGTATTATACAATATGTTTGGTCTTGTGATTAGTTCAGTGATTGAAAAATCATTGTATTTCAAAAAGTTGTATTGAAAGACCTAATATTATTATTTTATACAATGATGAACAATACATAAAATCTTATTGAATGTTCTATACAAAATAATGTTGAATCGACTCCTCAATTAGTATATAGTTCTCATAGCTGATTCATGTATTTCATAATTTTTAATTTTCATAATTTGAAGATACTTCAGTGAGTGATATTTATTTTAATTTACATCTTCTGACAGATGAGTTTATAAGATGAAAGAAAAATCAAAATGTAACAAGTGCAATCGCAAGCCTTCACTGTTGTATTTTTTGTAAATAAGTTTTGTTATTGTTATTACTGTTTAATTGTATGTTTGTATGCAATCAGTTTATTAGTTGGACTTAGCATTAATTTGGAAGTCAAGATGATGATAATTTCAAATTTAATTGTAATACATTGAAACATTGGGCAATCGATTTGATAAATAATTAGAAAATTGAGCAATAAGTGAAATTCTAGCAAATAAATATTGAATTCAGTTAAGCAATTACTATGAAATTATTGGAAAACGTTATCAACGATTCAATTTGATGTTCTCCTTCTTGTAATGTTTCTATTAAATGACTCCTAATCGATGTAGCCATTTGTTTTAATTCTCAACTGTTTTTCAATAGACCTATATATCTGTTTTCAAATATCATAATAATTATAATATGAAGTTAATGATCACAATGAGCTTGTCATTTGAGTATGAATTCATTTCAAACTTTTCATACCATAAAAAGCACCAAATTATCACTATCCTGCTTTGGGAGTAACAATATTTCTTTTTAAAGGAAATAATTAGTTTTTCAGAAAACCAACAAGGCCCTTCCTATCCTTCAAGGCACAGAAAATATGAAACACATATGAGAATTGAGTTCCTTATCTGCATAGGATACTTCTAAAAAAACTTGAAAATATTCATTATACTTACTATGGTTTTCCACTTTGGAATTTGAAATATCTATAAGATATTTCTTCGGATCCACAATACCACAAATTCTCAAATCAGAGGAATAATTAAATAAATATGGTGTGCTTTCATGTTTGAGTTGAGTTAAAGGATTTTTCCCTTTATTAACGTATACGTTATTCAACCTGTATTATGAGTTGATCTGTAAAATCCTCTTCCCTGACTTTCTGGTCCACATTTCATGTTTATGTAGAGAAGGATTATTGCAGCACCTGAAACATAAAGGAATCTATATATTTTAATAAATAATATTTGAACATTTCATCATTTCAACTCAATTCATGATGAATTAATTTGTACATAAGGAACAATCTTAATGATTTTTTTACCTTATTAAATGAGAATATTTGTTATGAAAAAATCAAATTTGTTCACTCAACTCTTGAAAGTTAGTGACTGACTTAATGATTGTCAACAACATTTCTACAGATCAAGCAATAAACTCAAGCAATATCCCGCTCATATTCAATTTTTCACGAGATTGAAAAAAATCGCTCATATTTATTTCTTTCAATTCATAGCTTAGGCCTACTACTTTCAAAACTATCGTTATCAACTTTTACTCCTTAGCCCCTGCGCCCACTAAGCAACTGCTATCTGATTTCAGTCAGCAACCCAGCGTTGCCAGATGACTTTGGTCATAGTCCCCTTTAAACTACAGTAATTTAAAGGGGGCTATGCTTTGGCTGATAGGTTAGATTACCCGAAAACATCCAAATGTCATCTGGCAACATTGGGTTGCTGACTGAAATCAGATAGCAGTTGCTTAGTGGGTGCAGGGGCTTAAGTATGCCATTTTTTTCGAAATCTGTTTAAATTGTTCATTATCCTTATTTTTCATTACCCGAAAAATTACAGAAGCATAAGTGGCGAATACATAAAATTGATTAGTGAATTGTTACCAAATATAATTCTCTTATTGAGTCTTTCACAGTTTGTGATTTCACAGATATTTTTTATTTTAATTTTCTATCTTCACCTCTATGAATTGCTGGAATTTTAAGTTTACAAGTAAATCGAATATTTGCTCAAAGATGATGTAGATGCAATAATCTCTATATACTAACAACTTCAATATGTTAATTGATAAATTTTGTTAAACCGGTGTCTCAGTCGTTCAATAAACAGTTTAGCCCCTGCGCCCACTGAGAAACTGCTATCTGATTTCAGTCAGCAAACCAGCGTTGCCAGATGACTTTGGCTGATAGGTTAGATTACCCGATTACATTGGGTTGCTGACTGAAATCAGATAGCAGTTGCGAAGTGGGTGTAGGGGCTTATGGATGCTTTATGGATGAAATTGCAGTATTGAATCAATAAACATGTGTTTTCAAATGCAAAATATTACTGATTCGATAGTTTATTGAACAACTGAGATACCGGGCATCGAGTATATCAAATCTATTACAGTATTCATCTTTATGATCAAATGAATTCAAATGTATCTCTATCCCCCAAAAGTGCTCAATAAATAATAAATTGCAGTATTTGTATAAAAATTTCTCTTTGTGTTATGTCTTAGCCTATAGGTAGAACGATTCTTTCTTGTACTTTCTCAATTGCAGCAAATAATCAAGACTTGATGTTACTTTATTTTATTGTGAATATTATAAAATCCAATTTTAAAAAATTACAACAGAATGTAGTGCACGAATATAGAAATAGGATTTGAATAATTACAAAAAATTGTCTCCCAGATTTGGTTTCTATATAGAATTTCATTAAGAATGACGTCTCAAGCTGGATGTTAATTTCATTTTTATCTTTATTCTGTAGAATAAAAAATGCTGTTTCAAATGTTTATCAGGTAATTCAATATAGATCTCAAAACACTGTGTGTTTAAATCATATAGTTGTTTACAATTTACAAGCAATTTTTTAAAATTAACAAGTTTTTCAATGTATTTCTGATTGATTCTGTTCAATTTTTTTCTAATGAATGATGTTTGTGTCCTTTCGTACATGGCATCCAATTGTGTATAGTCCAGTTGAACTATAATTATTAATAAAATTGTTGTACAGTTTATTGTAATGATAGAATCTGTTGTGTACATCTCGCAATAAGAAAATTCAATAACTATATTAATAAAAACTGGATTCTTTCCATTATTATACTGTATTGTATTCATTTTCACCTTCCAATTAAACTTCAGACGCGTGTTTCATAAGAATCTAGGAGTCCTGTAATACATGGAAAAGGCGAATACACACTAGAAATAAATACCACAGTGTACTATGTAAAAAAATCCATACGTCTAGTGTATATTCACCTTATTCCTGTATTTTAGAACTTGTAAATCTTTATGAAATAGGGCCAAGATCAAAATAGAATAGTTAATCGGTTTGACATTAGGCGCTGCAGGAATAATTCATGAAGTAACTCATTCAAATAACAAGAGTGTTTGAGTATAGTATACAACTTTGACGTATGATTCGTATAAAAAAGACTACAGAAAGAGAAATTCAAAAGACTACAACAGAATGACTGCAAAGTGGGGGGAGGGAAGAGAGACCCCCCTCCACCAAAGAGGGTGGTCCGGGGGTCCTCCCCCGGAAAATTGAGCACTTTTGAAACCAAAAAGAGGGTTTCAAGCTTTTTTTAAATGTCAAATGCACTTTGAATTATAAAAAAATTTTGAGTAAAATTTCCTTAAATATACGCAGAAAATTAATTAAAAACGTCAATTATTATTGACAACAGACAGCATCATAGTAATATTCTGGTAAGTTGGTCATCTTCTTAGATAAAAACGATAAACGTGATCAATACGTTCAGACGTTCGTACTAAAAATAATAATACATTGGCTCTGCTGTTATTATTCAGACCTATATGTGTACACTAATAAGTAATAAGTACTGAATATTACGTATTTGAAAAGTGTTAATAGTAGTTAAATAGTGTAATAAATTGATATTTTTTTAATTACAAGAATACAAAGATTTTTACTCTGCCGCTAAGTTTTTAACATTTTACCGGATAAAATGCTTATTTGTACATTAGCTAGTACAGAATATTTTCTGTAACCCTGCCCTCCCCAAATGACGCCCCTGGTCATACCAATGCAATCCTACTGATTACTGGTCACTTACTACCTTCAGCTTCTATTGTTTTTGGTAATACATTTGATTCTATATCAAGTTTTCACTAAACCAGGAGGAAGTTGCAAAACCTTTCACCTTTTACCATGCTTCTATTTTCAAAGGTGGGTCAGTGAATAAAGATTATTTTTTAAATGTATAATAATATATAATAGCCTATCGGATATAATTAATTACAGCAGGATTATTTTAAATCAGAAAACAGCTGATTGATGTACGCTCGTTTACTGACGTTAAATCAGCTGTTTTCTGACAAGTTTAAATAATCCTGCTATGTCTATTCCTGTGTATGCACCCCCACGGCCCTACATCGTTAACAGAGTAATTAATCAAAGATCGTTATATTATTACTGTATTATCATGAAATAGGCTATACTTCATGAGAGCTTCATTAAAATATCGTTAAAATTATTATGAATCACCATGGGCAAGGAGTACCTTGACACAACATGATGATTCTCCAAAAAATAGTAAGTAAGTAATATTAGCGTTGGTCAAAGAAAGTAATAAGTATTGAGCAGGAATATCTGCTCCATAATTTTCGAACAGCGAGAGTTTATTACTGAGAAATCGATTACTCCTCAGAAATCCAAAGTAAATTGCATTCAAACTTATACAAAATGTTAAATACATCTAGAAAAGTGATTGTCGATCTTCGCTACTTCAAATTAAATGAACAAATCTCATTAAAATACCTAAATAAAAGTGACTCTTGCTGAATTTGAAGAACGAAAAGCTAAGTGTAGTTTTGTTTTGGTATGCTAGATAGCGCTGAGTAGCAGTTGATACAAACCTGTTTGATACGATCGTGATACTGTATCATTCTACTCAGCAAGGCAATAAATTATTGCTATTCAGTATTCGCTGTGAGCATCTACGGTGCTGCGCTCTGGCGGATAAACGTATGCATCTTTCCGGGAAATTTAACATGTAAATGATAGGCTTAAGTAGTCTACGTAAAAACTAGTTTATAATTGAAATAGAATTCCCTGTTGCTATTTTCCCTACTTATCGATGGTGGAATTATATTTAGAATGATAAAATTAACATATCGCATGTTCTTAAACATTATTATAATCTTCAATTCAAGTTTAAAAATAAACTTTAAAGATTATCTTTCAAGCTGATTGAGCAGATGACACAGCTGAGTTCATTCTCATTGGTTATTATCTCATGGACTTTTTCTTCTTCCTCTTCTCCTTCTTCTCTCCCCTCCCCTTTTCAATCACTTTTACTAATGTCTTCTTCCACTTCTTCTCTTGTCATTCTTTTTTCTCTCCCTTCTTTCCCCTGCTCCTTTTTCTTCTTACCATTCTCTTCTCCTCTTATGACTTTTCTTCTTCCTCCTCTCCTTCTTCTCTCCCCTACCCTTTTCAATCACTTTCATTACTGTCTTCTTTCACTTTTTCTCTTGTCATTCTATTTTCTCTCCTCTCTTTCCCCTGCTTCGTTTTCTTCTTACCATTCTCTTCTTCTTTTATGACTTTTTCTTCTTCCCTTCACCCTTTTCCAACACCTTTATTACTGTCTTCTTCCACTTCTTCTCTTGTCATTCTTTTTTCTCTCCTCTCTTTCCCCTGCTTTTTTCTTTTTACCATTCTCTTCTTATGACTTACAACTCTTCTCATTCTTCTCCCACCTCTCTATTTCCTTCCTCTTCTCCCTTTTCCTTCTACTCTTCCTCTTCCTGTCTTCTCCCTTTTCTTCATTTCCCCCTCTTCTTCTTTCTCCCTCTTCACTCCTCCTTTCCACCCTCTTCTCCTCTCCCCCATCACCATTCTCCTAAAGAGCACTAAAAAAACGTCTCGCCCGGCCACCACTGGTCGTCACGAGCTCTTTGAGAGTCATGGCTTGCATTATTTGTCACACGCCGCTGCATTAAAGCAGTCTGTCGAGTCTCTGGAGACCGTTTGACGACTGTCGACAGAGCAGGCAGCAACAGCAGACATCACACACATTTCGCGTCACGTCAAACTCTTTCAAACAACACACAGGCGCGGCTGCACATTTACATGCAGCACATAAAAACAAACAAGAAGTCGAGAAACACATCCAACAACTGCGAAATATAAAGCATAAAAAACAGCCATTTGTGAAAAATAAAGTAGCAGTACTGTACAAAGGTGGTGGAAAATATCCTTCTTTACTGGTTCTGCACAGTAGGCTATAGAGAACACACACAGAAAAAATTATGATGTGTTTCCAACTCTGCATTTGTGTCTTTTTTATTTTATTTCGCGTTTTTTTTAGAAAGGCGCGGCTGTACTTGTAGAGCTGCTTTGAGCTGTTTGCAAAGGCGTCCCTACGCTTCAATGAGTTGTTGTTCATGAGTGTGTTGGTAGTGGCTGCTGCAAACCATGCTGGAGTTCTTGATGGTGAAAGCATGGATGCATGCACTGAAAGAGTGAAACTTCAACACACGAATTGAATTCATTTTTAGTTGCTCAGGGTGTGTTCTGATGCTTGGATGTGAATTGCATATCATTATTAGAATAAAGAAAACGATGTTGTCAAATTTCACTTTATTAGATAAAAAAGAAAAATATATACGTATAATAAAGTGAAATTTGACAACATCGTTTTCTTTATTCTAAGTATGGAGAGGTTTCACAATATAAACATAAACTCTACAAAATTTTATTAATTGCATATCAATTCCATACTTGTATTTATAAATAATGATGTTTTGTATGGATTACATTAAATTCTAAAATGAGGACTTTCTTAATATAAATTTACAATTCAAGCAATCAATCTATCATTTATTCAATAATTTACAAAGCAGAGTACAACAGGTTTATGCCCAAAACTGTCCCTCTTTCAATCTATTCTAACAGTCCCATTCAGGTTATGTTCATCTTACTAAATCACCAGTTTTGAGGATCAAGTGTAAGAGAGGGCTGACTGCGCCCTAAATTCGCCCTCCCAGGTAAAAATAAAGGCAGTCATTCAATTCAATTCCTTCTTCGAAAACAAAAAGAGATCAATTTCAGAATTTTCAAATAAGTAATGAATGTAATACCATGATTTCTATTTTGAACATTATTATAGCCTAATGTCGTTTACTTTTACAAGTATTTAAATTTTGACGCTCAAATTCTTCACCTCTCTGGGTACATCCCTCAACCGAGAAATGGAGTCTGATGCTTGAAGAATATAAGCAGTTGTAACTTGTAGAACTTATTCATTATGGTTGAACCTGTAGATCTTGTAACTTGTAGAAGTTAGTTTCTATGGTTGAACAATGTACATGTAAATGTTCAAACGTAAAAAACTACAAACTTATTGTAGTACTCTAACTTGTACAAGCTAAGAGGTAACTTACAGCTGTAACTTGTAGAACTTCATTACTAGTTGAACTTGTAGTAGCCAACCTACACAAGTAATATAATGATAACAAGTCGTTTGGAATTTCCATACATCAGATAGTAAGGTTGCTTAAGTTGGGATCATTGGGTAATTTCATGCAGAAAATTGCTATTCTACAAGCAAGACTTGTCAAACAAGACTTATTCTACAAGAATAGTGAACCATTTGAGTTACAAGTAGTAGTAACTAGTAAGGTTGAATGATTGAATCACAATGCCTGACATGTAATGTTGAAATGCCAGTTGGCACTGATGATAGGACCCTAATCGTTTGGAAAAGACATGAGTAGCACGCAAGACCCTCGGCTGTACTTTGCGAGGACCCAAGAGCCATCAATTTGTGTCCTCTGTCAGCTGTTTCCCGCAATAACACGCACTCAGCCTTGTTCTGATTGAAATGTCGTCGTTGCCTCAAAATCACCACTGCTAATCGCCAATCTTGTCGGGTAGGTTGCAGTTCGGACTCTAGATAAAAAATTACGTAATTTGAGCACAAAAAAAAACTTAATATAAAATTTTTAAATGTTATGAGTTTTAGTTTCGAAACAATCGGCTCTGGTAAACTTGGAAGATTAAATTGAGTATACAACTCGAGTAATCGGGTGATAGAACTTGATCTATTAAATTAAAAAACATTAGAGGGACTGTGTTAGTACAGCAGTACTTGCTCTATAATATGTTGTTTTTTCTTTCTAATACAGTTACAAATATAAAGAAAGCTGGATACAAATACAAGAAAACTAATACAGTAATGAAAAAAGTATATTACTTGAAAATAATAAAATCATAACTGTTGAGAAAAAATTATTCTTCTTGAAAATAAGGGTGAAATATACTTTTTACAAGTTAATTTTTGAAAGTTAATACAACTAAATTGATAACAAATATTGGAAAATGAAAAATAAAAATGTTACAAAGTTAGATGAAAGAATAGAAGTATATACAAATAGAATAAGCATATGAAACCATGTATAATCCACACATCAAATAATAATAATTTATCATCAAATACATAATAATCGTGCAATCTTTTCTCTTAAACAGAAACAGGGATGTAGAGAACACTTTATGCTTAGGAAGACAATTAATTATTCCACTCTCTGCAGGCTGTAGTGATGAAAGATGAGTTGAATTTAATTTAGAATTTATAGATTTGATTTTGTCCATGTTGATTTTATGCAAATGATTTTAATGCACTGTCATGAGGGATGAATACCTCCAGTGAAGAGGAAAAGAATGAAGAATACGCAACACTTGCTTTTGATATCAATGCGTAACAATTCCCGCAAATCGAACTCCACACTAACACATGTTGAAAAGGTCACGAGCTACTACACAACCCAACATTTTTCGCGCCAAATTCGATTGCGCGCGCAAATTGCAACTACCTGTTTTCGGCGGCAAATCGACACGTTCACTGCCTTCGAACACAACAATCCACTATTATACTTTAAATTATTTAACTGGTCGCGCGTCGAAATAATCGCGCTCTAATTACGTCTGGCTTTTCGCTGCTGATTATCGCCTAGTCAATTATTTGTCGCAAAATTGAGAAGAACGCGCGGGCGACGTCATTTATTCATTTTGTCCGCTAGAGTGCAGCGCTGCGCCTGCCTAAGTAAACTTGTGAAATGGTTTTTGTTGCTAATGTACCGTACCGCACCGTAGACCGCTGGTGTCTCAGTTATCAATCAACCCCCCTCTCTCAAACAACCCCCCTCCCCCCTCTCCAAACAACCCCCTCCTCCAACTAATCCAAATCACAGTTGTCACTCACTTGTCTGTCATTCTCTATCGACATTCTTACTGTTATTTCTGTCTCTTTTTGTTGTACTCCAAATTTCATTCCAATCTCCTCAACCAGCAGGTTTGGGATTTACCAGGTTTCCTGGTCTGTCTGTACAAACGAATGGGAGATCGTATACTTTTGAAATTTGGAATATACAGTAGTACCTTCATAGATCAAGTAATAAACTTATTGATTTTGAACATTATAGGTCAAATTTGAAAAAAGTTACAAACACAACTAGGTATTCTAGCCTCAAAATGTGATTTTGTACACTACCATGTCGGGAACTTGGATACTCTTTTGTATCGGTTTACAACAGATATTAGTAGCCAAACAACTAATTTCTGTGCACTCGTACACGACCGAATTTTCAAGTTTCAGGTATATATTATTTTGTAAAGCGAGTCTGCTTTGTATTTTTGTTTTCGGTAATACATTTGATTCGATATCAAGTTTTCACCATATCAGGAGGAATTTGCAAAACATTTCACCTTTTACCATGCTTTCAAAAGGTGGGTCAGTGAATAAAGATTATTTATAAAGCAACACTTGCTTTTTTTGGCAATATACATTCAATTTGATTTCAGGTTTATACCTGCTACTGTCTATCAGGAGTGATTTGCAAAACCTTTCACGTTTTACCATGCTTTTATTTTCTGGTAGGTTAGTGAGAATCGGAATAGGAATATCTCATTTGCCATTAAATTTTAATACTGAACAAGTTTCTACAATGATAGGCTTCGTCATTAGTCATGGAAGAAAAATAAAATTAAGCATCTCAGACTATCCAACTAGACTAGTGTTGCAATATTCTAACTAGTAATAACTAGTAATATTCTTTCTTCTATGAAATGACACTGACTTCTAAAAACGTTTTAGTCAAAAACAACAAAACTTAGGCTAGGCGTACGTCTTCTAGTAAGCACTGACCAGCGTCCAATTCCAGTATTCATCTGAGCACTCCGAACTGAACCCAGTATGCCAGTCATAGCATCAGTGCCAAGTCTTCTTTTAATCCGTTTCGGTTTGTGCCCCTTAGATTGCAAAAGATGCATTGCTTCAATTTTATATAATCATTATAAAGTCGGTCGGGCGAACCGACTCTAAAGCATCATTAAAACTAACGAGAAGTAGGGGCTGGTGTGGGGGAGCTGAAGGAATGTGTTCCGTGTGGGGGGGAGGTTTTGAAGCGAAGAGGGGGGAAGGGCAAGGAAGGATTTGCGGTGAAAGAGGACAAAGTTAGAGGAAAAGCAGCAGGATAACTTACTTGCGTCGTCCAAATCTATCAATCCTCTGATAATGATGGCTCTGGTTTTAGGCTGGTGGTGGCTTCATGATGATGATGATGATGTGGATGATGATGATGATGATGATGATGATGATGATGATGATGATGGTGATGATGTGAAGAAGGAGGAGAAGAAGAAGAAGAAGAAGAAGAAGAAGAAGAAGAAGAAGAAGAAGAAGAAGAGGAAGAAGAAGAAGAAGAGAGAAAGAACAGGAGGAGGAAGAAGAAGAAGAGGAAGAGGAGGAGGAAGAAGAATAAGAATATGAAGATAAAGCAGTCATATATTGGACACACGAAGGTCCTCCAGTTCAGATAAGTAGAATTGCCACTGATATCAGTGAATATACTTGAATAGTATAAGTATAGTATAAGTGAATTTTTGTCTTTCAATCTTTCTGTCGCGAAATTCGAGTGAAAATGTGTTATTTTAGGAAGTTTTAATATTATTCTTGTTTAATTCATTTGAATTTGTCATGTAGAAATCTAAGAAATTCAAAATTATTGTTAGTTAATAGTTTTTTGGACTCACAATTTCAGTAAGATGAATCAACCATCCCATTCAACAGTTTTGGTTGTTTAAAATAACATTTTTATCATTCAACTAGTTAATTCAGTTATTCTGCTTACTGGTACTTCCCAACTGAAAGTACATCTTAAAGTACAAAGTACTAAACATTTTGAAAGTACAAGCTTGTCGTACGGCACGTGTAGAAAGCCATGTCCTTAACCAATAAACAAAACAAAAATCACCAGTCTCAATAACAGTGTGTTGAGTTCTCGTCTCGTAACGGACCACTGATCTTCTTGGACACAAGAGAAGGAGATTTTTCACCTCCTTTTCTTTTTCTTCTCCATCTTTATTCCTTCTCGTCTTTTATTACTTGCACACGGATGCAGTCAAGTATGAATTCAGCAGCGCATGAGAAATGACCAAAGTCCGTAGCGCCGAACGTAGGCCAAAGCACGAGAGAACACACGCAAAGAAAAATTGAGAAATATCAATTTATTACCGATCAATTCACATGGAAATTCTGAAGTAAACGTACTTCCTCTTCTTTGATACAGCCATTCGAAAGGTAAAAGTGCCCATGGAGCAAGAAAAACACAGCTGAATGAATATGCACGGCTAATCTGTAACGCAGTGAATGTTCTCGAAACATTTTCGAATCTTTTCATTCGATTTGTAACTCCTTGTAAACATGTGAGACGACATCCTTGTTAAATGTACGAGAACCTCTTGGAAAATTACTGGAGTTCTGTGCTCAGTCATGCGTTAATGTGTCTGTCATGCGAGAGAAATTACGTTGAAGAGTTTTGCCGAAAATTTTGAAAGATTTATTGATTTATTTCACAAGTCAAATAAAAGCTCTGAATTATCTCGTACGAATTCAGTAGAGCATGTTGTGCTGTTCAGTTGAAACTTGGATTGATTCGATTGTGTGGATACACTTTGAATTTTCCCATGGAAAGGATGAATCTCATCTCACAAGCAAAAGCAAATTTCAAAATTACTGTACATGAATTTATTGGTGATTATATGCATCTAATGATAATACGAATTATTATTTAATTAACAATATTGATGACCATTGATAGATTTGGTTATTTTCTGGACAGAATTAGTTGTTGATCATTTTATTCCAACCGAATTTATTTTTGATGAAACTATTGTATTTTTTGTACCATTTCATACATATTTTCAGGCCTAACAAGCGATACACACTTTTCGGGAATCACAGCAATTTTGAACACATTTTATTCACACATCTTCACAAGTTATTTTCCATATTTCTTCAAGTTATCAAGTTATATACTTCAAGTATCAATTCATATACTTCAATTTTTATACTTCAAGTTATAAAGTATATTTCAAGTTATATATTTCTTCACACATTCAACACAATTTGTCCACCAATCATTCAACACCAGATCCGTGGCGAAGCGTGGTATACTTAACCGGTCATCGCCGGGTATATTTCCTATAGGACATATACCCGACGATGACCAGTTAAGTATACCACGCTTCACCACGGCACTAGATCTCTCTCCACCATTCCTTGGTTATCATTTCTCACCCATAGTTTATTTCTATCTCTATCTGTACTCTCCTCTCTACTCTTGACCCTATATAATTATAATACCTTAATACGTTTATATAGCAATCTCCCCAATAGGTCTCCCCACCATTGAAAGCTATACAAATCTTTAACAATTTTACAATATTGGGTATATTGCAGCCTCATGACGTATGCTACTGCGGTGACTGGTGAGCACATGTACATTCAGCTGAATCAGCCCTTCAAAATAGAATAGAATAGAAAAAATTGTTTTCAACCTGAATATTACATTACCATAAGCAAGCTCCAGATACCTCCATATATTCAGAGTAGTACATTGACCGCCCAACAGCCTACATGTTACTCATTGACTGAAATTAAATTATTCCGACTGAATCCTAGCAGGTGAAGTAACAAAGGAGGCGTTACTCCAGCGTCCAATCCTGACATATCCTGTCAGATTTTGTCCAATCCTGTCACTAAAACATCCTTCCATGCATCCTTAAATACATGTCCCACCTGTCCTGTCCAGATCTAGTCAAAGATAGATCCGAGATATTATAATAATATAACTTTGGCAGCGCAGTTGTAACTTGTCATCCATCGGTGATGTGGAGCAAGTAATGGACAGTTGATGTTTTAGTTTGTCAATCTCTCACCAGAGGCCGTTTCATTGGTCACTTGCGCGACAACTTGTCTTCTTCTTCACCACCACCTCATCCTCCTCCTACTCCTCCTCCTCCTCCTCCTCCTCCTCCTCCTCCTCCTCCTCCTCCTCTCCTCCTCCCTCCTCCTCCTCCTCCTCCTCCTCCTCCTCCTCCTCCTCCTCCTACTACTACTACTCCTCCTCCTCCTCCTACTCCTCCTCCCCCTCCTCCACCTCCTCCTATTCTGGCGTTAGACTTCTTCAGATTCGCTGAAGAAGTCAAACAACCAGCTCGAGACGATCGTCACTATGATGTAAGTCAAGTTATTTCAAACAAGTTTTTAAAGTCAGAGTAAACTTCATTTCTATCAAATTTTAACTATAAAAATTTAGGAATTTTAATTTTATAGTATATTAATTTTAATAGGAAATTAATATTAATTTAATTTTATCAATTCTATTAATTTTTATAGAAATTTAGTAGTCGCTCTAATAAGTGAGTGGGAATACAATTAATAAGGAAGATTAGCATAAAATTCATGATTGCATGTGTACATTTAAATAATTATAGTATGTTTTCATACATTGTTAGTGTAACAATCATTGCTCGAAATAGCTCCACCTACAACATGGATGCCAAAGCAAATTGACCAATGAGAAGCCTTCCTCGAGAACTAAAAGAAAATGGCTGCTTGAAGTAGTCACAAAATGGCGGATCAGTTGTAGTTTCATCATTGAACAAGCAATCACTAGGACTAGATGGAGTTTACTCGATAATTCTGATTACGAAGTAGGCATATTTCCGCTCAGAATCAAGTTGAAATATTGTGATAATAATGATATCATTCATCTACATGACAATTTATTAGACTAAATTTTGGAACGGGAGAGGTTTTGGGTTAAGACCTGTTTTTTCTTTCCTATAAGATTGTATGGCTTGATGGAAGGGCGAGTTTGAATGCACAAATTTAGGTTCATTCTTGGAAAAGTATGTTCAAGGCTACCCTTTTCTTAAACAGATGACCGTCTTTAAATGAAGAGGAGTGATTCTGATTATACTCTGATTAAAACTGCTTTAGGATTAGACCTATTCGGCCACCATAAAGGCCTAGCGGGTCTCAATCCTAAAGCAGTTTTAATAAGAGTATGGTTTAGATTATTCACTTTATTCATGTAAGTTACAAAATGTATTGGCTTAAATGCTCTATTATGATAGTTAAAAATGATAGAAATTTCATTATTTGATTCAGCGGACAAACCATAAGGCTTTTACTACTTATTTGATTACAAAGATATGAGATTCAATATACTGACAATAATTATTTGGTTGTGAGGACCTGCGAGCTTTAACTTCGCCTTGTATTGAAGACAATAAATAAATTGTGCTGTATCTTTATGAAACGGCGGAGTTTGAATATATAAATATCCATTCTTGAAAAAGGATTTACCAGGGGAGAGATAGTGACAAACTCTACGTTGTAACAGAGTGCTAAGTGTATTAGAGAGGACTGATTGAATGAGACCTCTTCTGTCTCTGACATTTATGTTGGAGAGAATGGAAGACAATTTCCCAAATCATATTCACCAAAGTACCGGCTATTCATGGAACTGGCCCCCGAGTTACGTCAATTACTCTCTCGAACTTTCTCCCACTCTCTCTCTCTTGCTCTTCACCTTGCACACAAAGGTTTGTTAGCCGTGTTTATCATCAACTAGTTCAAGTAACGTTACAGCTTCATTACCGTAATTGTTACTTCTCCCATATGCATGCGAGTGTGTGCGCGTGCGTATGTTGGGTGTCATTGTTTGTGTGAGTTACTTGTTTACAGCATGTATGTGTATTGTTTGCAACATGTGTTTGCTCGGTCAATGTTACTGTTTCAGCAGAACTGAGAGTTGAAATAGTGTACACTGTAGTCTGAATTTGATGATGAGTGGGATTTGATTGTTCATTGACTAAGTTGAATAATTATTTTAAGTTGAATATATTCTCCTGATATTATCATCGACTTTCAACCAACAGTTATTTCTTATAGGAAGTATACAAATAAGTATACCACGCTTTGCCTCTAATGTTAGTCTAAGTTCTCTTGATATTATCATCGACTATTAACCTACAGTTACTATTAACCAGTGTCCACATTATATTATATGGTAGCACTGTACAACCGTACCATAGCATTATAAAACAGGCTATATTTAGCTGGATCTATAGTATCATAAAATGGAAGTTCCTGAGTATTGTACTCCTGACCCAAGGTGTATAGAATTAAAGAAGTGAGTCGGAATAGAGCTGTTTGCTGATAAAGTAGAGATAATGAAGTTACTGCAGTCCTATAGCCACTAGTTTTGCATTAGAGGGAAGAATAATAGGTTAAAAACTCATTTATAAAGGTGCTAGGAAGATATTCTTTGAGTACATTGGCAAGAAAGTTATAAACTATTATTTCCATATATAATAATAGTTTATTTCTTTATAAACATTTTATTTGCATGGAAAACATTTCTTTTACAATGAATAGACATTTTTTAAGCCTACTCTTCGCAAGTTTTATGCCTGCATCATAATTATGGAAGTTTCCATGAGCATTCGAGTTTGGGACTGCAGTGACGTCATTATCACGACTTTCCCAGCAAGCCGCTTCACTTCGATCTTCGACCCACCTCTTTATTCTCTACACCTTGCTCCTGAACTGATCACTTTGCACTTAGTGTGCGATTGCTATCCCATTGCATTCCTGAATCATTTGTGCAGCCTATGACGACAAGCAGCCAAGCAGCCAATAGCGATGATGGAGGGAAATATGCCAGTGATATGAGAAAGAAGAAGCAAGTACAGCAGGATTAATTTAACGAGTCAGAAAACAGCTGATTTGACGAACAAGTTAAAAAAAAATTATTTTATGCAGCTTTGACACAATAATCAAAGGCTTAGGAGTCACAAATACCTTTTAAAGAAGACCTTTTTGAAAGACCTTTTCAATAATCTGCGAGATTCAGCATTTGTAGGTTGGGTGTTGTGATACTTGAAACAAAATCAAGTATTTTGTTTTCTGTTTCTGTTAGCTGTTTTCTGACTAGTTAAATCAATCCTGCTATAACTTGTGACACAGTGTTAAAAGAAAAGGTGAAGATGAAAAAGGAGAAAAAGAAACAAACAGTGAAAAAGGGGTGATAGAGACAGAAGATGAGACTGAAAAAGACAGACAAAAAGGTGAATAAGGAGAAAGATTGAAGTAGAAGTGATAGAGGAAGAAGATGGAAATGAAAAAGAAACACAATTCATAGGAAAAGGAGGAATGGCTGAAAGGAGGAAAAGGAGGAGATGGAGATTTTTATCTCGAGGGGAGGTAAGAGAAACAAAGATTCAATGAAGAAGGACAAGGAAAGAAGAAGAAGAAGAAGAAGAAGAAGAAGAAGAAGAAGAAGAAGAAGAAGAAGAAGAAGAAGAAGAAGAAGAAGAAGAAGAAGAAGAAGAAGAAGAAGAAGAAAGAAGAAGAAGAAGAAGAAGAAGAAGAAGAAGAAGAAGAAGAAGAAGAAGAAGAAGAAGAAGAAGAAGAAGAAGAAGAGAAGAAGTAGGAGAAGGAGGGGAAGGAGGAGTAGGAGAGGCAGGAAAAGGAGGGGGAAGAGGGGAGAAGGAGAAGAAGATGAAGGAGAAGAAGAAGAAGAGAAGAAGAAGAAGAAGAAGAAGAAGAAGAAGAAGAAGAAGGAAGAAAGAAGAAGAAGAAGGTCCCCTGACCAAAACCGCGGCATGGTTCCCCCCCCCCCTCCCGTAATGTAGTTAGTGGTGTTTGGGAGGGGGGTGGGAACTTGTGAGCATTCATTATCCGGGGATTGATAGCAGGTTGGCCTGGCGTGGCGGGGTGGAGAGGGTTGAGGGTAGGGTGGGATTCCAGGCAGGGGTAGGGGTGTGCGCCGCTCATTAGTTTTAATGATGCTTTAACGAGCCTTGCCTGGACTGGTGGACTGGTTCTAGCATATAATGACACAAATTAAAGGCACACTGCTTCAAGATATATAGACTCACAGTCAGATTATTATTATTATTATGATATTGATCAACCGGCTCACTGTTTTGCTGGTGTGCCCTTGACAAGTTTTGAAAGTCCCTTCCTGTGCCCCCGCCCCGTCCACCTTCTCAATCGGGTAGTATGTCTTGCCTATTCCTGTTTGAATCGATCTCTGTTTTTGCTTTGTAGCCTTCAAGTTTGGAAGTCCCTGATCCTGATTATTCTACTCCTCATCTGTACATCATAATATTTTCTAACAGTATTGTGTAGTTTTAAAATAATTTTTGTCTTCTTCTGAGTCTGTGTTAGATTCCGTTTTTATACATCCACCTTCAGTCCTAGTTGGAAATCTACCTAGATCTGTTCACAATTTAAAACTCTCGAGTCCAGTTGCACGAAAATCCAATTGAATTCGACCGCCGCAAAATTACCTCATTTGAAAGAACAACTGACAAATCTTCATTTTAATCAATGAACAATGACGTCATACCACGATGGTTAAACTCAATAATTATATTGCATTTTCGAGCAACTGGCCTTATAAGTTTTAAATTGTTAACAGAACCAAGGTTGTTTCTACCTACGATTGAAGGTGAATGATTGGGTTTATTAATAATACTGTATTAGTATACATATTTTCAACCATCATAATCATGACTCCAAGCAGATATCTTTTGTTGTAATCCATTCGAGCAAAGTAAATAATCAGATCTCTTCTAGGGTTCTATAGTGCGATTCACGTCAAGAAGTCAGCATTGCTTAGATGGGAGTTTGCTATCCTTGTTCAGCACAAGGCAGTTGCTGATGTCTCTATCCTATTCGCACTGTGCATTGTTGTCGCACACAGTCCCAACAAACACGTTTGGTGCAGTTTTCTCTTTCTCTCTCAATGAAACTTAGCATCAATGCTCCTCATATAAACAATGCTGACTTCTTGACGTGAATCGGACTATAGTTCAATCCATCCCTTATCTTCTGTTATCGCCTTTGAGAGTGAATTAACTCTCCTTTTCTGTGGGAATACTTTGTATCTAGAAGACGTTCTGAAATCACACACCATCTCGTCTGAATTATTATTATCAAACATATTTTCATTATTATTATTTGGTACACGATTCGTTCCCCTGAAGAAAGACTGTGACATAGCAAGCAAGCAACCGAGTCCAGTCGCCTAAAACGATAATCGATACTAATTTCGTCAACAACATCGGCTCTCCCTAATCGATATGCATTTAGTCGATAATCGATTGGCGGCAATCGAGATGAGACACACACTAACCGATGGAAGAGTGCAGTGCAGCAGGATGATCCATCCATCCCTGATGGACCCGTGGGGTGGGGGGTGTTGAACATATCTCATCGGCTCATCTTAATTTCACTAATGGCTTTTAATGGATTCTAATGGCCCTGCCTTCATCCTAACATCCACCGCTGCTGCTCTGAATGCTACCACTATACACTCTAGTAGTCTACACTCTACCGTCTACTCTCTACACAACACAACACTGTGCAACTCAGTCACTCTTTCTCTCTCTCTCTGGTCTACGGTGGACCTTCACCCCTCCCTCTGTGTGTGGTTGTGGGTGGGGGGTGGCTATGAGGTCCCTAATTAAACCCATTTACCCACTATATACCACTCTCGGTACTCGCAGCACGGACTGCACTTGTGTTTTATAGGTTCCGGCACTAAAACCCCTCACCCCCCTCCCACCCCTCCTTCCCTCGAGGACCATCTGGTGATTCATTTCAACTCCCCTCTCCCCTCGAAGTCACAAGTCGGGTCCAGTAGTCACTCTCCGGAGTAATTACTCATCACAACTAGTAAAGAGCGATTTCGTATTTTGTGGATAATTCTTCTGTTTAATTCCTGTGCAATTAGATAGCTGTTAGCTTGAAGGAAGATGTACCTATAGAACTGCACTTCAGAACCCTGAATACCGTCAATTCAACCTCCCCAACTGGATAATACCAATATTAACACTTCTTTATTGATAAGACAATATTATAACAAACTGTTCGAAAGAATTTTTCGTTATACAGGTAGTTTTTGCTGATAATCAGTCAAATATTGAATAGCGAATGTTCATTCTTGTAACAGTTTGTTCTTATATTTTAATATTTTTTAAAGTGAATCATTGCTGTTACTTGACATTGCTATGACACAGTATGTGTGTTTTGTTGACATTTAATTATTTGATTTTGATTTTAATTAAATTTAACCTCAGTAGAATGACGTATCTCAATGGAACTCAATAAGGATCTGGTTTCATTGGTACCGTTAAATGACGTCATTTCAATTTTATGGAAGTTGAATATAAATTGGCTTTTGTGCAATTGGTTGTAAGTCCCTTGATTTAGTACTGTATCAAGTACAGCAATTAGATAATGTTTCAAAAATATCTTACACTGATAAAATACGTTAAAATTCTATATTGACGATAATAAATAATGCTAATAAGCTGATTATTAGGCCTACCAGAGCTTGATTAAATTGAGAATTTAAAAACTGTGTCTTCATAAACAATGAACTTTTTCATAATTCAGGTAAAACATCAGTCATCTCAGTCATAAGCGCATTCATAAACATCGTGAAATCTTTCAAGGGTAGTAGCATAGCCTCCTCTAATACATGTATTAGAGGAGGCTATGGTAGCAGTTATAAGTTATACAGGTAAACCACGTGATCTAGCTTTTTTCCTTCTTCTCCGATCCCTTCTCCATTTTCTTCTGCTTCTTGTGTTAAAAATTGTAGTCTGTTTGCATTATTCAGCTTAAATGTCGCGCGTACAGAAGTAAGTACGCAATAATCTACAAATTATTGTTCGCTGCGACTTTTTTACGAGTGCAATGTGAACCGTCCTCAAGTTTTACTTGCATCCCTTCGTCGCAATTTGATGTTTTTGAAGTTTTCTGGTAACCATAACACCAGCGAATTGTCTGGTTTAGAAATGATTACCTTAGGCCTGGTTCGTGAAAGTTTAGAAGTATTGTAAAACAGAAAATCATGAAATATCACAAAAGTTAGGTTATGTCGATTTGTCCAATATCCTTTGTCCACATAGGCCCAATTTACACTCTCAAAGCAGGATTTATGCTAATACTATTCTCAATTATTTCAATAATTTCTTTCTTACTATATTTGAAGAATTTCATTCTCTTCTGAACAACTCGTTCAGTATTTCATTCAAGGGTAGCAATTTCAACTACAATCTACAATCAACTATGAAGTAAAATTTTTAAATCCGCCATTCCGTGACTTCAACAATCCGCCATTTTGTACAGTAATCGGCTAGTTTCTAGAAGCCGTCTCGTTGGCCGATTCCACGGAACTATTTCTACCAATTAGAAGCGAGTATGATATTGCTTATGCTCAAGGTACTTGTTATAAAACGGCTCTTCTCGATTCTTCTAATTTTTATTTGATTGCATTTGAAAAATCTTATTATTCCGAACTCAAACCTCCCGATATTTTTTCCGGTAGTGACAATCTTATCGATTGTGATCAGCAATGTGAATATATTGGTGAGCACTTTTTCAGATAACGCAAATTCACTTGTATCAGCCTGCCAATACAACAGTTTTTGTATGCAGTTCAAACAACTTTACACAGTCACAACAAAGTTACACAGTAAATTTTCGAGAGATGATTTAGCCTATGCCTCCTGCCTAGTTTGATACATTGTTCTAATTCATGAAATATAAGAAATATATTGTTAAGTTTATGTGTTTACATCCAGTTTTACATTTACTTTCGGCATCCTAAAAACAAGAAACTTTCATACCGTACATCACAAAACAGTAACGTGCGTTATCTGAACAAGTGGTCACCGAATATATTTTGCAATCCGCCATTTCGTGGCTTCAACAAGCCGCCATTTTGTTGTAGTAATCGGCTGGTTTCGAGAAGCCGTCTCATTGGCCGATTCCACATGAACTCCAGTTTGTGGGACGGAACTATTTCCACCAATCAGAAGCGATTAATATGCTGTAGAAGGATATAGTTTTCAGTAGTTATTGTAGCACGGCTGCTCCTTCCCCAAGCTCGAGCTTGCTCTTTTGGAGAAGTAGTTTCTTATGTTCTTATTTGTATAATACAGTATTGTGATTGATTCATTTTTGCTGTTTAGCTGCTGAAATAGATAAAATAAATAAATAAATTGATTTGAATTTTGATATACAAACAGGAAATTCTTGGGAACAACTAAACTATAAATAGTAAATGTAAACTTTAAATGTAAATGTGAATGGGAAATCCTTGTGAACAACCAAACTATATAATATATTACATTATAAACTATAATAGTAAACATTGTAAATGAAATTTTAACGTTGTATCAGCACTCTTACTCAAAACCACGATTTAATGAAGATATTTATTTCGTTCTTCATCTAAACTAAACCATAAGCACACAAGAATAAACGCACACCTAAATTTGTTACTTTTTGGCACACAAGGCACCAAGATCTCTTCATATTACCGTAACCATGAATTCTATAAGCATGACTCATTCAATAACCATTCAGTTTGCTTAATTAATCTAAAACTTATTTAATGAAAACGACTGCAGTCCAAAATTAATATGAGCATGACTAGTGTGTGACTTTTTAGTTGCCTCAATTCTTAATATGCTTGAATCTATTCTAATGAAGAGAATAAATCAACTAAACATAGGATAAATTGTAGTCAAGATCGGATAGGAAAAGCAGATAAGACGAACGTAAAGATGAGTGATTTTGTGATGGAGCAAGTGATGCATTTTGCTGATTATTGTGCGTGAGGAGGACGAAAAAGAGAAGAATGAGGAGGAGTATGAATCGTAGGAGGAGAAGGAAAAATAGAAGAGTAGGAGGAGTAGGGGGAGGAGGAGTGGGGTGGTGGAGGAGGAGTGGGGTGGTGGAGGAGGAGGAGGAGGAGGGCTTTTGAGACAACGTCAGTCAATTCACCAGCCACTAAAATCCCCTGACAACCCCTCCCCAACACACACGTTCACTACAACTTTTGTACTTCACTGTCGTTGTCTATGTTTATAAGTATATTATACAGAGTGGTGGATGCTATCATATATGATGGCAACAATCAAGTGTGTTTGTTTGCCTAGCACGCTCTCATTCACTCTCTTTCTCTCTCATTCTCTCTCTTTCTATCTCTCTGTCTACAATATTCTGTCTAATCATTCCATCCTTGTCGCTCGCATTCGTCAAAATGGCCAAGTTTTAATCACCTGAAGTGCTTGTATTGGATACAATATCATTCAACTTCTCTCTCTGTCCCACTTACATTCTATAACATGCTCTCTCTCTTTTCCTCTTTCCCTCTCTCTTATACTTTATATTTTTCTCTGGCATTCTGTCTCTCACTTTTTTCTAAATGTTTCCCCCGGATCTATCTCCTAAGTCATTTCCAATTCATGTAATATGTATTATTTTTATTCTATCTGCGCTATATTTCAATCTGTATAATATTTTCTAGCGAAAACGTGAATGAAATGACTGGAAGTTGTCACATCCAAAAATATTATTAAGATATTCTTTACTATAATGGCAATTGGTTCAGTAGATAATAAGTTCTGCTGATGGATGAATCAGTGCCATTTCGCTTTTATATATAGTCTATAGATTATATTGTATTATGCTATGTTATGTTGTATTACATTATATGAATCTGGAGCACATGCTCAAGTGGTGGTTCATGATTGTCTTTGATATTGTAAACATCAAATTGATCATAAGATTATTAACACGATTACTCAATAATCCTTAAATCCACTTCATCGGTACATAATAAGAGATTGATCGCCGAAAATTTTAATCCAGTTTCAAAGGCCGCTTCTTTTAGGGGGGCGGGAGATTGCGGGGGACCTCACTGATGGGGGGAAGGGGAGTCCTGCAGGGGCTGCAATTACAAGCCGAAAACAATTCCGGGGGGAGAGTAAATTTGTTCAAAGTTTTCGTGACTCTTTTAATTGGTTTTCATGGCGTGAGTTGAGTCGAATCGGACCCAAGCAAGGCGTCCGACGCCCAATTAAACACTGAACGGATTAGAGTGCTACCCCCTCAAACCAACCCCCCCCCCTTCACTTCCCTCCAAAGTGTACCCCTTTCCAAATCGATCAACGAGCTTTGAAAACCTCCGTCCACCCCTGACAAAGGATCCGGTGTTTTGTGCTTGTGTGTGTGTGAAAAGCTTCAATCGATTGCTTGCAAGAGTTTTATATTGGTTTCTTTTTGTTTTTGCTCTATTTTCAGCACTGTTAACTTACTAGTCTCAATGTTTGCCAAAGAGGTGCGTGTTCCGATCACCGGAGATTTTACTGACATTTTTTCATAAGGAAAGTTACTTTCGTGTGAGGATTATTATGTTGTTAATAAGATTCCGTGTGTTTGGACCTTCCACGCTATATGTCCAATATAACAGTCACAGTCATTGGTCTTTAGTTTTGCAAAGCTCTTTTAATTTAAAAAGATCTTTAAAGGATAACAGGTCCATCTTTCAAGAAGATGCTTTAACGTGAGGCAATGAATCAATTCTTAAAATAATGTTTTGTTGAAGCACATGACTACATTTCACTTCATACATTTGAATTGATTTTTCTCTTGTTGATAAACAACACTATAGCAAATTCAAATTGAAATTGGTTTTCATTTTCCATGATAACCATTACAAGAATTACAATCATACAATAATATTATATCTCCTGCAAACATATAATATACATAACAATATACATAATACATAATATACATATACTCATACATAATAAATATAATAATACAATAATAACTCATGAACTGTATAATCTTCTTACTACATGTATTTCCTAAATTCTGCTGTATCAACCATTGTTTTTGCAGAAGGTTCCCGCATGAATATTCGGGTAAATTGAACAATGGGGAGATTACATGTATCAAAAACAGACATTTGAAGAGGACTGAAGAAATATAAAACCTGAAATCATACTGGAATTGAAACTACCCACCTCTATGTAACCCACAAGCCAACCACAAAATGGTAAATAAGAGTAACTAACAGAAAGTTGTTAAATAAAACAAGTTGAAAGTAAAAACAGCAATAGAAAATAGATACTGTAGATGAGAAGATCATTTCAAAGTATGTAATGTTTTTTCTCTAATTTAATTCATTTTTTTTTTAAATGGGGATGAACGATAAAAATAATGTGATGACTGAAAACTACCGCAGAATAGGGCTTCAGCGAGAACTGTGTTCGAAAACGTGGCACCGGAACAACATCAAAAAATCTTGAACAGTACAGCGGTCAGTGTCAATTTCCTGACGCAAAAAATGTTGCAGGAGTGTCTTCTTCCTGCAAATAATAAAATCGCAATAGGTTACACCTTTTTTCAAGAGGAAGTGTGAGTGAGTTATGTGGTGGTGGTGGGATCAGCACATACGAACGGATTTTGAATGAACAAGCACACAATTCCAGTATAGGCTACGGAAAGCCTGGCTGCATACATCCTGTGATAATCGCTCAAAAAACCCTCCGCGTGGGATTGGCTGGCTGTATGACACAAGCGCGCGCGAATTTCAAACGGCTGCAAAAACCCGACACGTTTACAAGCATTGATTTATATAAAGAGTGCCACGGAAATCACTTCAGACACGCGGTAGCGCCTTGAAACTGTGCGACCGTTAAACCGTCATTTCAGCCAACAAATAATCGTGTCCGATGTTTTTTTCTGTACTGTATTTTGTTTTTCCACACGGTTTATTCTTTTCTAGTCCGCAGCGCTCAAAGCGCATTATGGTACAGGTGCATTGTGGGAATGAAGCGCCTCTCTCAGTGGACAATGATTCTGTGTCTGCATGTATTTATTGAATTGTATCACACCGGAGTTATTTCCTATTAGATTATTTTGTACGGAATTATTTCTCCATTGTAGCGTGGAAATATGAAGCGTTGAAAATGTGAAAACGCTTAATGCTTCAGTGGTTATGCCGTAGTTATTGAAAAAAGATTCGAGTTGTGAGAATCGATGTGTTTTGTTCAACTCATGGGACGCATATTTTATGATTTTTTTTTTGCATAGCGTGTGAGCCTGTTATGTTCTTATACGATCTGTGTTGGCATGACTGTATATTAATGTTCAATTAGAAGAAGGAAGTTCATTCAAGAAAGGAAGAACTAACAGACGAAAAGAAAAAAGACGACATTCCTCCTTTTAAAGAATTTCTGTTGAATAATCGAACATTTCAGATAAAACGGAGTTTTTCCATTAAAAAAAGTAGTGTTACATCATTGAACAATTCAAAACATGGGATATCCTTCCATTCAATAAAATAAGTGGCCATCATGGAACAATTCAGAAAGTAGGACATTCAATAACATTTGTCTTTTATCTTTGAAAACAAATCAGAAAATAAATGACCCCACAAGAAATTAAAGAACTCATCTCAGTGTCATTCCTTTTAAGTACATGAGAAATTATGCTCAATGAATTTCTATTTATTCTTCAATGAATGAAACAACATCGAACAATTCAGAAGAAGGGCATTCATTCAATAAAACTCTGTTACATCATTCAAAAATTCAGTAAATAAATGAAGTGACCGCCCCTTTGTTAAATTTTTAGTTCCTACATGAGGAATTATTCTCAATGAATTAAAATTAATTTTTCAATTAAATATGAGTGCCACATCATCGAACAATTCAGAAGAACGACATTCTTTCATTCAATTATTAAACTCATGTTAGAACACTGAACAATTCAGAAACGAAATTGAGTGACCACGAAAGAAATCAAAGAACTCACCTCAGTGTTAATTTTTCAGCACATGAGAAATTACCCTCAATAAATTCCCATTATCAATGAAAAAAGTTAACATTTCATGCGTGACCGAGAATTTTAATTTTGTGTTGTTGGCATGCTTTGCTGTCGATTCGGTTTCCATTTTTGCCACCGCCGTGTCAAAATCAGCGATGATTTTTCATTCGCGTTCTGCAAATTAGAGACCGAGCAGGCAACTAATTAAATTTTTGTTCAATATAATTTATAAAATTGAGGCTGCTACCTTTGCCCGCCCGCCTTCATTAGCTACCAGCAAGCATGAGGAATGTTATTTTCATAATTAAAACAGACAACCGCAAATAATTATTGTTAGTTGTTGAGACGGACTGCACTGCACAGCTTTCATTCGCCCATTTCGACAAAACAATTAATACAACTTGGCATGAGTAACTTTCACTTCTGTTATTATTTATTTGTTCTGCTCGTGGCTGAGTAGTCTTACCGAGAAATAAAGCTACAGTATAAAATTAATATTTGTCAGTAATTTAATTTGAGGGACGAATTTTCTGTGAAGTAGGTGGAAAATGTTATTTTGTTCGTTTGAAACGTTTCTGTGTTTGACGGTAACTCGAATGGAGTCAGTTGAAATGACTCAGCAGACAAAAAAAATGCTAAGTTACAGTGGGAGTCCTATTAATACTGACTAATGTAATAATACTGTAAAACTTCCTACAGTCGAGCTACGTTTTGAATAGAGGTGGCTGGAATGCTAGGAATGTAGAAGCTGGTCGAGTGGGGGTAATAGAGATAGGGCAGACAGATGCGTGCGAGAGAGAGAGGAATAGCGTGTGAGAGAGACAGCTCCCCGCACACTTCATACCGCACCACTATTCATTTCATAGCTCTACAGTAATTGATCTACTGTAGAATTGATCTATCTATATGGAATGATAATTATTCTAATTATATTTTTGACAGCTTTTCAATTTATTTGTTTGAGAATCAGAGGAATTGTGTTACAGACAGTTCAAATAATGTAAAGGTTCAATGAGAAAATACCAAGAGCTGTGTCAATATTGTCAGATAATTTCAGTAACTTATATTCTAAAAAAAAAAAACAACAGGAAAATGGAATGCTGTAATGTAGCATGCAATCAAATAAATATTAACATGACAGGATTTATGAGAGTATAAAATAGCCACTGTTGTACATTGACAGCATTATAATAATGGAATCTGCTAGATTCCAAAACGTTTTAAAGGAAAACTTTCTATGGAAAAGTCAATGTCAATAAAATAATGTAATTGGAACACAACAATTAAAAATTATCATCATTGGATTTGTGAATAGGAACCAATGTTTAATTGAATTTCATTGGATAGAATCAACTTGAATTGAGCAGCTGACTTGAAAGATACTTAAAACTAGACATGCACTGCATTAGAGCAGTAGACCATGCATAATTATGTATGTCTATTGTGTGGATACCTTGTAAGTCGAGTAAGGTAAGTGGATACCGTACCTTGTAAGTTGATAGTTCAGTTTAGGGTTGTTCTATTGCATGGAAAACATACATGATCGTGTACGAATACTTCGAAACAATATTTCGAGTAAAAACCACTTTATTGCAATAGGATAATGATTTTATTTGACAAAAATCAATTGAAAGCTACAATTCATCCACTTTACATTTATACACAAATACAAGATGATATTCATCTCAGGAGATGACATAATATCATGTTTATTCATTACATAATATTAATTCATATAATGATATTAATTATATAAAATTATTGATATAAAATTGTCAACAAGTGGGAGACTTCCCTAAACCTGGATTACCAGGTAGATATACACAAGTATAAGAAATTGATGGGTGTGTGAGTGTGTGTGTGTGTTTTTGTGAGAGGGTGCGTCCAAGTGTGTTGTTTTTCCCCTTTTCAGTTAGCCTAAATACGCAAGCTTTTTCAGTTGTTGACTCAGTAACCATAGGGCATGTTCATCGGTCTCACCGTGCTTCTCACTTCTTCCCTTTTTTCAGGATATTATCAAGTTCCTCTCTCTGGAATAAGTTTTGTTTTCTCTTTTTTAGATTATTTATCCTTCTCATTGACTACATAAACAGAACTAACTTGTTATATTATTTAGTAATGTATTTTGTAGCTAGTAATATTGCTATTAGCATAGCTAAGAACATAGCTACTAACTTAAGCCAGGCGTTCACCGGTTAGTTAAGACAAGACAAGACGAGATTAGTCACGTTTAGTCACAGTACTTCACATAGTTGCTTATGAAGCAACACACACCAATTAGTCATTGCATCAGTGTGTGCTGCTTCATAAGCAAGTATGTGAATTGCTGTGACTAAACGTGACTAATCTCATCTTGTCTTGACTTGACTAACCGGTGTACGCCTAGCCTAAGTCTATATCTATAATAACGCTATTATACTGCTCGCTCCTCTCTCACAGGCATGTGACCATTTAAGAGAGAATTTTACTCTGTTTTTAAATAGTCCATGTATACTTATACTCTCTTAAACAATTCTATCTTCCTTTCACACACTCTCTACTCTCTCATACCCTCTCTCACTCACTCTTTCTCTCTTCCTCTCTTCTTTCTCACACCCATACACGCTCCCTCTCTCTCTTTTCTCCCGCTTTCTCTCTCGTTGTTGTTGTGAAAGCAGCAATTAATTGAAGCGCAATTCAATTATATCCTCCGCAGACGAAGGATTATCCTGGCGGTGTGGTATGAATAACGGCGCCCCCCCTTTTGGGAGGGGGGATGGGGTTGAAGGTACCCCCTCCACCCGCTACTACAGAGCTCTGATTATTTCATTTGCTAAGTAAATAGCGGCTTGTTAGCAGGCCAAGTCAGACGATCCTAACCTACAAACAACGATTGAATCTAGCTCTCAGGGCCTCACTAGAACACTCATCAAGAAAGGCTAGTATAGTGTGGCCTAATCAAATCTTGTCACCCTTGAGTCGATAAGATAATACTGTATATGATAATGATGATAATATAAGTAAATATGTTTGTGAGATTGATTATTGATAATAGGTACTCATCTCCTTTTTGGTTTTGGTTTCTCCTATCATGAAGATAAGTATTTTATTTCGATCCAAAATAAGAGACTTATCTTGTATCTTAATATGATACTTATACCACAGATGATGTAAATCACAGGTAATGTAATGATTTACATTATCTGTGCTTATACGTTTCTTGTGGGTATGTATAGTTATGACAAATCAAAAATTGAATTGAATTATTGAGTTGCCATTTTGGAATTTATCGAAATGATAGTTATGTCTACTAATGAATAATACTTACAGAATTATAGTAATACTGGATATAAAAATTATCACTATAAATTATTATAATTATAAAGAATTATAGTAATCTTGGAATACTTTTATTCTAAATCTACAAATGGAACTGTGAAACCACAAGTATATGCCAAATATGGACCTTCTGAGAACCGTAAAGAACCGTAAAGAGCAAAATGAATTAGATTCATTTTGCGAATCAAATATAATATTTTTCAACAATAGGTTATTATTGTAGTTATTACAAGTAGTTATTCTGAGTAGCACAGAATCCTGAATGAGAACTATATTGATCATATTGTTGAGATGTAAGGAGAATGAAACTTACCAAGTTTTTTTAAAACTGTTATCAAGTGAGTTTAATAATTACTCTAACGATAACTAGAAAAAGTTTATACGATCTCTCTCTGTAAAGCTGATTGAACAATAATAATTGTCGAACGTTGGGTAAGAATATGGAAACTTTTAAGCATATAATGCATGATAATTAGAAAATTATTTATTAAAAAGAAAAGAAGATGACTTTCTACACATGTCTGTTTAAATTCTTCTTTAGGTCTTACTTTTCCCTCATTCTTTATTTGCCTTTCCTCTTCTTCTCATTCCACTCTCGTTTCTATTCTACCCTCATTGGTTCTCACCATTCTCTTCCTGCTACCATCCTTCTCTTTCCCTTTTTCTCTTTCCTTTCCAACCTTGTTCGTTTCTCACTCATTCGTGTGTACAAATCGCACACAGGAAGTAAGCTACTTTTGTCGGATCCTGCTAGAGTGGCGCATTCTAGCGACGCCAAGGGAAAGCAATTAATTAAAGTATGCACACCGGTCTGTGTATAATATACAGAGCGAGCGAGGGCTTCAACCCTTTTGTTGCAAAACTTAAATTCAAATATTTATCATTTAAATATTGTTTTTCGCATTGAGAAAGTGGAAGGTTGTAAAGGATCTACTACTACAGTGGAGTCGTGTGGATGAATTAATATCTGTCTGGACACTCTCGTACGCGCACACACACACACCCCGAAATCACAGTCTCGTGAATAAAGAGGGCGCCAGAGCTTTGCTTAATCGGAGTAATATGCATATAAACTCGTCGAGTTTCCTGTTTTTGAACACTACTCTAGGCAGCGAGATATCTCATCAATCGCTTCAACGCCTTCTGTTTGCAGCGAAAATTCACATTCTGAAAATGACTGTCGCTCTATGAGCAGAAGCTGTGTCCGAAAAATTCAAAATTTGCCGCCAGAAACAGTTTTTCATCGACTCTGGACAGAAGAAATTTCTATGATCTTTAAAATTTTTGTCAAAAGGAGAAGAAGAAGAAGAAGAAGAAGAAGAAGAAGAAGGAGGAGGAGGAGGAGGAGGAGGAGGAGGAGGAGAAGAAGAAGAAGAAGAAAAGAAGAAGAAGAAGAAGAAGAAGAAAAAGAAGAAAAAGAAGAAGAAGAAGAAGAAGAAGAAGAAGAAGAAGAAGAAGAAGAAGAAGAAGGTAATTGATATTTACAGAAACAAATGAAATGAATAGGAATGCTTGAAGAGCACGGTACGGTATCTGAAATCATATTACAGTATTAATAAAATTCATTCTATTTCCTATTCAGACTATTCCAAATAGCAACAGCAAATCACAACATGCTTCAGTATTGTTTCCAAAAGCAGTCAAGTTCAGTTAGAGACTATCCACCACCGCTCGCTGCTAAGAAAAATGAATTCGTTATAGCAGGATTCTTTTAAATTGTCAGAATACAGCTGATTGATGTACGCTCGTTTACTAACGTTAAATCAGCTGTTCTCTGACAAGTTAAAAGAATCCTGCTATACTTTTCAACCATTCAAACCCATTCACAACATCGGTTGGCTCACAATCCAAACAATTGAGTAACCACTTTCCATTCTTTGTTTCGCGCAGATGTTTGCGAGTTAATTGCCAAGTCCCCTTCGAGCGATTCTATTTTTATTGCGCTATTATGCGGCCGTTTACCGCCAAGTTGTCCTTTCAAAACACAATGCCCTCCTATCAATTGTGCGCGAAAAAATCAACAACCGAAAATAAAACAAAAATACACACAACACACACAGAAGCCGGCCACCAAACAAAAGAAACGTATCGAGGTGCTTTTGTGTGTTGTTCAAGTGGGGTTTTTTTTAGGGTTTGTTTCTGGGGGGGAAGGGTTGATTAGGGGGTGAGGTAGCTATTCTGAAGTCTGAAGTGGTGATGAGAGAAGAAAAATGAGCCACTTTTAACTGGTCACAAGCAGCACACGTGCTGGAAAACTCTCGCTAATTTCGTGAAAATCACATCGTTTTGGCAGTAGTTACTGAATTTTCTATTTGCATACAGAGAAATAGTAGCCTGTAGCAGAGATATTTCAGAGGGCCTTTGGGTGCCTATAGGATTTCTTTTCCTACAACACACTAGCATAAATAAAATATCTCAAAGTAGACTGAATGAAATACTCAGTTTCTATTGAACCACTCATTAAACGACACTTGAAAATTTGCGATTTAAACCCCCGTGAAATGTCGTCATTGCATTGTCTTTTTTCAGATTGGTTTCTACTTGTTCGCAGATTTGACGTCTCCCCAACTCCCAAACTGTGCTTGATTGAAGTGTCTTGTGTCCAGTGAAAAAGCAGAGCAGTGGTGTGAATGAATGAACCCTAGCTAAGTAGTACAGCCATCAGTAGTGTACTTGAGTGTGATTGAATTTGAATAAGAGAGCCTAAGGAGGATAGTAATTTAGGTCAGAAAAAAGTTGCTCATTAGTCTCAAGACTAGATAGCAATCTATCGTTGGAGAAAAAAAAATTGTATTGTCAATCAAACGTTTATAAAATTCCTTACAATATAATAACCTTGAATATCTGACTTCTGAGTAACTAGGCATGCATAGTTTGCTACTTAATAGAACAAGTACTTACAAGTTGAGTAACCTACTCAAAACCTACTCAAGTGAAGGATATTCTGGAGAATGGAATTTCGATTGAAAAACTTGATCGTGTATTAATAGTTTGCATATATTTAATGAAAATTGATGGTTTCAGTACTGAACTTCCTCTGATTTTCAGATAAATCATTGAAAATGTGCAAACTATTTCGTCTCGTCACTCACTACCCCTCTATCACCCGATTCACCCCCCACCACCAGCCATTCCAGCTTGCCTTTCCAGATTCTTGCAAGCCTTTAATTACCTCTGTTCGGTAATTTCGTTTCTCTCGCCGCGTTAAATTAGCGAGCAAATTAGGGCGCCATTGACAGATTTCAGTTCACTTCAGCATGCAAATGCAGAACAGACTATACAGGGTGACTTGTGTAGGGTGGCTGCTGCTGCTGCTGCAAAGAATACACACTGCTGACAGTTCATTAGAAAACAGAGAGTGCAATTACAGTACGGACAAGGGTAGAAAGAGAGAGAGAGTGAGAGAGTAGTTGAGAGACTGACAGATAGATAAAGATTGAGAGATAGAGATATAGAGAAAGAGAGAGATAGAAAGAGGAAGAGAGATGAAGAGAAAGAAAGAGAGAGAGAGAGTGTGGGGATGAAGATTGATGAATGGATAGAGAGAAAGAACATTGATGTCCAAAGACGTAGGAGGAAGATGCAGACGTGAAGTGGAGAAAGCAAATATGGTGATAAAGAAGGTGATCAAGGAAAGAAGGCCAAAGAAAGTTGAAGGAAGAGTAAATGGCAAGCAAAGAAGAAGAACAAGGAAAGAGAAGAGAACAAGAAAAGAGGTAAGAGGCAGAACAAGGAGAGGAGAAAGACGAGGGAAGGAGTGCAAAGAAGGAAGAATTACAAGGAAAGAAGTAGGACAAGCATAGGACAAGATAAGAAGTACAAAGAAGGAAGAATTACAAGGAAAGAAGTAGGACAAGCATAGAAGGACAAGATAAAAAGGACAAAGAATTAAGAAGGACAAGGAGATAAGCAGGACTAGGGAAGGAAAAGGACAAAAGCAAAGAAGGACGAGGAAGCAAGAAGAGCAAGAAAACAAGCAAAGAAGAATGACAATTAAAGCAGAAGAACAAGGAAAGAGGTGAAAAGCAGGTAAGGAGAGGAAAAGGATTGACAAGAAAGGAAGATTAACAAGAAAGGTGGATTAACAAGAAAGGAAGAAGGACAACGAAAGAAAGACAAGGAAACAAGAAGAGTGAGGGTATAAGGACAAGAATAGGAGTACAATGAAGGAAGATGACAAGAAAAGAAGAATGATATGAAAAGAAGACTGACAAGAAAAGAAGAAGGACAAGCAAAGAAGGAGAAGGAAACAAGAAGAGCAAGGAAAGAAGAAGGAAAGGTGACAAGGAGACTGCGAAGGAAAGAGAAGGAGAAGGAAGACTCAAGAAAGGGGCAAGTAATTAACAGGCTATTGGAGTCGGGCGACTAATTAATTAGTGTGTCGAATCGCCCCCCACCCCCTGCCCACCATCAATGTTACCCCCTCCCCCTACCACGATTAGGACGCGCGATTCTCGAGAGATGACGACAACGATATTCGAACCACTCACCAATAGAAAGAGACAGAGAGCGAGCGAGAAGGATTGTGATTGAGAAAGAGCTGCATAGACTCACACACAGGCAGGAAGCGAGCCATTCATTAAGTTGGCATTCGTTAATTAATTAATTATAAACCAAACAAGATCCCTATCCACTCAACCAGCTCTCACTCACTAGCTCCGTCCTGCAGCTATTCTTGTCTTTCGTCTTCGATGCTACCTCTTTATTCACCGGCATCAATCGACCTAAAGCCGTATGTACACAATGAAACTTTTTCTAATTCCATCCAATAGAATAATCGTCAAATATCAGCTGACTTGATACGGTTGCAGAGACTGTATTCGCTGTGAGCATCTACGGTGTTGCGCTCTGGCGGATAATAGTATGCATCTTTCTGGTGAATTTAACATGTAAAGGATAGGCTTGAGTACGTAAAAATTAGTTTATAATTGAAATAGAACTTCCTTACGCTATTTTTCCTACTTATCGATTGTGGAATTATATTTAGAATGATAAAAGAAACAAATCGCATGTTCTTAAACATTATTATAATCTTCAATTCAAGTGTTTAAATCAACTTTGAAGGTTATGTTTCAAGCTGATTGAGCCAAAGAGGATAACTTGAATTGGTGGACTATCAAAGATGGCTGCGATTGAGCAGATGTCACAGCTGAGTTTATTCCCATTGGCTATTATCTCATGGGCGCGAAACTTCAAATCAATCATAATTTATGCTTTTGAACTGTTTTTTCACTTGATTATTTCAAAACTGAGATCCTATTTCGTTGTTGAATCAATTTACGTTGGAAATATGGAAGGAATAGAAGACGAAATTACTATTGTGAACGGTATTCATACAATTAGGAATGAGACAATACTTTAAATGCATTGTAAATGCTTATTCACTATCCTTTTTCATGTTGAATATACCGTTTTCGTTCACAAAAATTTCGCGTGAGCGCTGTGGTCGATTTTATTATCCCCACCACCTTCGTGCACACATCATCGAATAGTCACAATGTGACCATTGGATGTCTCGCTTTTGATTGGTCAGTTAGCTCGGTCAAATCTCTCATACTTTTCCCAAATCCCGTAAGATTGTGGAGATACTCGAATCATATTATTGATTTAGTTCCTCTTCAAGAAAGAATGTCAACTTCATTATTGGCTTTAAATTTGCCTGTAAGCCCATATCATATTATTTTCATACTGGCAAATATACGTCGGTAGTGGGGAAAGAATGTTTTATGGACCCCGATGATATTGAACGTAAATAGTTGAAATGCATAAAATAATCAATTCAGATATGATAATGTAATTTAATGGAATATTATTTGTGTGCAGAACGATGAATGTCCTCAAAATAATCAAATATGTCGATTCCAAACAGAAACTTGTGAGAATATTTGAAAAATGCTGATTTTAAAACTCCAATTTGATTAATTCACTTGAAAACTACTAGTAGAAAGTAACATTCTAATATTATTATCAAAGCTATTCCATGGATACAATTGAATTCTACGTATTTTCAAGTCCAGGTTTGTTCCTATCTTACATGGACAAACAGGGATCACCAAAACTTGTAAATCTCCCACTCATAGCTTCTCAATCCGCTGAAGTATCCCTATAAAATTTTTAATTTCGAAAACACCACCCCAAATTCAATATCTCCGCAAACAATAGATTCTCCAAATACTTTTCGCCGCAGTCATTGTCACCTGGGTGCCTCCGGAGCCACCTGATCGTCAGATTTGGCTTATATCGGCAATGGACCATGAACAGTACTGGCCACTCTTGGCTTATGAATAGAGAGTGGATTGCAGGGGGATAGTGAGGGAGAGAGAGAGAGATGGTGAGGAAGAGAGGGTGAGTGAGAGAGAGAAAGAGATAGGTTGATCGAGAAAGCACTGCAGGTGAGAGAAAGAGAGATAGAGAGTGATTGAGAGAGATAATATGATGGGGGAGTAGTCATGAAGGGAGAGAGAAAGACATCGATTGATCGAGAAAGTAGCTGCAGATCAGACAGAGAGAGTGTGTGTGAGCGAGAGAGAGTGAGAGAGAAAGAGAGGCAGCATCCATATTCTACGGCATTGTTGTGACTAAGATTTCCATCAGCAGGCCATAATAATTATTCATCTTCAGGTTGTATTAAGCAGAGGCAATCTGTGTGTGACTATAGGGTCGCCACAAACACTTTAATAAAGCTGTGTGACGCAGAGCCATAACAATGTTGGTATTTGGGGTGGGGTAGAACGATTGTTTACACCACGAATTACCACCGCCCTGGCGGAAGATAGCCGAACTATACTAACTACCTGGCCAGATTAATAATTCTTATTGTGTTAGGAGTGGCTTAGGGTCTGTCGTTAGAAAACAATGCCACCACCTATTCAGGTGTAAAGAGGTTTTGCTGGTGACCGCCGCTAGAGGGCTCTGCAGCTGCTGATCGGGCTTATAGTCTTCGATATGGTGTCAATCTTCTCCTCCCCCCCCCCACAGCTTTTGTTTGTCTGCTGAGTGGTGGGGGAGGGACTCTGTAAATCTCGTTTGGCTTATAGAGGCGTAACGCGGAGGTTTCAGATTATCAGGTGTATAATAACACCTTATCAACATAAGAACAGTATGAAAACAAGAGTGTGTCGGATTTATCGGTCTCATAGGTGCGTGATATTTGGAGAGGGGGGGGGGTAGCTAGTGATGTTGCCTGAAATTGAATGGGGGATGATGCCTAGTTTACACCTCGCCAATGACATAATGCCAGTCGACTAGCATACCCCAATAGCAACGCTGGGCGAAAGTAGCCTATTTCAAGCTGTAAGAAGACTGGCAAAAAAAGGCATAAATCTAATACGGTATCTATTTGATTGATTTGTTTTCTAATTTTTCTTTCTTCTCCTCTTCTTCCACTTTTTCTACTTCTTTTTCGCTTTTTTCCCCTTCTTCATTTTCTTTTCCATCATCTAATTCTTCTCTTGCGTCTGACACCGTAGAAGTAATTCGATGATTATGATGATGTGATTATAAAGAATAAAAATGAAAAGTAGTAGAAGAAGAAGAAGAAGAAGAAGAAGAAGAAGAAGAAGTGGAAGAGGATGAAGAAGAAGCAGTAGAAAAAGAAAACGTAAAATATTCTTAATATGAATTCGAATGTTTGTTCCTTGCTATCTACCCTTCTGCTCCAGTTTCTCCATCCCTTTTTTCATCTTCGTTTCCTCTTCAACATCTCCTCCTCTATCTCTCATTCGTATCTTCCTTTTTCTCACTCCCCCCTCCCTTATCAATTCACCAAGCACACACTACAGCCGTCAAACATACACACATAATTATATGCCTCATATCTTCGTCATATATTATCATATACACATGTCTTCTTGTGTGCGTGTATGTGTGTGCTTTGCCAGCTCATTTCCAGGAAAAGGTCAATAGCATGATAAAGCAAACTTTGTAGCGAAGGATGGGGGGGGGGAGGGGGTTAGGAAAGAGGAATAATTAGGCACTGTTATTACGCTGGGAAAACACGCTGAGAGAAAGCAAGAAGACGTAGGGATGGGGGAGGGGGTTCCATGCAAATCATTACTCTAATTTGACTGGCGCTGGGATGGAGGCAAGCAAGTTTCCAACAGGAATCTCTTATATGCGTCCCTAACGAGTTGATATCGTCAAATAATTCCGCCGTTCAGCTCCCATTCAATCATTCCAATTTCCTCTTTGGCTCACATTTATTACGAATGTATGCTCTTTAAAATTATCATTGCCTAATTAATAGTTGAGACTTTAGACCGTATGAGCACTGACAAGATAGGGACTGACTGTGCCCATAATATCCCTGGTTTGTGATATGAGGAGCTCGACTGTTGATTGGTTCGTTATTGATTGTCATTTGATAAGACGGTTGCACAAAGGAAAATCAAAGTTTGATGTTCAATCGGAGATTGAATCCAATCAAACATTGATTGGTTTATCGCCGAACTTGATTGTTGAATGTTATTTGAAACCGCTGATTAGTTCGTTATTGATTGTTATTTGGTGGTCGTTAGTTAAAAGACGGTTGCACAGAGGTGGTCAAAGTTTGGTTTCAATTGGAGATAAAGTTTAATCAAGTATTAATATAATAGTATACTTAATTACTCAGCACTTCTAAATTTTTATCAAACAGGCTCCTGGTCTCCTAGTAGATCTGTTTACCAGACCAGTTAAGTTACTGGGCCACTAAGTAACAGTCCATTGATGGATTGAATAACAGTCTAGGTCGTAAGAATATTACAGAACAAAGTAAATAACAAAAGAATAAAAATCTCAATCTCGTTTGAAGAATTAATGATATCCCGTATTACATGATCAAGCTGGCAGTGTTTAATTAACTGAATTTTATCATATCAACTGTTGGTTGGACCCCTCAAGACTGGAATATCCAAGAAGCTAAATTCATCAACGCCTTGTAACATGTCATGTTATTCTCAAGTCTTGTTTCACATGTTTTGGATGTCGGAGATAAGACAGGTTGCAACATTTATAAATCGAGTTTATTCCCATTCACCTTCTCTTGAGAGCATTGCAATTCATCCTTCATTAATTAATATTCGTCTTTATTTATCAACGAAGAAGCCAGTTTGGTACAACATGGAAGCAGAGAAATTTATGGTAAGACTAATAGTATGACAACTAGCTATGTCAATGAATAGGCGTCAACTCTCTGTTCAAAATTGCCGAAAGTCAGTTATATCTTTCAAGTAGAGCTCCAGTTCTATCTAGACACTCTGAGTACACTGAATTTGGGTGTCCGAAAAGCTCCTATTCATGATGAATGTAATTTTGAATATTATCTTACAAAATGTGTTATTGATCGTAAAACGGCAATTGAAATTTTGAAACTGAAAACACTGTACCCTGAATGCTATTCTTGGATTGGTTTTACTTATATGTTTTATTTTCTAAAAACATCACAGCCAACTAATAATCTATTCGCTAATACAGTTCTTAAAAAAGAACAAAAAAAAAAACATTGAAAAATTGTCTCTTTTTGAAAGATATTGGCTGGAAGTTCAAAGTACAGGTATGTACAGTAATGTAAAGTACAGTACTGTAAGTAGTTCAATGAATTTTCAAACACAATTCATAATGATAGAAGGAGGTCTGATTTCTCTAATAGAGAAATATCTCTAGGAGAGCTAATTTCTTTGAATAATCCCGTCCAAATAATACTAAATTAACAAAGAAATACTTCACCGAGCGTTTTTGATTTTTCAAATTAGAAAAAATTGAAAATAGAGTGAGAGAAATTTTCTCTTGTAAATGCAATCAACAAGCCAGCTTCTTCTAGATCCGGATTGGTTGGGAATTACGTCAAAGTTGACAAGCTCCACCTCTATATACAATTCCAGCCAATCACAGCTCTCGGTTGATCCAAGATGGCCAATCCAATCAGAGGTTTCTTACTTCCTCGTTCTAATGCCAGCTCTTATGTTAGGCTAGGCGTACACCGGTTAGTTAAGACAAGACAAGACGAGATTAGTCACGTCTAGTCACAGAACTTCAGATAGTTGCTTATGAAGCAACACACAATGATTAGTCATTGCATCAGTGTGTGCTGCTTCATAAGCAACTACGTGAATTACTGTGACTAAACGTGACTAATCGCGTCTTGTCTTGTCTTGACTAACCGGTGTACGCCTAGCCTTACATGTTGCAGCTCGAATATTTTATTTTGTTCTGAAATTTTGGGTACTAGAATGCTTTTTGTCATTTGAGTACTATAGTATAATAAATGTCATAATTATTATTTTTAATGAATACGTTGACAACAGTCTAAACGTCCCCAGCCTATTTATAACAATAAATCCCATAATACTTCGATTTCACTTATAATACAATTTCTATGAAAATTGAGCTTTCCCGCACCTCAAATTTCAGTTATTGTGCACTGGAAATAATTTTTGATTAACATATGCAACAATTGCAACGTGTAAACAAGGCTTTACGGTCACCTGAAGACAGCGGCCTACTTAATTACAATCTTGAATTAGTTTATTATGTCCTTATAATTTGATAGTACTGAAATGAAAATTCATTTACTTAATCCTACCTGAACTGTTATAAATTTTCTTATTGAAGTTGAGAGTCTGAATTACATCATTCTGTAGATTGAAACCGATGCTTTCTCTCTCTTCATCACCTTTCCCCTTTCATTCTAATCACCGATTCTCTCTCTCGGTTGCTCTCGCGCCGCTCTCATTTTCTTTGAAAGGAGGAATAAAATTAGCCGGTGAATTAATTAAAAAAAAGGACGCTATTAGAAACATTTGAGAATTTCATCTGCGTTAAATTCATTAAACGGAGGAAACACTCTACTTTTATTACACACTGATCTCTCTCCCTCTCTCTCTCTTTCTCTCTTCCCTTTTCAGTTTATTATAAAAGTTTACCTAACACCAACCGACCACTCTACCCGTCCCCCCCACCGCTGCCCCCTCCCCCTCGCTACCCCCCCCCCCACTGAATTACTATCACCGTCGAGCACAAGCAACATACACTAAAGCATGCTTATTTTATTATCAATTTTCTTAAGTGCTCGCTAAGAACTTCAAATCTATTTCGGCGAATCTTTCTCACACTCTTCTTCACTCCCTCTCTCACACCCTCTCTCTGTCTCTTTTCTTTTTCTGTTCGCACTCTTCTGCCAGCCAGAAATAATTATTCAAATTTATTCTGTTCCTCTACAATCTGAAACAATTATCACAAAAGTTTTGCAAGAAAGCATCGGCAATGTGATTGATTTGTACACAAATGAATCGGTTCTGATTCTGATTGAATGAAAGTGATCGAAAAATCTGCTGAGGTGATTTCATACATCAAACACAGCAATGGAAATCAATGAATTCTTACAAGTATCATGTAATAAATTTGCAGTTACTGTTTGTGTATTTTTATCGTTATTTTATAGTATACTTTTTGTATTCCCATTTCTTTGACATAATTATTTTGGGCCATATCATAGAGTTTAGAAGTCTCATAATACAGGCAAAAGGCGTCCTTTAATAATAAGTCTGTTGCGTTTTTCTCCTCTATTACAAAAATTCAAAAATTTTCAAAACAGGCTCTCTGACTACAAATCAAACACCAACGATCCAATCTGAATTTTTCCATTGCTCCATTTTTCTAATTCCAACAATCATTGTCCTAATGTGGAGCGTCTCATTAGTTGACTTGCATTTCTAATGGCTAGCATCACAATAGTCTCTGTGAAGCCTCTCATTAGTTCACATGCAACTCAGAAGGCGATGATAATCTTGCCTGTGTGAAGACCGCCATTTGTTAACGTGCAAATCATATGCCGATACAGATCAGCATGTGCGTGTTGCCTGAAGAAGCAGATGTAATTTCGGCGAAACTAAGACAATGTGTTTACATAGACGGCGAGTGTTTACATTCCATCAGACCTTGACTGGGCTAAGGGCTCCTTCACACTCTGACTCCCATTCCTTCACTTTGTTTGGGAGCTGCTGGGACCTTTTGGTGTTTTGCGGTGAAATGAGGGTGGGGGGAGGGGTAAGGTGCCCTCTAAAGTTCCTTCTCATACTCGAGGGTTTCACTGTTATTCTTTAGAGTAAGTCCATGTAGCCAAAACCCCCTAAACTACGCTATGTTTGCATGGAATAGGTTAGATCGGGGTCAAGTATTTTAGCTCTACCAAATTTGATATACATAACATGAAATAGTATCAAGTGCATATCTGCATAGAGGAAGCATTACATGTTGTAAATGAATAAATAAAATAAAAATAAATTACACAAGTAGCAGTATTGGTTATCTTGTAATGCTCGGCACTATGAAATGCTTTCTCTATATCAGTTAGAATGTCAATTCTAGACTAGAGTTGAATGTAGTAATATTAATTTAAGTGGCGGATAGAATTAGATAAATAGATCATATCAAATTTTTTATTCAGAAAATTACAAACAGGAATATACGATTACTATCAAATAAATATAATCGTCCATATGGACCTTTAGGGTCTGTGTTTGGACGAAAGATAGATTGATAGATATGATTTTTTTGCCGTTCACCTCTACGGTCATCAGCAATGGCAAGAAAACATCAATGTTTTTGCATAATAATTGTTTGAAATATTTTTAAACAAAACATTACGTGTTTTGTACTCATGCTAGAACAAAGCAAACCTATGAAAACGCATATTCAAGCATGTGATGAAGAAATACAACAGGATAAAAAAGAAGGCAAGGATGAATTCGAAGAAGATTGAGAAGAATAAGAAGTAGAAATAGTATAAGTAGTAGTACAAGTAGGGTAGAAGGAGATAAAGAACTAGAGAAGAAAAATTCAAGAAAGAAGAAGAATGAGGAGTACAAAAACAAAAATAAGAATGAGAAGAGAGAATTCGAATAACAAGAATAAGGAGAAAGAAAATGGGGAGAATGTGAATGTGGAATTAACAAAAAAAATGACAATGGGATAAGTGTATCAGCACTAGCAGAAGGAGGCGGAAAACAATAAGAAGAGGGAGAGAAGAAAAAGAAGTAGAATAAGGAGAACAAGAATGATAATATAATAATAGAGAAGAGAGAATACGAATTACAAGAACAAGAAATTGAGGAGAGGGGGGAGTATGGAAATAACAAGAAAAATGATGAGTAGGAGAGCTAGGGGTAGTAGTACATGGAGGGGAAGGACACAGCCATGATGATGTTTATACAGTGCAAATAAGGAGTCGGATGAGGGGTGGTAGGGTGGTAGGAGAGGGGGCTGGTTGGGCAAGAGTCACTGTTGGATTATTACGGCATTCATTAGACTTCGCTAATTACTCCTTGCTTTAATGAATAAGCTCTAATGAACCACTTTCTGTTAATTAAAGGGAGAAAGAGCTCTCTAGCTGCTGGCTGCCTGCTAGGGTAGCAGGGGGTGGGGGAGGGCAGTGGGATGTGTACTCAAACTTCCTTCTACCCCCTACAACTTCCACCCCGTCAAGCCGACCACCCAACCCCTCCACCCCCTACTTCTTCCAAGAATAAAACACAGAACTTGCTGCACACAAGGAAGCTGTGCGCACGCGTGCGTGTGTTGGTGTTGTACTGAGTGTAATTGAAAGCGCCGCGCGGATAGACTTCATGCAACAATCTTATTCAATTGCTTGCTGTAATTATTTCAAATAATGATTCTTCATTTATGAAAAAATATATGAACATTACATAAATGAATAAATGAATTTTATTTCCCTCTACAAAAAACATTAAAAAACAAGTGTATAATTTAAATGATATATTATAAATAACTTGGAAATTAAACTGATCACTTTTACAAGTATATGTGATCAGTGTGCAAAAAAAAAGAAATAATAAAACAAAATAATGATTCTCCATTCATGAAAAACTATGTAAACATTACAATTGAGATGAAATATACATCATAGACAAATATAGAATAATAGTTTATGCAATGGTTGTATTATAAGAGTCTTTAAACGACGAGTGAGATACCGAGGTCAAAATACGAGCGGCAACGCCGCGAGTTATTTTAAGGTCTCTCAAAAGTCGTTTAAAGGCTAAAATTGCATACACAATTTTATCTACGACCAACTAAAACAATAATATCTGCATTATCAATATAAACCAATCGATTCTGTTATGTTCCTTCCAGTGTTTTAAAACTGGATCAGATTGAACTAGGAACGTTTTATAATGTTTAACAATTTCATTTAAAAAAAAGGAACTGTTTCGATTCCAATTATGAAACTTCAATGATTGCGTTATAACACGGTCGTAGATAAATATTATAAAGATACAAAGTTGTAGAACAATGCAGTATGCACAAACATCTCCGTATTGGTATTTACAAAAAAATGAAATAAATAGGAATGCTTGAAGAGAACAATTTGAAAAAATTGGCCTGTCTGACAGACATGTAGAAGTTTCAAAAATAGGATAAAAGAACATAATATTAGAGATAAAACAGATAATATTAGGAATAAACAGAATGGGGATTCTACTTTTGCTGAAGATTTGATCACAAACAATAATAAGTTCAAGGCTGAGGAAAATGTTGAGTTTCTGCATTTGAATAGTGAAGGTAGACAATTGAACATTCTAGAGGCTCTGGACCAGTGTAACTAGGAATGATCCAAATTTCAGAAATGACCAGATTCATTTCAACCAGTACAATACCACAAATCTAGTTCTATCATAAGTCCAAGTTCGTTTGTCATTGAATTTCCTTGACATTTTTATTCCACATTGTTCTCTTCAAGCATTCCTATTCATTTGATTTGTTTTTGTAAATATCAATTACCTTCCTTTACTTTGTTAGTTGTTTGAACCGCCATTGCTGTGATGTTTGTAGAAACCGCCTATTGTGGGAGGAGCTTACCTAGGCCAATGGCAGTCGGTCACCTTGATAGGCCATTCAACTGCCAATCACAGCGCTCGGTCACGAGTATAAATTCTGCTACTATGGTGTAACAACCGAAACTGCAGTATCTCGTTGTTTTATTAAATATGCGGTTTTGACAACAACAAGTCTTCTTATTCAGTAGAGTTACAACTCATTGAATTGACTTTTCTCACTATGATGTTTTGCAGACTTTTGCTAGATCTCAGAAAATTCGAGTTAATGAGAGTTGAAGAATTATAAAGGTGATCAAATGGAAGAGGAATTACTTCTCTTTGAATACCTATTGATAATGTTATGTTTAAATATATACTGTACACTGGAATATTATGTTTAACTTGCAGATAAAAATGTTAGGCTACATGCAATATAAAAAATAAAGTATTTTGACGTTTTTACATTATTTTTTTCACCAATTAGCTTCTAAATTTATATATTTATCTTATGTCTTATACTATGTAATAAATAAATGAAATGTTAGGATAATTCAGTACACTTTTTTAACCCGGCCCGCCTAGGCAGTCTGAATGTAAAATATGGCCCTGTGCAAATTTGAGTTTGACACCTCTGCATTAGATTGACATTATTGATCAGGTAAGCTACCCATACCGTAAGCTACGATCGTTTCATAACAGTTCATGTCCAGAATATCTTGGCTAATTAACTTTTAGTATAATATGATGTTATGGAATATGATGTAGAATTTGATAGTCTACACGAGGCAGTACTTGTCAAACATCTCAACTCATACAATTATTTCTGATTTCAGATGACCCATTGAAACATGTCCAGAGCAAGTGAGAGAGAGACAACGATCCATGAGGGGTGACATCACAAGATATGGCCTGTGCAATGACAAGCGGCATGTTAACTAATATATTATAATATATATATCTATAAAATGGAGCCGAAGCGTGAGTTGATCCAGCCAGCATTGACGCGTCAATTATTCTCTGCCGGCGCAGTAAGGGCATCGCATCAGCAGCTAAGTCTCTGTCTCAGCCCAGCTAATTAGCTGTTCAATTTATCCGTGCACTGATTTAAAAGAGATGCTGCCTGGCCCAAATAATAATTACAAGCCTTCGACCCCCCACCACCCCTACCCCAGCCCTCTTTAGAAAGACAAGAGGAGGGGTGTGCAGCTGTGAAGAGAGGGAAGAGAAAGCTGCAGCATCTCCTCTTCAATTAATTAGCCGACGTCTAATTAAAAGTTTCATTTAATTAATTATAAAATATCAGAAACTTTTGTACATACCTTTCATCGGTGAAGCTTCCCGCTCCGCATCCCCCCCCCCCCCCCTCACCACCCACCTTTTCATCAACAAATCTCCCTCTCCCCCCCGCCCACTCCTTACCCAGCAAGCAGTCAGTCGGAAGAAAATAAATAACGATGATATTGGAATCAATATGTTACGAATATCCTGCCTGTTAATAACGGCTTCTCGTACCAATTACTTGACACTACGGGAGTTTTATGTATTCAAGCATATACAGTAGTTATGTTGTGTTGATGAACTTCGTAATGATTTTAGCTTTACTGCCCGATGCTAAGCTCCGTGTCCCTGACTGCTGAAGCGGACAGAGAGACGAAGAAAGCACTCTTTTAATGCATTGCAAAAACCGGTTTTCGATGACGTATAGCATTCCTCCCAGGGACACGGAGCTCAGCATCGCGGCGGTCTGTTTTCAGTTATCACGATGTGACAAATTCAAGCAATAATAATTGAACTTACAATTTTAGTTGTAATCACTGTGTAAACAGCGCAAAGCATACCATTACTGCATAAAACGTAAAAATAATATGTTTTGAAATTAAAATAAACATAAATAAGCATAATGACGGTTGATATTTTTGTAGTTTCGGACTTTCAAAGCCTGTTGCTTCCAAATCTGTATATTCGTGGATACATTGATCAACAAGTAGTTCGGTGAACAGTAGACCTCATGCAATTATCATTCATTTATACAAAATATAAATTCATCCTGTACAAAATAGGTTATGTCAACCGGGTATTCAGCAAAACTGCTATAAAAAAGTGGCAAGTCACATAAATTCTTATCTAGTATAGCTCTGTTGGGAGAATCAATGTGATTTAAGTAGACTTGAAGAGAAACCACATTCCTTTTCTAGTTCAACAATATTAGTTAACAACTAAAATTAACATTAACCGACATCAAATTTGATTGACCTTCATAATCATGGTCATTTCCATATCAGTCTCCATTACTCTCTTTTCTTCATTCTTCTTTCCTCCATTTCTCTAATTTCCTTCTTCTGCTTCTATTTCTCATTCAACTTCCCATCCCTTCCTTCCCTATCCTTTCTCACATCATCATCATCATCATTTCTCTTCCCTTTCAACCACTGACGACTCGACTAATTAGGAGTCAACTCATCCCTTATCTCATAGATGGCGCTTTGCAGCTATGGCTCAACATAGAAGAGTTACTACGCTAACTGCAAGCCACTGTACACACGCACATGCATGCAACTATTCATTCATTCATTCGTTGAAATGGTGCTACGAGGAGGGCTTCTCTCTCTTTCTCTCTCTCACTCTAATCTTTTCTCTTTCTCCCAATTCATTACCTGTGTCACTGTTTCTTTCTATCTGTCTTCTTTCATTTCTTCTTTCCCTATTCCTTCTTATTTTACTTTTTTTCTCTCTTCTCCTTCCTCTTCTCCTCCTTCTTCTCCTTCTTCTTCTTTTTCTTCTTTTCCTTCCTCTTCTCCTTCCTCTTCTTCTTCTCCTTCTTCTTCTTCTTCTTCTCCTCCTTCCTTCTTCTTCTTCTCCTCCTTCTTCTTCTTCTTCTTCTTCTTCTTCTTCTTCTTCTTCTTCTTCTCCTCCTTCTCCTTCTTCTTCAGCCTTTTACTCTTCTCCTTTTACTCTTTCTCGTCTCATTTCACTCCTTCTTATTATCCTCCGTACCCTTTTTAGGTGTTTTCTTTTTTCAATTTTCTGTTCTATCAAGTTTGATAATGCTGTTTCTATTGAATCAATCAAAACAAATACAAATAGAAAATAGAAACAGGTAGTCGCCCAAAACTTCAAAATCAAATTCATTTATTCAACATTTACAAACAAAACTTACAAAATTTCTAAAAATTATATAAAAATAAATATAAAAATTAAAATTATCAGTAATGTTGAATAAAACCCCGAGAAAACTCCTTGTGGGTCACCATCAGCACGTATTCAAACACAAACTTCAATTCCTAAATTTACACAATAGTCTAAATGTTGAGTCTATTTCCAAATTACTGGTGACATCAAAGACTTACACCCAGTAGGCATATTATGTACATTCATCGATGAGAGTAAGCCCTCGACTTTGAAGAAGAAGAAGGAAGAAGAAGAAGAAGAAGAAGAAGAAGAAGAAGAAGAAGAAGAAGAAGAAGAAGAAGAAGAAGAAGAAGAAGAAGAAGAAGAAGAAGAAGAAGAAGAAGAAGAAGAAGAAGAAGAAGAAGAAGAAGAAGAAGAAGAAGAAGAAGAAGAAGAAGAAGAAGAAGAAGAAGAAGAAGAAGAAGAAGAAGAAGAAGAAGAAGAAGAAGAAGAAGAAGAAGAAGAAGAAGAAGAAGAAGAAGAAGAAGAAGAAGAAGAAGAAGAAGAAGAAGAAGAAGAAGAAGAAGGAAGAAGAAGAAGAAGAAGAAGAAGAAGAAGAAGAAGAAGAAGAAGGAGGAGGAGGAGGAGGAGGAGGAGGAGGAGGAGGAGAAGAAGAAGAAGTGTTCTCGTCGAACACTGGAACCGTTTTCGTCCGATTATGTCCGAACGTCCGGAATGCTAAGATTGAATCAAGTGATCGTTTTCGGACGATAATGTTTCCAGTGGACGACAACTCTACGAGGCAAAATATTCATGACTCAGAAAATAAACATGAAACAAGCTTCTCCCCCAATTCGTGATCATGTCATGTAGTTTGAATGATTGATTATATTTGAAAGTTTAGCGATCTTTCGTAACAAATCTCAATTTTTTGCAATTTTTTACTCAATTTTGTTTGCACATATTCTCTGTGTACTCACAACATAGCCAAAACTCAACACCAATACAGTAGATGATAATTTTGAAGTCAAATATTTCATTCTGTAAAGAATTGGCAAATATCTCGTCCTAACAAATTCTCACCTTTGACCAGCTAACGTCTGGACTCGATTGGACTAAAATTGCATTTCAAGTTTCTAGGATCTTCTACAGCGCCTGGCTATCATTTTAATTTTTAATGGGACTTTCACTTCATTTACTAATCCATTCATTTTTCTTCTTATCTTTCTCTATTTTCTTCTTCTTTCGCTTGTTTGTCAATCTGTTTAGTAAAAATATTTCTGGACGCCTGCTTCATGTGACGTAGGCCTACTAATTTCGTTGACAGCTTCAATCTTTCTGTGTATAGCAACACAGTGTTTTCTGTGGATTAATTTAACTAGTCAGGAAACAGCTGTTTCGGCAATCAGTAAACAGTGATTTTACGCAGATTTGACATAATAATTTGGAGTGGTCCGTAGCCGAAGGCGATAAGCGCCTGTCTGATAATCCAAAGGTTCCAAGATCGAATACAGTTGCCGGAACGGATTTTGACAGAAACGGCCACTCCCGTCTTTCGGAGGAGACGAAAAGCCGTCGGTCCCGACTGCTTAAAAACAGTCGTCATCTCTCATCATCACCACTCTCATCACCCACGCACAAGCCCAGAGCTCATGTGGGCATCACCCTCAAAAAAAATCAAAAGGCATGAATACTTTTAAAGTCTAAAAGACCTTTTTAAAGAAGACCTTTCAAAGAATACCTTTCTAAAAGACCTTTTCAATAATCTGCGAAATCCAGCATTTGTAGGGTAAGATTCACATATCGATTACTACAGGTCACCAAGTATCAATAAAAATTACATCAAAGGGATTGAAAAATAACAAAATCTCATTTTACAGTGCTTAATAATATTATTTAATCACTCAAACACACTAATTATTACAACACAGACTACTAATTATTCAATCTACACGATAGGTAGTTGAAATATGTTTTAACATAATAAACACAATATCTAATAGAACAAATAAAAATAATAGGATCTCTAGGAGTAAATTTGAAGAAGTACAACAAGCAACAGTATTCACAGTGATTGCGTGAATAATTATCACCCTAATAATGTGTATAATATTATAACAGAGTGGAAGTGAATAGAATTAATTTCATTTACCATGAAAACCATTTCCAGTTATTATAGTTTATCATACTTCTTATTCGAAAATGGTAGAACTTTCAAGAAAGGGAACAAGCAATTGAAACATGAATAATTGAATTGAAAAAATCAATGGAATATAATTAATGGAATAATGACTTGGTGCATTTTTTTTTGTATGGAATGTTGGAGCATTGTGAAATTTGTGCATTTTTTGCCTACATGATTTAATAGGAGCAGAATGGTTTAAAAGCATTTTCCCACCACTCAATAACAGAAGCTACTCATTATTGAACTGGGAACAGTGCGCAAAATAGCTCATCTCCGCATGCCGTGTGCAAAGTACTCACTTTGCGCACGGCTCTACTCGATATAATATTGATATCAGTATCGATTCTTGAAATACCATCTGAATATTCTAGAACAATCATGTTTTAATAATAACTAGAGTGGTGGGAAAAATCTTGTGCAAACGTCTTACCAAATTCAATAGATGGCCGAACTCAGATTCATTTTGCTCGGAACATTCTTTCTTGTTTGGCAATGACCCATTTTGCACACATGTTACACTAATTAATAGCTATTTCAAAGGAACAAATCTCATACCGTTGTTTAAGAAGTGAAACCATTTTTATTCAAAAAATGCAATTTTTCAAAAAACCTTTAAGAATCTATAATGCACATACTGCACATACAGTAGTAAGAAATGGTGAAAGAATGAAAAACTCCTTTGCTATTCCACAATCAATAATTGGTTGTACCTACTACGGAAAAGTTCTACAATATCTCTGATGCAATTGTTAATTTTATAGTAAGAAATGCATCACTATAACACATTCTAATTGGTAACTTGATGTCTCTCGAGATAAATCTCACTTATGTTCACATTATTAGATTGCATTTTACATCGTTGAAAATTATTAGTTACAATTCATAAAATTATTAGAATTATATTACTTATACTTACAACTTTTGTAATCTAGTATCTAAGCAGTTGTAATTATTGTTATCTACATGAATAAAGTAATCTTATCCTATCTTATCTTATCTTATTCACCTGTTTTCACTACCATATGAAAAATTATTTATTCTGAGTTATGAAAACTTTAAATTGAAAATTTTGAAGATACAATGTCAATAATTATTAACCTTGTAACCTTGTAATTATAATGATGCCATTACCTAACAACCATTAGCCATAACAATACATGGGCCACAAAGTAGTACTGCTAACATTTCTAATGGATTAAGACCCGGACAAGTAGAACACGGACCAGCAGGAGCCGTACAAGCAGGACCCCCACAACAAGCAGGACCGGCACAGCAAGAACCTGGGTTGCCTGGCGTTGCCTGGGCTTGTGGTTTCTTCTCCTTTCCATCTGTTCATCAAAATTTCAACAACATAAGTTTGAAGTTGGCGGCAATCATTCAATTTCAACATAAAATATTGAATAGTTGTATTATTTCGAGAGTGCTTATGCCCAGTCTCTGGGACAGTCATTACTGGCAAGTAAAAGTTAATGCCACATTAAACTAATGCCACAATCTTCTACAGAGGGTGGGTGAAAAGTTTGGTAACGGCTCAATATTTCTTAAACGAAGGTAATTTAACAGGTGACATTGGGGATCGTATTAAAATTGAAAATACTATTTTACTGTGACTTAGAAAATCCGGTCCGCCATCTTGAATCCGCCATACTGAATCTAACTTAATTCTTTTAAATGGAAAGGTGGTCATGTTATACATGATTTCGATGATACAGAATTTTAAGAGAAAATGAACCAGCAGTTTTATTAAGATATTTCTATTATAAACCAGCTGAAATTTCATTTGTGGGTCTATTTGTTGCATGGTTATATGGGTCAATTTGTTTTGTTTTGAAAGCTTTGTGACTGTGGATTTGTTTATTTTAATTTAAAATGGAAAAGAGGGACATATGAAAACCCTTTCTGGCGCAGAGAGCGGCATCGTATTGAAATTAAAATTTGTACATTAATAGATAAAAAAGAGATAGAACAATTGTTATGTTTATGGTTATGTTTTGAGATTCATAACTAGTAGTTCTGTGAACAGTAGACCTCGCGAAAAAGCCATGCTAGCTGAAATCAGCTGTCAATGCGTTTAGCCGTAAATTAGCGGTTTTCTTGTCCATGTGTACAGAATTGGCCCTGTCAACTGTATCGAGAGAGATGTTGTCAGGCGCCCCCCAAAATACGATATGTACATCTAATTTAATTATTTTTATTTTTTTATTTTTTACATTCTTATTTACTTTTTATATTCTATATATTTTTTTCATTTCTTTTTTTATCATTTATTTATTTTATTTTTTAGTTATTTATTTTTTAAAGATACGCGACGTTCCACAAGCCGCCGCTTTCGCGGCGCCCCTCTTACTACGGCGCCCGGGGCGGGCGCCCCTCTTACTGCGACGCCCGGGGCGGGCGCCACAGTCGCGCCGCCGCTTTCGCAGCGCCCCTCTGACTGCAGCGAAAAAATCTTATTCTGTCCCAGCTGATGATCATTCCATAATATGACGATGTTTATATTCAACTAGCTGACCCCGCGAACTCAAACCAATCATTTAATTTTATAAGGTTATGAAAATTCACACGTTTGAAACTTTATGCTTTAAAACCTCAAAAACATCACCAGTTCCAGTCCCAGAGGTAGGTCGAATAAACTTTGAAGCAGGATTAGTCTCACTCTTAATATTAACGATGAATATTGAAACCCATGAGGATTGAATGAAATATTGTGAATGGTTTTTTGACATGTGCATAGACACATTCCATCATCATATTTTATATATATATATATTATATTTTCATCATGTTTTTCCATATTTCTCATTAGGGAAAACTGGATAATTTGGCGAGGCGGAACACCCGAAAGGGTCTCTCCGCCAAAAAAAGCCATAAGCTTAATAATAATCATATTTTATAAAAATGTTTCTTCAAACAGATCACTGTTAATAATCATCTTTGAAAAATCATCTGTTAACGCACGCATGCTCGTGCAACATTCAACTTATAGTCTTCATCTCATCATAAGATTAACATGGGATCCTTTGTGGTCCTCTATGCTCGTGCAACTTTCAACATCCACTTTCAACTTATAGTCTTTTATTCAATTCAAAATAAATCCTATCACGTGTTCCATATAGCTATTGTATATTCCATATAGCTATATTCCATACAGCCATTCTCTTTCCCTTCTATTTCGTCCTCAAAATGCAAAACTAAAAAAAAACCTTACATATACATCGTCGCGCAGTCTCAAAATGAACATTCCTGCCAAATCTTATAGGAATCTGTCAATGCGTTTAGCCGTAAATGCATTACAAACAAACAAACAAACAGACGAAAGCCAATCGACTTGAAACAAGACTTCACTTCGTTCAGACTGAGCTTCGCTCAGTCATCTCTTCGTTCGGTCAATAATTGCGAGGCGGTTGTCCCAGTTGTAACAAGCGAGTCTAATCGGTGAGATTAGATAAAACCTACCACTCCTGTTGTAATGGTGACCGGCTCCTCTAAATGCAAATGGTGATCTCAATAAATATAATGGTGATTGGGTTCGGAACCCATACCTAAAGCAGTAGGTCCACTATCATTTCTCATCATCATCATCATCCTTTCCATTGCTCACGCACAAGCCTAGAGCTTATGTGGGCATCATCCCTAACAAAAAAATTTTTTTTCCTCTATTACTGTGCAAATTTGTATTTCAATACAATATTCATCAATAGCTCTTTCTCTGCTCTAAAAAAATTTGCTGTGCGCGCCTCTCTTTTCCATTTTTAAATTTAAAATGAACAAATTCACAGTTACAAAACTTGTAGAACAAAAATAAAGGGGTAAAAGGGGATACAAATACATGTAAAGTTTCAGTTGAGGAAGGAAATCATATAAATAATCATATGCTCCATTAAAATTTGATGCGGCATTTTAACTTTCACTAGTCCATTAGCCACTAGCTCACTAATGACTGCCTAGAAACCGGGCATTAGTATTTTTCCATAGCAACTCATTAATTTGCAAGTGAGTTGAATTAACTATGATTTAATACCAGAATTATTTTTATAGACCTGTTGTTGGGTCGATGGAGTCTAGATACTACCATCAGGATACATTGTTCGGAAAAAACTACAGAGAGAAAGAAAAGAAAACACATCCAGTTTTGACTAGCATATTATGGAAGTGCAGAATCGTACCGTAGATAGTGGCAGTTACGTTACGGTAATTAATATGACTGTCTTCACTGGACCCAAATGTGCTAACTGGCTTGAAGAATCAAGCATGTCTATGTTCAAGAACATGTTTAAGAATTAATAATTATGTCCATGCTGTCTAGCTTTATGTTGTCCATGGCAACAACTATTCAACACATAATTTCTGTACCAAGTGTGGCAACTGATAATAATATTGATATTCATAGTAGGCCTACAATTTATGATTGGCATAAATTTTTCTGGTGACAGGGTATTCATAAGAAATCATATTACCCATATTATTGATGGTTATTTTTAAACACTGTGAATATTTCAAGCGTTCTTTTGCCAAGTCTCGCGGAAATCACGTGAAATCGCAAGATATCACTTGAAATGCATTGATAGGAAATTCTATAAACTTTAAGCTCTTCATGCTTCCTCAATCCATTGAATCTATTTTAATATATATAAAAGAAAAACATCATGCATAATAAATAGGATAATAGGAGATACATTCGATTTAACTTACTTTTTTTTTCTGGGTAAACTGAAAACACATTCGGGTTGTACGTACTGAAACAGAAAAATTGCCTTTTCAATCTGTATTAATAAAATTTTATCCTCTCATAAAAAATATTTTCAACTTTACTATAATTCTTAAATAAGAATTCTTCTCTCGACTTCATTTATAAACTATTACTTCTATTATCTCAAAAGCTCCAATAAGCTTCCAACTAAGCTTCTAATAACTTCATTTACATTGTTCTCTCAATTTTCTTATTCTCTCAAAAGCTTAAATTAATGATCTTTTTGTAAGTGAGCTCATTGCTTACTGCTCCAGCAATAGAAAAGGCCTACATATATTATTGATATAATCTATTAATGATATTCATTGTGAAGCACATTACAAGAAAAATAAATATTTATTAAAAGTGATTGAATGAAATCGAGAAAGCACTCGAGAGTGGGCACTCACATCGAAGCGAGTAGTCACTCGTCTAAATAAAACTGATGTGAATAAAGTTGCCAGATTGAGTTGCGACAGCTGACTCGATAGTTACTTAGTTAGCGAGTACTCACTCAGCTACGGCGCCTATCAGTCTAGAGAAGTAATACATATTATACGATATACTTCTGCATCCAAATTGGCTCTCCAATTCAACTTGTCAGAAATCAGCTGTTTAAAGCTTATATCACAATATTTAATACAAATTGCTAAATCGCTTCAGTTGAAAGTCTTTCAAAGTTATTCTTTGAAAGGTCTTCTTTAAAGGTGTGTTCTTTATACTTTCAAGCCTTTGATTATTGTGTCGAAGAATCACTGTTTAATCCATTACTGGATCAGACGCCATTTATGCTACGATATACTTCTGCAATTTCTCCATGTATCAGCGAATTAACTTGAACAGCTTATAAGCTTGTTTATATTTGACTTGCAATTGAAGAGAGAGCTTCTGAGGAAGGGCAGAGTGATCAACCCACAAATATCAATGAAAATTTGATGTTAGCAAGTATGTTTCCAGGGAATGAAGACAATCAATAAATTTGTGGGCTGCTTTAGTATTAGTCTGATTGCATCTGTATTTTTTATAATGAATAAAATAAATAAATAAAACATTTTCAGGGCTTCTTAGAGGCCCATAATCACATGTTCACTACTGGGGACCATGAATGACGGACCCCACTAGGGTACATGACCACTGGTACTTCAATGGGGCCCGTGATTACAAACTTGCTACTGGCGACCGACAGGTGCTCTCAGAAGTACTGTAACCTCGGGACTCCAATTGGCACCCTACTAGATGTTCTTTTTCTTTTCTCTTTTTATCATTAATTTTTCAATCTTTATTTTATTTATAAGTTTGAAATATACTTATATACTATTAACAGTAATTAATTAGAAACTATACTGATTGCTTACAAGCCCACTGCACATTTGCTTTATCGAATCTGAACAATGAACGGTAGTTCTCTTTACGTGATTCTCTGCAAACGTCGTACACTTAACGCATACGAACTGGCATAAACTCGGCCATTACTCTTATAAAAGTGAATAAACTTAAGGGAAATAGAAAATCACTTATTTAAGGTACAGATCAACAGATTATAATTATGTTCACGCTACAGTGGTGAGTCTGCTACTGAGGAGACTCGCATATTCCCGAGTAGTCACTCGATTGACCGAGTGCGCGCTCGATTTTATTCACTTCAAAAAGGGAGTGCCCACTCTCAGTTACATAGTAGCGAGTGAGAACTCGGGACCTGAGTTGAGTCTGTGTGTTTTATTCAACAGATAGTTGAGTGCGCACTCGCAAAAAGCAATAATCCAGTGAGCACTCGCCTACTCGAACTTTCATTCACATCACTCAATGTAAAAATGCATAGCTCACAACTCTCAATTCATCTTAGCTCTACTGAAACTGATTTGATTCTACTGAAAACAGAATTGATTTGTATAATCAAATATTGCGATAAGTATCATTGAATGAAAATCAAATTGATAAATACATTGAGATAATAGAATCACAATTTTTATAAACATTTGATCATTTGGTCATTAGTAGGCCTACACCTTTTTCTAAAATCTGCATTCCAATGAACAAGCTCACAGCTACAAAATGTATTCAATAATAATATTAGTTTCCAATGTTCAATACATGATCTCCAACTTTACATTAATAACCTTTTTTCTATAGCCTACATTATATGATGTATATCAACTCAACTCACTACAGAAATGCATCTTCTTTCTTCATTATTCTCGGGTAATTCTCAGGTGTCTTAAGGCTCACGATACCTTCTACAAATAAAACAGAATAAATTTTTCTATAATGTTATGTTATTACTAGAAAAGATGAATTCACTTAATATAAAGGATTACGCCTAAAACTAAGCACATCACATGATAATACAAGTATTGCAGATCTATCATGTTAGTACAATAATGTATTATAATAAGTAAATAATATTATAATAATTATCCAACATAATGTATTATAAAAAAGGAACAGCTCATTCATGCGGTTGTATCATGATTGTTGAGGTTCTAATTGTTGTGTTTTATATTAAAACTAAAACTGATAAATGTGGAGGATCTAGCCATTGAAGTTTACTCCGTGTTGCCAGTAGAAGAAGTGTCTTTATTGCCAACCTTACCATATGAAATACATGACATAATATATTTGACAAGTATATTTATTAGGCACTTTAATAATAATAATAATCGAATATGATAAATCAAATATACAACATCTCCCTCCTTAAATTAATTTTTTTTTAATTTTCCAAATTCATAAAAGTAATTATTTTTCAACTCAATTACAATATTTTTAACATCATAAGAGTAACATCATATGAGTAACATCATACGATAATCTTTTTGGATTTCGGATGACTCTACCATACCGATTAACATAAGTGTCATTTTCTTGATAATCAATATCTGTTCCTGCAGTATTATCTTTCCTTTCCTCCTCATACCTGATATTTATATGGTTCCTATTCCTTTCATATTTATTTCCATTTTCATCTTCTATAAGATAAGACCTAGGTCTTGCACTACAATTTTTGACATGTCCTTTTGACCATGAAGTATTTGGCTGCTTTTTAAACATTACAGATTGCCCATTTTTTAAATGAGGTAACAATTTAGAGTTTTTATCATACTGGTCCTTACTTCGAAGTTGGTTTGAAATCAAGGTCTCTCTTACTTTTTGTGACACAATTTTCGGCTTTAACAATTTATTTGACAGTGGCAATCGAGTATTTAGTTTCCTACCCATTAATATCTCAGAAGGAAAAGGCAAATTTCCTCTACTTGTTGTTCTTAAATTTAGAAGTGCAAAATATGGATCCTCTCCTGAGTCATCACATTTTTTGAATAGATTTTTAATTGTTTGGATTGATCGCTCGGCTAATCCATTGGACTTTGGATAATAGGGACTCGAGGTTTCAAGTTCAAACCCCCATTTAGTTTTAAATTCTTTAAATTCAACTGCACAGTACTGTGGTCCATTGTCACTAAATAATATTTTTGGAATACCATGTCTTGAAAAGATAGACTTAAAAGTGTCTTGTCAATTATGATACTTCAAGCCTATTCCAAGCCTGATTCTTCACCCTATATATTGTAATGATGTATGTGACAAAAATGGCGATGAGAAATGTTGTTAGTAATGTTAGTCCAAGTTGAAAGGAGTCGATCCTCATAAAATTTATTAAACTCAATAGAAAATCATGAGATTTGAATGAAACTAAATAATTAAAATACAGTAGCTCAAAGAAATTAGAAAACAATAATAATTATTGTAGCATCCAATTAATGAAAACTCACTGTATCTTATCTGATTGTCGACATTGCCTTGGTAATAGTAAACCTCTCGTATTCTCACACTGTATGATTGGCTGTTCAATTTATACTTCCAGACACTGACTGCTCCAAAATATTCTATTTCCGCTATTGGTATTGCAGCCACCATCTCGGTTACTCTTCTTTTGAATGTTTTCCAAACCTTCTTCCCAAAATATCCTTTATTCTCCTTTTTTGAACAGAAACGTCATCAATTGTTATGGGCAGAATATGAGGTATTTACTTTTTGAAACGTAGCATGCAATTGTCTTTAATTGTCATGCATTAATCTTGAAGCACTCCATAACATTATGGGGATATAATTTTTTCCCACCGTCGCTGCCGCCACACTTTTGCAAATTTTCGAATTTGATAAGGTAGGTATCACAGGCAAATACTAACCCATTCACTCATCTCTCAGACATGGGCTATTTCAAGTGAATCGAAAATAACTTTTCTAACATTAGAAAATGTCTCTCCACTCTTGGTATTTCAAGCTAAAAATGATGAAAACCAACACTGGCAAACGCAAATGTTGTAGGTAAGATGTGAATCACTAAACACATAATATGATTTGCATTTCATTTCAATATGCAAATCTTATGGGAGTTGGCAAAAGTAAAGTGGATTTGTCTGAGCTAACCAATCAAAAGTGTGACATTCAATCACATCATATAACTGTTAGTATAGGCCTACGCAGTCTCCTTCCCCTCAACCTATTATGCTTGTACCGTAAACACCGTAATTCCCCGGTGAATAAGAAGACTTGATATTGTCAAAACAACATAATTATTATTATCAACATATTTTAATAAAACAACATATTTTAATAAAACATCGAGGTACTACAGTTTCGGTTGTTACACCTTTCGACCATGTATAGAATAAACACGGTCTTTCCCTTAGACCATGTATACAGGGTGTTTCAGAACTCCCTACTAATACTCTAGGGCATTGTACCTGGGTAAAAACCATATCTAAATATCATATTTAAATTGTCCGGAAGTCCTTAGTTACTCACACAGCTTCCATTTTGTTTTTTTAACTTATTATTTTTTATTTCAATAATGGTGGAACATATGGAATTGAAACTTTGCACCAACATTTGTGACAACTATAGTCTGTGCAAACCTTAGAATGCAGTAAGCGTTTAAATGGCAATGCTATTTGTTATGGGGATATGGAAGCGCTGTTGCCATGTTTTGCTTATTTGTTTATTACTCCTCACTCACAGCTGTTCGGTCTTGTTATGTTTACATTTTTTATTCTATCAAAACTACATAAATGAGAAAACATTAGCACACCCAGAGATAGAATTAATTGAGAAAGCATTTTTTAAAATTCAGTTCTTTTAGTGTCGTGGTTTGATAAACTCGAGCAGTCATTGGAGCCGACTTTTTTGAATAGTTTTGAATACTTACTCCTCCGAATTGGCTTTGCTGGCTACTGTGCAATCCGGCAACACTGCGCCCCATAAACGTAACACTGCAATCTAAGGTTTGCACAGACTATAGACAAAGCTACAAAAAAATTATGACAATTTTTCAAATCCATGAAACAAAATGGCGGCCATTTGAAATTTTGTTTCTTGAATAACTCGGAAACCGTTAATATTACAAAAATTTTACAGGAATAACTTTTTTTATTGAATTTAATTACAAATCGATTGGAACCTTATTTGTTGAGATTGGACCAATATTGACTGAGATATGGCAGCTTTAGTGATAGGTGACTGCTGGAGGCTGGTTGCAGTGCATCCTGGGCTTGCGGCCAAAGTCCGCTACAACAATGCAACAGTCTCCGTCTGCTTTGCATGTTATGTTTAAGCGATTTTGGATTATTCTGTGTGAATTTTAAAGACAGTAAAACGGAGTGCAAGTAACCTTCAGCGGTCACCTATCACTACAGGAATATCGAGGATGAAATTCTACATACAGATGAGTGGTTTAATTGAAAATTCGAAGAAGTTGCAATTTCACACAATCTGACAACGCCGCTATTTCCGCGGCAGAGGGCTCAAGTGAGTAAGTGACAACTAGTTTTATTCAAACTGTGCAAAGAAATAATATAATAATAATCCCCGGTCTTGTGGCTTATTATACTATTTTGATCTTTCACGATCGTATACAACTTATATTCAAGAACTTAGCTGATGGATACAAGCTTACTCAAGACTGGAAAATCAATAAATTTTCAACTCAATCGCGATGTTTGAAACACTACTCACTTCTTGATAATTGCAAAACCACTCTTCCTGGTTAGTGATTGAGAAGCATTCAGCGCTCACTTTGCCCCCCGAAGTACCATATGTTTCAACATAATCAGCTGAGTTCGGCTTCCGAATAGAACATAGTGGTAAATAATTCTCTGTATAAAGGTGTGATAGATCGGCACCCTCCTCTATTGATCTCTTCTCACAACTGGAAAAAGTACTTTCGATAAGTAATAATTATAATTTACCCGACACAAACATCCACCACCTCACAACTGAATGCCCAAGGGCATTCAACGGGACTTTTCAAGACATTTTTAATCTTACTGACGAAGCAAAACTGTGGATTGAAAACCTTGACATCAAAATATGAAAATAGGAATAGAACAAAAGCATGAATCATGATCACAAGGAAGGATGGAGCTAGGCACCCTTGAAGCGAACGATATATATATATTTACCCGACCACCCAGTACAGCCATTGAATATATATCCTTTTTGAAAGAACTACTTGAAATTGAAAGAACTACTAGCGCTGCGCGCCTCGCTTCGAATGCTTAGAACTAGCGTTTCTACCTGCCGAATTGGGCTGAATTTTTGACATGGGGTCTGTCCTTCTTCATAAGAGCTCCCTTTATAAGAGCTCTAAGAGCGCGCGCAGACGAGCAACTAAAAATTCAGGGGACTAAAAAAACAGGGATGGGTGGAACAACCCTGATCGGTTTGGGTCCGCAAACACACTTAGCAAGGAGCAAGCTAATGTTGTGGATTGTGTTCCGAAAAAATGAGAATGATCTAGACCTTGAAATTTTGCATAGAGCTTCCAAAAATATCAATGTTATGCACCTGGAAGCCCAAATTTCAATTTTCTTTTTAGGGCCCTATTAGCCGAGAGCGACCCGGTCGCCGAGACAAAGTGTCCCATGGCTAATAGGGAAGGACACCTAGTCGCTGACTTCGTTCTCGCTCCCTCCCAAGTACCTCTTTCTCGCTCTTCCTCTGTGCAACACATCGGCAGCTAAACTCGATACGTATCTCTTTTTTGATACATATTACATATTTCTTTTATACACATATCATATAATACATATCATGCAATATTTTATACTACATATCACATGTAATATTTTTTCTAAACTAATTAAATGGTATCAAGTGTATGAAATGAATTGTAAGAAACTTACATTAAGTCAATGACTCTATTGATCAACAAAAACCACACACACCAGTCTTAAATAATTATTATTATAGTCTCGAAGAGATTAATTAATATTTATCTTGAAAGGTCTGGAAGCTACTATCTACTATGTAAACATCTTGAATCATCAGGAAGGCTCAATCCAAGGTATGTAGAGCTACAAGGTAGGCCAATCATGTCGTTTTTGAGGTCGACCGGCCGTGACGAGTAAATACGTCATCGCGTGCCCTCTAGTAATGCACTCTGCAGGGCAAAATATGAAACGTGTTTTTAAACTTATTCAGATGTTACCCAGTTGATTAGCAAAACAAAATAATACTTCACTAATTGTGTCTTGTGATTGATTATCTCTTTTTTGATGAATTGTATCAAAATTAAAATTTACAAACAATTTCGATTACTGATATGTTGGCTATTGTTGGTTCAGAGCTTTCATATTAGACCTACCATTTAAAATATTCGAAATTCCTTTAGTGTTTCTTTGTGAAAAATGTCTCATAACCTAGATTTGGATTGTTTTCATATTAATGTAAATTCAAAGGTACATTTTCATGTAAGCCTGTTGTACCTTCCGTTAAATATCAATTATTGTAAAATACTAATTAAATAATTACTGTAGTTATAATAAGGATTCATTCATCAATTGAAACAAATTATTAATTAATCAAAATAAGCATCAACTTTACTAGGCTTTCCATGTTGTGCTAGAGATTTGTAATAATTTCAAATTCTCAGAAATCAGCTCGAAAAGATGATTAGTTGAAGTTTACTGTTTGGCAAGCAAGGCGTGATATTACAATTATATTAAATGCTTTCCTCTTATTATTGGGGATATTTGATCACAGTACTTATTCTTATTGCATTATTTTTAATTTATTATTGTTATCTGACAATCTATAAGATAGAAATTTGAAAATTTTCATTTCTCCAAAACCATCTGGAAAGATTTGAATACTAGATAAGGATGAGTCTTGAATATAGATATAGGGCATATGTTAACCCGGGCAATTGATTGACGTCATTATAGCAAGACTAATCGCGAAAAATTGGACTGCTGGGCTCTTATGGGGATTGGCCAACCTTAGGTCTCTACTAACCTTGGGCTCAATCTATCAATAAAACAGCAAAATGTAAACAATTCAATTGTCAACAACCGGATGACTGGCGCCAATCTCCTGCCTTGCAAGATTCACTTTTGTTTTCTCTCTCTATCCTATTCCAAAAGTAAAATTTATATGCATCCCATATTAAATTATGTTTCTGCACTTCATAAATAAAGTCTTCTGTGTTCAGTTTTTTTCTCAATTAAAGCGGTAAATTTTTCACTTTTCTCCTGATTTCGAACACACTCCATTTTTTCACGCACTAGACTGTAATAAATTCGGCTATAAGCCTAATTATATAACACTAGGGAAAAGAATGAAAACAATGTTTTCTATTCCACAATGAATATATTTAAAAACATATTACTCAAGTTTCGATGCTTATGGCAACATCTTCAGTGTTGAGTTGAGCTAAAACACTCAACACTATATAGATGATGCCATGAGCTTGAAACTTAAGTATGTTTTAAATAATATTCATTGTGGAATTATAGACAACATTGTTTTCATTCTTTCACCTACTATGGATGCGCTAGACTAGCATGGCTTATTCGCGAGGTCTACTGTTCACAGAACTACTAGTAGACCGTACAACTATATAGGCCTACTACAGAGAGTATAATTATAGTAACAGTGTGGACATTGCATGTCACACGTTTGATTGGTTATCTCGGTCGAATTCAGCCGTACTTTTGCCAATTCCCATAAGATTCACATTGAAAACAAATAATAATTATCAATTTAGTATAAACTATACTAAAATATTCAAATCATATGTTATGTTGAGTGATACATTTCCAACCTACAATCTACCTCTCTCAATTTATCTTTTTTAGTGTTAATTTTCATCATTTTGAGCTTTCAACACAATACGAAGAGTAGAGAGACTATTCTCGATGTTGTTTCTCTTGAAATAAGTTTGAAAAATTAGTGAATGTTTAATACTTGGCATAAGTATGGCGGTGGCGGAAAAGAAAATGATCTCCACATACTGTAACGGCTTCACACAAATGGCCACACTGTTACTATACACTCTCTGTACTATAATATACTAATTAACTGTACGGTACTACAAACCCTACAAATCATTACAATTCAAGAAAAAGAACCAAACTCATCCAGGAAACCACGAATTATAGCAAGATTACTCACGTAGTTTTATCATTGGATCTCCCCAAAGTCACGTGGCTGCTTTTGCCCACTCTGAGTACCTGACCATGTATCCCGAAAATTTGTTTTTTTGGAGTTTGGTTTATAGAACCAAAATTTTCAATCTGATTATTTTCTTCAATGACATCAACTGGTGTATAAATGCTGTTGATTAATAATTAACACAAATTAAACCAATCAGTGTCGAGGAAATATCATCAATATCTCTCTGAGGATTCGATCACTAATTTTGAAAACTTCCAAAGTAGGAATAGATTTCTGTTGCTCGGTCTATTTAAGTTCAATACCGTACACCACAAACAGGACGAAACGTTCGTTACTACAATGTACGTTTCTATTACTAATTCAAAAGTTTTCAATTCATTAGTGTCATATAGTATAAAAGAGAATAATGGATATACAACATAATTTAAAGATTTGATGGTTAAAACTGGAGTTTTCGTGGTCGCTAGGAGGTGGGTCGATCATGACGCCATGTTAAATCTTCATCCTTATTCACATAATCAGCAAAGAAATTAATGAATAATGCATGAAGATATCTATCTCTCAGAAAAAAAAGATCAACACTTCGTATTCTATCATTCTGAGCAAAATGTTTATCATATTATTTAAACAAATAATGTTTACTTTTTTATCCTGTTATTTTTTCTCTTTCCCGGTCTTTCTCTCTCTCATGCTCAACCCTTAACTACTAGGGCCCTTCGTCCTTCGCACAAGCTCTATTACTAGGATGGATGAAGTTTCACACACATTTGTTTTTCTTTAATACCAACTTTATCATAGGCATATTATAATCTATTCTCAATGTATCTGATTTTCTATCATATCAAGAGAATGAATGTGTATTCTAACCATTAATTTTAATAATTTTCTGCCCTATTCTATTTCATTTTAAAAAGTATCCATTTTTTTCTAGAATTGGTTGTCATTTTCGAGTGGGATGAATAAATAGTCTACTCTTCTTCTTCTTCTTTTGCTTTGCCTTTATCCCATTTAAATGGGGTCAGCATTCCTTCTTCGTAGTCTGCTTCTCCACAACACCCTGTCCAATGCTTCCTCTCTTCTCCAACCATTCTCCTGCATGTCCGCTGCTATTCTGTCTTTCCATCTCATCTTCGGTCTACCACGTCCTCGCACTCCATCCAAAACCAAATCCTGCACTCTCTGCCCCACATAATCTGCCTCCCGTCTCTGTACATGGCCAAACCACCTCATCCTCGCCTCCTGCATCTTTTTACCCAGTGGGCCAACCTTTACTGTGTCTCTAATCAACTCATTCCTTATCTCATCTCACACCACACAGCTCAACCATTCTCATCTCAGCCACTTCCATCTTCCTTTCCTGTCTCTTTAGAATGGGCCATGTTTCCGTTCCATACAGCATAGCTGGCCTCACTACTGACTTTTATACTTTCCCCTTCATTTACAATTCACTCTCCTATCACAAATAACACCACTCATTCCCCTCCAGTTCATCCATCCTCAGTTCATGAATAAATAGTCTACTAATAGAATGAAAATTGAATTTTGCATACTATAACTTCATTCTCCATATATATTTCTTGACTTGGAAAATTTTTCATAAAGATTAGTTGAGAGGTATACCCTTGGAACTGAGAAATGTAAGAGCTTGTTCAAATTTCCAGTGATAAACAGCGAACCAATGAAAGCTTGTTTATTTCACTAATCCATTCTGGATCTCGATTTTAGCGAACCTGGGCTTTTTTATGTACATAAAAAAGCCCAGAAATTAGAGGACTAATTCATACAACATTTCTTCTCCAAAAATTGAGTTTCTAATATTAAAATTCTTGTTCATTATTTGCATTCTTAGCCTCGCCAGTTGGAGTTGGAACTGTGTGAATTATATTGTGTTCAGTCTTCAAGTTCATAATCCTCAATAAGTACATTTTTATTTCAACTTTACTTGAATATGATGTAAATCACATATATATATGTCGGTTATGTTGAAAAATGAATTTTGAAAGAAATTCACAAAAATATCAAAACTACACTATTACTAGGCTGGGTGAAATATCTGCCAGGGAGCCACAATACAGGAGAACTAGGTAGTTGCACAAGATAAACAGTTTATGTTGTCACACAGTACACTGCCAGGAATGAGGAGAATACATGGAGCTACAAAGCTGTAGGAAGTGTTTTCAATCTAGGGCATAGAAATTGCCTTAGCTCTGGGTGAATTTCTACCAAGCCTAGTAATAAAGGGTTAATGTGAATGAGATTGAAAATGAAGTAAAGAGGCGAATATGGAGAAATTATGCGTCAAAGAAAATATCTAAATTCAATCGTACATGATTCTCAATATGAGAATCAATCCTCTATCATAATCTAATTTTAATGGGAAGGTTAGAACTTTGAAATGTGTTGCAGTAGTATTTGATAGCACTATAATTATATTGGCTCATGAATGAGTTTATAAATTATTTTTATCTCTAATAATTATAGCTTGAAATTTTAAAGAAAACAAAAATTGAATAGAGCAATGTTGAAAATGACTTGGGAATTCAATGTGAAATTTAATGTTTGAAAAGTACCATGATTATTTTGTTAATAACTTATCACATGAACTCACCATTCATTATGTCTACTTGTTAATGAATATGATTCCTGCATACTTCCATCTGAAATTTGTGAGAACATTATTGGAATATAGCCCAGAATATACTTTGGAAGAGAAAAATAACGGAAGAATGGATAAGTATTTATGCTATTGATGTGCCACTGCAGGTGGTCTGATAATCACCACCACAACAAATGAAATGGTTTTCAATATTGTTTTTTTTTTTTTTAATTTCCAATGAGTTCCGAACTGATATAGAAGAAGGTGGCTCATACCAATTAATAGAATAGGGTAGACTACTTTTTTTAATAGGTTCCCAGTTTTTGCTCATTGACTCTGATTATGCTGATTGTTCAATAATAAATTGATATTATAAATAAACAAATGCACACATGATTATTCTCATAATAATCTATTTCCTTTATTGTATTTAAATCCATGGTAATGTTTTACTAAATCTACTCAACCAACTACTAAATAAATCTACAGTTGAATATTTCCATTAATATCGATTCTATTTGATTTTAAAATCCCCTCATTTTTAAGTTTTAAAGAAAATTGCTTGTTTCATTATTCAGTTCATTCGAATTTTGCAACATCATAAACAAACTATGAAATGAAAATTTGAAACTTCCTATCTCCAAAATTCTCACAACCAACATGATCCAATAGTGAATTTCATCTATCTTGGCTTGTAAGTAGCTATAATAAATAAACTCAAAGTTTTCAAATTATTATTATATCTGATCAAGAGAGCTGAATTCAAACTCACCATATCGCAACACTTTTTTGGTTTTTGGATCTATGTACTTGATCTCTAAGAAAGAGGCAGTCCATATAGGAGCTTTCCCTCGCCTTGATTGAGCAGCAGTTGTATCCAAAAACACATCAATTCCATCGAAATAGAAAATTGTATTTACTGGTCGAACTCCTCGCATTATACTCACAATCTTATAAAAGTTGATTGGCGATAAAGGTGGATTTTTCATAGACTGGTTGAAGCATAAGAATTTATTCAATAGAAGTAGACCTACTATCCAATACTAAGAATATACATTTCATATATTATGATAAGACAGATTGTTACAGTACTAAATAATAGCCCACTGTATATATTGAAAGTTGAGCTAGTTTTTTTCTAGTATAACTAACAAGATACTTTAATAGGTAGTTGAACAAAAATTATACAATACTTTTGGAAGAGAAACAGGCAATTGCTCAAAACTTTCTGGAAATTCATCTCGCAATAGGATTGGTTGCTTTACTAAGCCCCATGTTCAATCACAAGTGATGAAAGCCGACTGACTCTTTGTCTGTTGGCTCCAAAGTTCGCCGTTTGATATCAGAAATGTTAAAAATATTGTGCAGCGAATTTTAACATTTTAGATTCAAATTCACATTTAATAAGATAAGTCGTATTTTTACTCAAAAAATCACATTTAATCGCAAATTATGACACAGGTAATCAAGCTAGTCACCTGCATTTGGTCTCATCTGAAAGCTAGAAAAAAAGGACGTCTTTTACATTATCAAAACATTACCGAACCTTGGGTAATTTTCGAGAGAATCGCATTTGAGATTTTGTAACTTATTCAAAAAATCACTCTTTTTGAACTTTGACCAATAATAGAGAACGCTCAATGATCGTTTTAACATGCATAATGCATCAAATCAACGTAGAATTTTCTGCTTTTTTGAAAAATTACCTCGAAATTGATGCCCGATAAATTGTTCTGGAGTTATTTTGTATTTGATGACAGTAAGTAGGCATATTCTAAAAATATCGAAAAATCGATATATCTCGAAAACGAAGTTCGATAGGAGAAATGTTTACTGGACATTTCTTGTCGGAAATGTGATTTAGAATCTATATTCGACAGCTAATACAACATTGGTGGGACACTCTGTATAATAAATCATCTCATATCTAGCATAATCTCACCTTTGATGTTGTACAGTTCCATACTTGTTTGAATATGAGCAAGCCATATGCGACTTCTGGTGGATTTTCATAGTAGTAGACTACAGGTTTGTATGCATCAAGATAAGCGTCATCCAAAAATTCGCAACTTGATAAAAACAAAAAACGAAGAGAACAATGAATGCATTGATCTTATGGACAACATTTTCTATTTACTTTTGTGATATTTCTCACAGTTACATTGCGTTCATAAATATTGATCGGGGGATCTAGGAGCCTGAGAAAATAATGTTAGCTCTAAATTCCTGGAACTTGATTATTTCGTCATTGGCAAGCATCATTCAATAATGTCCTATTGAATCAGTTAGGCCACTGAACATTGGAATCCAGTGAATTATCATTACTACTCTTCAAGAATTTCTAATCGGGCTTGATCAGAAAAATAGCGATTTTAGAATGCTATTTCTATTATCTATTATAATTATTTATAATTATTGTAAAAGCGAAATAGCCTGCAAAACGAAATTGTCAAAAGAGAAAGTGACGATTCCTCCTTGTTTCTCCCATTTCTCTCATTCCTTTCTTCTCACAAATTATATTGGGCTATTATAAAATTGCCCTTTATGAGTCAACATTCCAAAGCAAACATTACTAATTTAATATTCAAAAAGCGGTAATTTTCTCAATTCATCTAAAAACTGTATAATTCAGTTTTATGTGTGAATGAATAACAATATAAATTATTCTTTTCTTGAACAGTGTTACTTATTAAATTCGAAACTTACTCCACAAGATGAGTCTTGTCGCCAACCTCTTGTTGCCATGCTTGTCCAACTCTGATGTGAGAGCCCGCCTCGTATCCAGGACTGATAACCGATCCATAGATTTCATTCTCTTTCAGATAGTAATCATAATTTCTGAATTGGGGTTTTTGTTCTACCATTCGATCAGAAATGGGAATAGCACTGCAATCATGTACTAGTATATATTTATATATTATTACAAGCTACATTCTCACACAGAGCTATCATAATTATACTCGATCTCTTCATAGTGCTATTAGCTGCATGGTGGTATGAATAATTGTGTTCTGGCACAAAGTAGAAAAGTAGAAAGTAAAAAAGCCTACTGTAGTAGGCCTACAGTACAAACATTTAATTGTGTAATTATCAACAACAAATAAGGCACTTCCAACATCCACTGTGATAAATTTCATGTAGATTTTAATATATTTTAGTTCAATATCTTGTTTCCAATGAGTGTTTCATTGTAGCCTGAATTATATTCTACTGTTCAAGTACTTTTTGATCACTCTGTATAAAGACAATATACATTCCAATACTAACACCAGAAGAGCATAGAAACTGTTAGTGTTACTACAGTATCTGGTTATCATGAACATTATACTCTGTTCACGGAAACAAGTCAGTGCGCGTAAAGAAAGTGTGCGTGCGTGTATCGGAAAACAGCTAGACGACCGAGTCAAAGACATGTTATAACAGTTCAGTTGCTTCTGCAAAAGGGGTATTTGCTATTGCTAAGAGGAAACTAAGTCGGTAACATTAAGGGCCGGTTTATGAGCTCGGGATTTAGCCAAGTCCTAGACTAAAACGGGTGGCCAACGTAGCATCGACAAACGTTAGCCTCGACACAATGTACTAAGGGCTCTCTATGCTGCTAACCCACTAACCTGTCAAGACAAACGTTTGACGATGCTACGGTAGCCACCCGTTTTAGTCTAGGACTTGGCTAAATCCCGAGCTCATGAACCGGCCCTTAATGTTACCTACTTTGTTTCCTCTTAGCAATAGCAAATACCTCATTTGCAGAAGCTCAAAAAGCATGCTAATTCAAAAACTTTTACGGGGGAGGTCCCCCCGGACCCCCCTTGACCTTAGGGGTCGATCAAGTTCCACTACGCATATTGAATAATCTCTTGATGAAGTATGGATACAGTTCTATAAAACATTTGTTTATTAAACAATAATAAAGTAGCAGAGCTCCGCATGGAGTGAGATGAAATCTAGAAAACGGAGTGAAAACAAAAACAAAAAAATGCCTGTTAACTGATCTCAAGCTATGAAGACTAGTTTAAATAAAACATTGGAAAAGCACTACTATAATGAAATTACCTTAATTGATACTAAAGCTTTAAAAATGTCACATGAAATCTAAGATTTAGTATGTGGAGAGAAAAAAGCTATTTACATTTTATGGTTTAATAAAAGAATATTAAGATTGCTTATTCAGATATAATTTCTTGAAATAAGGATTCTAATTCGCTCCTCTTCAATAGCCAACCTTTGCTCAAGTGTTTATTGAATCTATTCAAGCGCATATAGTACCATTTTTTCATTCGGCAAAAGGTTGAAGATTCGAGGAGCAACATAAATTATAGAAGAAATCTTCTGAATTTCTCTTTTATAGTTCTAGGGAGAATAAAATAACCTCCACTAATAATACAGTATTATTTAGTTTCAAACAAACAGATAGTTTCTAAGAAGTCCATGATTAAAAAATAGAAAACGATTCAGATTAAAAAATTGGTTGTGAGTAGTTGGTATCTTCTCACCTCGAAATGCCCACTCCCAGGAAAGTGAGAAAAATCAGCTTCATCCTTCTGTGAGTACTTTCTGCCTACTGATGCGAAATAAACTCATCGGTGAAGAAGTAAGTTTTCAAAATAACTATACTAATTGACGTCATCCTGTCTAGAACGTGATGTTTTCGATAAACATCCACAAATAAATCAGAACTACATACTAGGCCTACTGTTTCATGAACTTCTATCTCAATATTTGCAATTGGTTAAGGTACAGTTACACCAAAGCGAACAGGAGCGAACGAGCAGTAACGAATGCTAAATTCGCTTTGGTGTGACCAGCAACACGAGCGGCAGCGAACACCAATCGGCCGTGTTCCCGTGTTCTCACGTGTTCGGTAGCGGTATGTTCGCGTTCGCGTTGCTCCATCCATTGTCGGTTTTGAAGCGAATGATCAGAGGAAATTCGCGTTCGCTCTAGTTCGATGCTCGATAAAATCAATCTAACCTATTCCTGTAGATAAATTCCTTTCTTTAGCAACAAGCGAGGATGACGATCAACGCCATCTAGAGGCAAATTTCTTAACAATCCGCCGTGTTGTCACGTGTTCGGTAGGGGCACGTTCGCGTTCGCTTTTGCTCCATCCAGTGTCGGTTTTGTAGCGAATGATCAAAGGAAATTCCTTGCTCTAGTTTGATGCTCGCTTCGGTGTGACCACTACAGGGCGCACCCAGACTTTGGTTTGGGGGCTTCACAAGTATCAAAATAATGTGCTCAGACGGTCAGTACTGGACACATTACATACCCCTCAGAGTACGTAAGAAGATTAAACGTAAGTAGCTCTATTGCGGTTTGTATGCTGGTTTGATTTGTATACAAATACGCTATTAATAAGTAGAAGGTACATGTGAAATTCGAGTTGAATTTACTCAGATTTACAGAACAAGACGATTCAATTCTAATGTCTTCAATTTCCTGGGAATATTGAACAATGTAGTACAAAATTCAAGTAGCCCAGTAAAATAGTACATCTTACCATAAATAAGCAATACTCTTTAGTCTTACTTACTAAATTTTCTGTGATTTTACCTTGACTGAAATGGCATGTTTGGGTTTTCAAGTTCTATTATGTAATTGAATCTAAGTTTTTGACCTCGACAACCTTTCGTATCACCGCCAAAACCATAAAAATGTAAAATGTTTCATTTATTTAATTTAGAATTTTTACATTAATTTTATCACAGAATTAATTTTTACATAAAAATGATCAATTCCGCCTTCGCCGATTTGTTGAACTTTGAAGAGATCTATCTTGCAAACCGTTGGACCTAAATTTTTCTTCGGTTGAGTCTCCAAGCATCTGTATCTTGAGCATCTTGTTCCGTTAAATTTAAAATATTCATATCCTTCTGGATAATCTTCATCCACGAGGTTTGTGGTCTTCCTCGTCCTAAATAATAATTATGTTTTCAAATTATTGTCGATTATTTAATTCAAAAATTTTAGAAACAGTTTTTATCAAAAGAGGTGCTTCAGGGTCGAAATTGGCCAACGTAAAAGTGAAAAAATCATCACTAAATTCTCCAATCTCAGTGAAATGAACAAATCCTATTGTGTTGAGGTGATGAAGACTTCTAAAGAATATTATTTTAGAGTTCTTTAGCTCACAGCTTACATCAGCTCTTTTAAAGATGTGGGATTAATTTTGTTTTTTTGTTTTAGCTTTCAATTCTTTAATAATGAAATTGAAATTTCAAATTCATTATCAACGGTTGAACAGATTTGAAAAAATTCCAAAGATACGCCCAATATCTGCGCCTTTGAACGTTTTTCTGCACTTTCTCAGATTTTTCAAGAGCGATTTGACAAAAAACAAGTAAATTCAGTACATAGGTGAGTAATAGGAGAGTGTTTATTTCAAAAGGAAAAGTATTTCAAATTTTCCCAGAATTACGCCAGTAGTAATCGACGTTTTTATAGATTTTCTTGGCTCTTCTTTTTCAAGAACAATAGATCAAGAAAATAGAAACATGATACACAGGTTCAGCTGAGGTATTGGGGGGGGGGTAGATTCAGAAGATTTTGTTCACATCCCCAAATAACGCCTGGTGTCATTTCTGGCTGATTCCGCGGGGGGTCCAAGGGGCGGACAAATAAAGCGATCGAAGAGCCTCCAGGTCAGTTTATTAGTATTTATTAAACTAAATACTTATTTTCTTTTGAAATGTGCATAGTAGCCTATGTCTTTGTTCTCCCAAGCAAATCTCGGTGTCCCCTGATATTGCTTATCTTCAGCTTTCACTGTCAATAGTTGATTTTTCAATACAGTACCGGTATATGAGTTTGCATAGGCTTTGGTCACGCTCTCCTCTTGTTTCTTCTAATTTTCAAGATTTTATGTAACAAAAGATAGGTTTAAAGTTTATGAAAATTAAAAATAAATTTGTTGAAAAATGTATAGCCTATATGCAGCTGACCCCGAAAAGAGTTGACCACAGGTTCAATTGGTCTTGGGGGCTTGAGCCCCAAAGCCCCCTGGGTGCGCCTATGACCACATATGTCTTTACCTGCCTCAACATTATCAGCTCTCTTCTTTACCCGTTTCAACTGTTTTTAACAGAGTTGTTTCTTTATTTATTTATTATCATTCCATATAATAATTGTTCAACTATTTACGATGGAGTGGACTGATGAAAAGTGTTGGAGCTGATAGAAGAATATAAAGCTAGGCCAATTTGATGGGACCTCAGTTGTGCTGACTATAAACTGTTAAATATTTAAAAAAATGACAGTTGGAGATTGCTGGCGGCTGTGATGACAACTGAAGTAAAGAAGAGAATTAATTCATTACTCTTGATTCATTGAGCCGAGAACGGAACAAGACCGGCATGGCTGCGAATGAAGTCTACAAGTCTTCTTGATTTGCCTATATCCCGATGGCCTTCCTCATGGATAAATTTAAAGTGAAGGACACAAAGAGCTCAGAGGAAGGATTTTATTAATTAATATATTTATAGTAATTTATGCAATGGATGTATTATAAAGGCCTATGTCCACGGTCAAATGGGTAAACAGAACTTCCTAAGTATAACTGTATACTTACTCATTGTAAGTAGTATTTATGCTACTTTACTGTAAGCTACAGATTCATCTTTTGTCAAGTAAGTTAGCTGTAAGCTCAATATTCCCGTTAGCAGACAGCATTTTGTAAGAATGGCCTGCATTAACCTCATTACTTTTCAAATGCCACAGACAAAAAGGTTATTAAACTGCGAATATTATGAATCAACTGAGATCCCCGTGAATACCTCCTTCACTACAAATTTTCATTAATGTACCACAATTTGCCGTACATCTATTCCATCACATAATTCCATAACACTTTTGTAATGTTTAGCGCTGCTGTCATAGAATGCTAAACTTGGCAAATTCCTATAATAGTTTGATCAGGTTCTAGCTCCCAATTTGTAATTTCAACACGCTAATATAATAGTGTATAGCAATTTGTAAAAGTTTATATTGCATCAAGTTGAAAATTATCAGCAAAATAAATATTATAAGCTAAAAAATGGAATAAATATTGTTTTATAAGGTAAAAATCAATATAGTTCATATAAATTGGAAACAAACAAAGAATTGATTCTATTTTGATGAAAAAATCAAAGATAATATTGATTTTAGTTCGATTTTTTTTGTCAAAAAAATGTGACCTGGGATGGGATTCGAACCCACGCCATTTAGGTCAGCAGCAGCGCTAACACGTCAGCTGTAGAAAGTGCGATTTGAAGACGTACTAAAATTGGAGGTTAGAAACTGATCCGTTTCATTATGAAAATGGTTAAAAACAGTACAGCGTACATGAATGAAGAATAAATATTTTGAATAGAGATTAATATTAATATTCATTTCTATTTTTCTTATTTTTATATACTCGTCAAGGGCTTTAATAATAGTTTCACAAACTGCAGGAATAATCTGAATAATTGAACTTCTGTATATTTAAAACTCCTCCATGATTATGGTCAATGTGGACTTCTTGAGATTGTTGGAGCACAAGCGAACGACGTGACGAACAAGACGATTCGTTTGTGTTCACTCTGGTGTGACTACCATTCGCAGGTGTTCGCGAATGCTGCCGAACCCAGAACCACAGCGAACACCAGTGAACGTTCGGTTCGCTCCTGTTCGCTTTGGTGTAACTGTACCTTTACTGATCTAGTGGAACGGTCGTTCCACCACCCGTCCCCCCCGTGATACGAATGAAAGACCGGGACTACTATATATTCTGTAACGAACTTCCCTTTGATGTTCGCATGCCGCCATCTCAATTTACGGGGAAGGTAGTGAAAATTTTAAAATGTTGTAATGACATTATTTTCTTAGATTTTTGAGCGCTTTCATTTAAGATCAGAACGAACTTTCTACGATATAAATTCGCGAAGATACTATATGCGGGTATTTTGTCATTTTACTAATTTTGGGATTTTTCAATTTTTTTCAACTTTGAGCACTTGATGTGAAAAATCTGTAATGAGTTGAGATTTCGGACTACCAAAAGCGATTGAAGACATGTTTAAACTATTTACATTTAAAATTTCAAATCATTTAATGTCCGATTAAGCTCTGTAGCTCTGTCCGAATAAAAATTAAAGGTGCAATTTGAAGTTAGAATTTGAAGCTTTTCATCGAATGTAAACAGGGCCACCCAGGAACATGGCCTAGACACTCGAAATGTGACGTCATGGCTAAGCGGCCTACCACTCCACTATACTGTTCATAAACAGCCACTGATCACAACCAAGTTTAAATATTTGAATTTTTATTATTAAAAAATAAATAAATAGACCTACTCACCCACCAAAAGGTAATTGTGCAGTTGAAATGAACTCGAGACGAGAAAAACCAAACACGAATTCCAATTTTAATGGAGGGATGAGTTGTAAACATCAGTTGTTATGGACACTATGTGATGACGTCAGCTGCACGTTTGAATTCAGTGTCTAGCTAGACCATGTTCCTAGGTGGCCCTGATGTAAATGTCGCGATCCTAGCGGTTAAAAACTAAAAGTTTCACACTGTTGCCACCGCCAAATTCGACCTTTTCAATAATAGCCCAGTAAAATTGTCATAAAAAATAGGGTCTACCTTGCATGAAATGGGGTAGTCGGTTTCTTTTTTAATAATGTTTATGGTAGTCCTGGGATGCTAAATCCAAATTTTAGACCTAGGCAAACTACCGGATCATCTCCAAAAATCGTAAAAAAATGGCGGAATTTTGCACTTTTTTTACGTTTGGCTAATTTTCACCCTGAAGAATCTGTTTCTCATATAGGACATTGTGCATATTTCTTAAAGTATATCAAATTACCTTCAATTTGAGACCAAATTTATCATTGAAGGCCCAACCGTTTGCGAGATACAGCTCTTCAAAGTTCATAAAATTGACAAAAAATTACCCTTTTTTTCAATTTTTCGCAATTTTGACCCTGAAGAATCACTTTTTTATCTGGGACATCCAACATAGGGTTAAATATAAATACCTACAATTTGAGACTAAATTTGTTATTGTAGGCTCAACCGTTTGCGAAATACAGCTCTTCAAAGTTCATCGAATTATCGTAATATTTCACTTGTTTTTACATTTGGTCAATTTTGACCGTGAAGTATCACTTTTTCATATAGGACATCCAACATATTTCTCAAAGTATATTAAATTACCTACAATTTGAGACTAAATTGGTCATTGTGGGCCTAATAGTTTGCGAAATATAGGCCTTCAAGTAGATTAGTAGAAGTCTATTCACATTTTTAAAAATTTCAAATTATTCAATGTCCGAGCTCTGTAGCTCTGTCCGAATAAAGGTCAATACACACATTGTTCAGTCAGTATTAACCATAACTGGCTCACTTATAGCTGGAATAATTTTGTAGCACCCAAATAGTGAGGATAGAAAGTACATTTATCAAATAACATAGCATTCCACTGTTTAAAAAAAATTGACTCTCTCCCCATCCATTGTGGTTGCAGTGTTTTACCTCTATAACAAGAAGGTGATTGTAACTGATATCCTCTCCAAAGAATTCTCCTGTCTCTCACCTACCCCCGACCCTATCTAAAAGGCTAGTTTAGAAACTAAAATTTGTCTACCAAAGAAAAAATCCAAAAAGTGTTTATAAGCTCAGTAAGAAAATGTTTTGATATAGCCTAAATAGAAACCCGTCTCCTCTGCACACATACATATATACATACAATATAATAATTATGTGTAGCCAACCCAAACAAAATGAAAACTCTTTTCTGAAAAGTTATTGACATTGAAGAAAAAATATTGAAGAAATTTTGGGGGAGGGCGAGGGCGCTCAATAATTTAGAAAATTCATAAAAACTTGTTAGCTCAAACACTGAGAGTATGATTCCTGAAAGTTTACCATATTTCTAATTCGTGATTTTAAGTGGGTGAGATTGAGCGCCCTCGCCCTCCCCCAAAATTTCTTCAATATTTTTTCTTCAATGTCAATGGCTTTCAGAAAAGAGTTTTCATTTTTGTTTGGGTTGGCTACACATAATTATTATATTGTATGTATATATGTATATTGCAGAGGGAGACGGGTTTCTTATTTAGGCTATATCAAAACATTTTCTTACTGAGCTTATAAACATTTTTTGGATTTTTTCTTTGGTACACAAATTTTAGTTTCCACACTAGCGTTTTCGATAGGGTCGGGGGTAGGGGACGGGTGACGAATTCTTTTTTGGAGAATTTTTTGGAGAGGATATTAAGTTTCATGATATACGCTTTTGAACATTCTTATACGGACTGAATGTCTTATTCGATATTTTTCAAGTAAAATTTGAAACTGGAGATGTTAAAAGGGGAACGCATGTTTCTTCTTTCCTCTTCATATGAAAATCTTTCTATAAAATAGGCGAATATGTCCTTTTATTTATCAGAGCTCCTCCAAGGTTTCTCAACAGTTTTTTTTTCGTTCACGTTTCATTTGAAAGATCTCATTCATTCGTTGAAATGGTGCTACGAGGAAGGTTTCTCTCTCTTTCTCTCTCTCTCACTCCAATCTTTTCTCTCTCTCCCAATTCATCACCTGTGTCACTGTCCCTTTCTATCTGTCTTCTTTCATTTCTTCTTTCCCTATTCCTTCTTATTTTACTTTTTTTCTTCCATTTTTCTTCTTTTTCTCCTTCATTTTCTTCTTCTTTTCCTTCTTCTTCTTCTTCTTCTTATTCTTCTTCTCCTTCTTCTTCTTGTTCTTCTGTCTCTTCTTCTGGCTCTTCTTCTTCTCCTCTTCTTCGTCGTCTTCTTCTTCTTCTTCTTCTTCTTCTTCTTCTTCTTCTTCTTCTTCTTCTTCTTCTTCTTCTTCTTCTTCTTCTTCTTCTTCTTCTTATTCTTCTTCTTCTTCTTCTTCTTCTCAAATACCTGTGTCACTGTCTCTTTCTATCTGTCTTCTTTCCCTATTCGTTCTTATTTTACTTTTTTCTCTTTCATTTTTCTTCTTTTTCTTCTTTTTCTTGTTCTTTCTTCTTCTTCGTCTTCTTCTTCTTCTTCTTCTTCTTCTTCTTCTTCTTCGTCTCTCTTCCTTCTTCTTCTTCCTTCTTCTTCTTCTTCTTCTTCTTCTTCTCCCTTCTTCTCCTCCTACTCCTCCTCTTCTATTCCTTCTTTTTCTTCTCCTTTCTCTCCCCCCCTCTCCAATTGTCATCCATTTCCTACCTGTTTTTGTACTATCTTTCTCTTCGGCTTCTTTTTCTTTTCCGTCTCTTTCCTTGTCTCCTTGTCTCTTCTTCTTTTTCTACTTATCCTTTCTTTGTTGCCTCCTTGGAATGAGTATGTAGCGCCATCCTCTGTTATTGAAATACCCAGGCAATCCTTTTTTGCATTCGGTGCAACAACAACCAACATCATCATCATTATCCCCAAGAGTTCAAATTGGGAGCTGACTTGTATTTTTTGTCCATTCACTTCCCATCACAAATTGCGAGCAACTCATTTCCTAATTGGCTAGTTTTCTAGGTGAAGGATCTCTAGAGATTTCATGCACTAACACGCTAACAACGCTATGAAGACTAGTTTAAATAAAACATTGGAAAAGCACTACTATAATGAAATTACCTTAATTGATACTAAAGCTTTAAAAATGTCACATGAAATCTAAGATTTAGTATGTGGAGAGAAAAAAGCTATTTACATTTTATGGTTTAATAAAAGAATATTAAGATTGCTTATTCAGATATAATTTCTTGAAATAAGGATTCTAATTCGCTCCTCTTCAATAGCCAACCTTTGCTCAAGTGTTTATTGAATCTATTCAAGCGCATATAGTACCATTTTTTCATTCGGCAAAAGGTTGAAGATTCGAGGAGCAACATAAATTATAGAAGAAATCTTCTGAATTTCTCTTTTATAGTTCTAGGGAGAATAAAATAACCTCCACTAATAATACAGTATTATTTAGTTTCAAACTAACAGATAGTTTCTAAGAAGTCCATGATTAAAAAATAAAAAACGATTCAGATTAAAAAATTGGTTGTGAGTAGTTGGTATCTTCTCACCTCGAAATGCCCACTCCCAGGAAAGTGAGAAAAATCAGCTTCATCCTTCTGTGAGTACTTTCTGCCTACTGATGCGAAATAAACTCATCTGTGAAGAAGTAAGTTTTCAAAATAACTATACTAATTGACGTCATCCTGTCTAGAACGTGATGTTTTCGATAAACATCCACAAATAAATCAGAGCTACATACTAGGCCTACTGTTTCATGAACTTCTATCTCAATATTTGCAATTGGTTACTGATATTAAGTTTCATGATATACGCTTTTGAACATTCTTATACGGACTGTATGTCTTATTCGATATTTTTCGAGTAAAATTTGAAACTGGAGAAGTTAAGGGTAACGCATGCTTCTTCTTTCCTCTTTATATAAAAATCTTTCTATAAAATAGGCGAACATGTCCTTTTATTTATCAGAGCTCCTCCAAGGTTTCTCAACAGTTTTTTTTTCGTTCACGTTTCATTTGAAAGATCTCATTGAGTAGATTGAGTAGTAGTTTGTTATAAGGTCCTACATAACAAAAAAATTCATTGTGAATATGAGGAATGAACGATCAAAGTTTCTAATTTTGCCTTTAACATAGGGATAGATGAGCTGGAAATTTTCACATTATGATGATCAACTGTTTTGAAACAAAACGTTTATTTTCCATTGTTCATTGCACCGGTAAGGGCATTGCTTTTGGGCAAAAAGAGAGATCAGGGTGATATTAGGGTAGAAAGCGGAAAAGGGGGAATGGTAAAGAGAGGGAAGAAGAGAAAGAGAGTAATATAGAGAGAGAGTGAAAGAGGGAGAGGGGAAGAGAGAGAAAATGAGAAGAGAGAGAGGGAGGAAAAAAGAAAAAAAGAGGTGAAGTGGAAGAGAGAGGCAGAAAGGAAAGGGAGGGAGAGAAAGTAAAATAAGGAAAGAGTGAGAAAGGGAAACAAGAGAAGAGATGAGTAAATCTCTAGGAGTAAATTCGATGAAGTACAATAAGCAGCACTATTCACCGTGATTGCCTGAATATGAAATTATTTGTATTCACCGTAACATGTCTATAATATTATAACAGAGTGAAAGTGATCGTGAGTAATATTGAAAAACTTGAGAATGTAAAATGAAGAATTAATTTTATTTATCATGAAAACAATCAATACAATTTTCAGTTGATATATTCATATATTTCTTGTGCAAAAATGTTACCCCTTTCAAGAGAGGAAACAAGCAAATGAAACATGAGTAATATTGAATGAAAAAAAATAACCAATAAAATATAAATGATGGAATCATGACACAGTGTATTTTGTGGAATACGTATAATGAATTTGTTTTCGAAATGAAATGTTGGAGCATTGTAAAATTTGTGCATTTTTGGCCTACACTTAAAATAATTTTATCCACAACAGCCGAGCAGCAATCCACAAAATACCGCTCCCACAATATCTCCCGTACTGGTACCTGTACCAGCAGGACCCCCACCCCCGGAACCGCCCCCACCACCGCCGCCCCCACCGCTGGATGGAGAGCGCCTTTCTCTCACTGGTTTCTTCTTCTTTTCATCTGTTCATCGAAATTTCAACAAAATAAATTACAAACCGGCGGCAATCATCATTGAAATTCAACATGTACAAAATAGTCGTATTATTTCTGGAGTGCTAAGGACGTAGACTGACAAAATAAAAGTCGATTTTTGTATCGACGTTCAGCTCTGCACAAATCATGTATCATGTTTCAGCTCTGTTTAATCGTTTGGGCTCAACAAAACAAGTGAACCAAATTCAATTCTCGTTCCTTGTCTTTTGGGTTGAACAGTATGAGTCAGTTGAGGTGCGATTAGACTATTTAAGTTTTTTATAAAACATTTGTTTTATAACAAGTCTCACAAAAATGTTACAAATATGTTATATAACAAAATGAATACTTTTGGTAGTGTCAGCCGTTGTTATATATAACAAAACTTACAGAAAACTTGTTAAATAACAAAGTTACATAGTCTAAACGCACCTTTAGACCCCTCAGTCTAAATCCAGGCGATAAATATTTTATCAACTATAATACATTTCCTGTGTAGCAGTGAAGGTGACATTGTGGTAGTTAGTTATTCATACTGAATAAAAATACCTGAAGTTTGTCAAAACCACATATTCAATAAAACAACGAGATACCGATCTCGGTTGTTACTCCATTATCAATCTCTAGTAAACTGAAACTAGAATTCAATGCAGCAGAATTTATACTCGTGACCGAGCGCTGTGATTGGTAGTTGAACGGCCTATCAAGGTGAACACCTGCCATTGGCCTAGACATGAGCTCCTCCCACAATGGGCGGTTTCTACAAGTGCTTTGCTATTTGTTGGAACCGCCATTGCTGTGACGTTTGTAGAAACCGCCCTTTGTGGGAGGAGCTTATATCTAGGCCAATGGCAGGTGTTCACCTTGATAGGCCGTTCAACTACCAATCACACTATCACAGCACTCGGTCACGAGTATGAATTCTGCTGCACTGTATTTTAGTTTTAGGCCGTTCAACTACCAATCACAGCGCTCGGTCACGAGTATAAATTCTGCTGCATTGAATTCTAGTTTTAGTCACTATAGAGATTGATAATTGTGTAACAACCGAAATCGGTATGTCGTTGTTTTTTTAAATATGTGGTTTTGACAACTTCAAGCCTTTTTATTCAGTATACAGTACTTTTTGATTGAATACAGTATTATTTGTAATGTGATATTGAAGTAATGGCGCATAACACCTTGATACCATCCGCCATTGTTTCTTCTAATATTCCTAATAGGTAATAATAATGACCTACATCCTGACTAAATTCTCAATTGATTTCAAAATTAAAAGCAAGGAAAACCTATTTCCAGTGTCAAGTGTGAAAGCTTTTTGTCTTTATTTTACCAGTGAATAAATTGTTCAATTTCTTCAAAACGGACGTGTGTTGTATTTATTGAATTGTTCACACTCTATTTCTCATTCAACTTTCCATCCCTTCCTTCCCTATCCTTTCTCACATCAGCATCATCATGCCTCTTCCCTTTCAACCACTGACGAGTCGACTAATTAGGAGTCAACTCATCCCTTATCTCTCATAGATGGCGCTTTGCAGCTACGGCTCAACATAGAAGAGTTACTACGCTAACTGCAATCCACTATACACGCACGCACATGCATGCAACTATTCATTCATTCGTTGAAATGGTGCTACAAGGAAGGTTTCTCTCTCTTTCTCTCTCTCACTCTAATCTTTTCTCTTTCTCCCAATTCATTACCTGTGTCACTGTTTCTTTCTATCTGTCTTCTTTAATTTCTTCTTTCCCTATTCCTTCTTATTTTACTTTTTTTCTCTTTTCTTTTTCTTCTTTTCTTCTTCTTCTTCTTCTTCTTCTTCTTCTTCTTCCTCTTCTTCTTCTTCTTCTTCTTCTTCTTCTTCTTCTTCTTCTTCTTCTTCTTCTCTTCTTCTTCTTCTTCTTCTTCTTCTTCTTCTTCTTCTTCTTCTTCTTCTTCTTCTTCTTCTTCTTCTTCTTCTTCTTCTTCTTCTTCTTCTTCTTCTTCTTCTTCTTCTTCTTTTTCTTGTTCTCCTTCTTCATCTTCTTCTTCTTGTTCTTCTTCTTACCCTTCTTCTTCTTCTTCTTCCTCTTCTTCTTCTTGTTCTTCCTTTCCTCCTCCCCCTCCTCCTCCCTATTCACGAACTTTCTGATTATCTGTTCCACTCCTTCTTCTCCTCCTACTACTCCTCTTCTATTCCTTCTTTTTCTTTCTCTTCTCCTTTCTCTTCTCCCCTCTCCCATTCTCATCCATTTACTACCTGGTTTTGTACTATCCTTTTCTTCGGCTTCTTTTTCTTTTCCGTCTCTTCCCTTGTCTCCTTTATCTTTTCCCTCTTCTTCTTTTTCTACTTATCCTTTCTTTGTTGCCTCCTTGGAATGAGTATGTAGCGCCATCCTCTCTTATTGAAATACCCAGGCAATCCTTTTTTTGCATTCGGTGCAACAGCAACCAACATCATCATCATCATCATCATTATCCCCAAGAGCTCAAATTGGGAGCTGAGTTGTATTTTTTGTCCATTCACTTCCCATCACAAATTGCGAGCAACTCATTTCCTAATTGGCTAGTTTTCTAGGTGAAGGATCTCTAGAGATTTCATGCACTAACACGCTAACAAATAATATTCTGGGATGTGAGATTAATTTTTTTCAATTTCAGAAGTATATGTCCAAGTTCATTTTTCAAATCAACTTCCAAAGGTAGACTTCCTCCTTAATTCCTCACTTCTATAGTGCTTAGCATCCTTGAATATAACTTAGCACAGAGACAATTCACTACCACTTTCTGAGCTAGCAAATCACACGCCTACAACATTGCCAATTCTAAGGCTAGGCGTACACTGGTTAGTCAAGACAAGACAAGACGAGATTAGACACGCTTAGTCACAGTAATTCACATAGTTTCTCATGAAGCAGCATACACCGATGCAATGACTAATCGCAGCACACACCGATGCAATGACTAATTGGTGTGTGTTGCTTCATAAGCAACTATGTGAAGCACTGTAACTAAACGTGACTAATCTCGTCTTGTCTTGTCCTGTCTTGACTAACCGGTGTACGTCTAGCCTATCGCTCACTATCACATGGTAATGATAAACAGATGCGCGAGAAAATTTTCTGCTCATCTCTTCCTTTTGAAAGAAAAATATTTTGGTCTAATACGCATGCGTGCCCAGATGGTTGAACACCACACAATATGACAAAATTGCCGGGAATTCTGATTGGATGATGCACCAAGCTGGCCAGTTGTCTTCAAAGATGAAAAGTGATAAGATCGATTGTAGATAGGTGATTGATATCGATAGTCGATTGATGTCGATAGTCGATTAATTGTTCGGTGAATAATGAGAAGGACGAATCTGACAATGATTCGTTCAAGTTCACAAAGGTAATAATTGACCAGAAGGAGGAAGAAAAGGCGAGCGAGAATAAGGAAGAACAATTGAAAAGAAAGCACTCTACAATTTGCCGAGAGTTGTAGAATGAAAGTAAATGTAGGAGGGGGAAAGAATGAAGAGAAGAAGGATAGAGAAACAAAAACGGGAGAAGAAGAAAAATTGGAATTGAAGAATGCAATGCTTTTACCTTTCCCTAGAACGAGAAGCAGAATGAAATTACATCTAATGAGTCGAACGTAATGCAGGGTAGACATTCATTACTTTCGTGTGTTCTTCCTTCTGCACCCACTCCTCCTCCTACTCCTCCTCTTCCTACTCCTCCTCCTTCCCCTCCAGCACCACCTACTTCAAATACACTATCTGACTTCCTCCAATACCCTTCCGATGCAAACTAAAATCAGTCTGCTCCTCTTCTAATCTTGGTACACATTTGCAATGGACTATGTACATTCTTTGAACTTTTTCTTCTTCTTCTTCTTCTTCTTCTTCTTCTTCTTCTTCTTCTTCTCCTTCTCCTCCCCTCGTTCTTCTTCTTGGTCTTATCCCTGGTCTTCTTCTATTACTCCTTTTTCCACTCCTTTTTCCTGTTCTTCTTCTTCTTCTTCCTCCTATTCTCTTTCTACCTCTTCTGTTACTCTTTTCAACTCTTCCTCTTTTCTTTCCTATTTCTTCTTCTAATTTTTCTTACTTCTTCTTTTCTTTTTCTTCTTCTTCTTCTTCTACTTCTTCTTCTTATTCTTATTCTTTTCTTTGGTCTTCTTCTTTTTCCTCTTCTTCTCTTCTTCTCTTCCCTGGTCTTCTTCTTTTCTTCCTCTTATTATTTTCTTCTTCCTCCTCCTATTCCCCTTCCACCTCTATTGTTTCTCTTCTTCTTTCTTTTCCTACTTCTTCTTCTTTCTTCTCTTCTCTGGTCGTCTTCTTCTTCTCCTTCTTCTTCTTCTTCTTCCTCTTCTCCTTCTTTTTCTTCTTCTTCTTCTTCTTCCCTGTTCTTCTTATTTTTCTTCTCCTCCTATTCCTTTCTCCAGTTCTTCTCCTTCTTCCTATTCTCCTTCCACCTCTTTTGTTTCTTACCCTACTCTCTCTTCCCGTTACAAACTGATCTCTTACTCACTCTTTATCGTAGCGCAACAGTGTTAGTCAAGTCATTAATTCAGTTCGAATTCGCACGTAATGCAATTACTGTCATTTCTCTGTCAAGGGAGATCAAAAACGTTTCAAGTGAATTTTTCTCACCTTTTTTGTTATTCTTGTGAAAATCTTTCAAATAGAATAATGTTGTCTCGGAGAGGCGTTGAGTTCTTTAATTGTATAATTGACCAAAAAACTTCCAAGAAATATTTTTACAACTGGGGTACAGTTAGTATAAAGGGCACAGCATCAGGATGAAACTTCACTTTTGTAAGTACGTACTTTACTAGAACATCGAGAACTAATGAGGTCTGTGAACCACGATCAATTCCAATTACATTATATAGAATTGTCAATTACAATTAGCCAATCAAAAATTGAAATAAATAGTTCTCAAGACTTTTACAACAGCAATCATTGAATCCAAAACAATAATCTCTCTTCCAATTTTACGTGAAATCTTGGAAACGGTGTCTGGTGTATTAAATAATTAATATGGTATATTAGATAATCATACCACGCTTCGCCACTGTGTATTTGGAATACCTGTTCGATCTAGTTTTGAAACGCTAGTTTTTAATCTTTTCCAAAATTTTCAGTTCAGTTTTCTAGTACAATTTACACAATCCAAAAATTCAAGTTGATGGAAAAAAGTACTGTATTGAAGCTGGCGATTAAATGTCTAATGTCAATTTACCTAATCGGTGTTAACAACACCGATAATGTTAATGTATAACAACACAAGAATGTATAAAAACTGATGAACTGGGTTGTAACCGTTTGCAAATTTTCCATTGTGCTGCCAAAATAATTTCTATTTGATCTTGTAATGACGACAATTTAAAGAGCTGAAATCCGATTGACTTGCATGCAACTGACTGTCAGGCTATTGAAATTTACACCTTTTAAATATCCAAGACAAACTTCAGCGATTTGAATTGTTTCAGGAGATCGTTGATAATAATCAACCAAACGAAAATCCAAATAAATCTACATAAATAGTTCTAAGGACTTCTGTAACTGCAAGCATTTAAGCAGAACAAAATAAAAAAATAATTTTATAATTTTATTGAAAAATGTGCTTCATTTTGTAAGAAATAATATGTTTGCTAGCTTTCCTGCGCTCAGGCTTATGCCTCTGCATACTTTTTCCTTTATTTTAATAACTTAATTATGTAGAAAGATAAGGAAATTCTATGAATGCCACGGTACAAGAAGGTTGTTATACGATTTACAAATATTGTTAATTCGTAATAATTAATATTCTTTTAGGTTGCTCCAATGCTCCAATCTGTATAGTAATAGTGTTCTGAAATGTAATCTGATGTATTGATAAGCGAAATCTTCCTGCACTTGTGAATTCAGTGCGTTGGTTTGGGCGGTGATAAGAAAACTGTTTGTCCAATCCACAGATAAGCCAATAAACAAGCACGCCGCATCGGCTCATTGTTGAAGAATACAGCAGAAGATTTTCTTCTTTTCCTTTCCTCTATTTGAAGAAAGGGAGGGGGAGGAGAAGTGGAAAGAGAAAGAGATGGATTCAGAAAGAAGGAAAGGGTGATCGGTGAGAGAGGGAGAGTGAGAGAGAGATGGAGAGTGAGTAAGAGAGAGAGAGAGAGAGAGAAAGAGTGGAAGAGTGTATCGTGATATGAATGGAATCTGTCGAATCGGTTGAGACACGGAGCTTCTTCTTCGTTGCAAGGGAAGTTGAGGCTGAAAAAGAAAGAAGCACTCACACTTACATTGAAAACGGGAAATTCTCATTTTATTCCTCACCCCTTCATCTCCCTCATTATCCCCTCCCTCATCCCCTGATAACCTTCTTCGTTATCATTCTTTTTCTCTTCATCACCTTCAAGTGCATTAGCCTAGTTTCTCTCTTGCTCTTCCAAAGTCATTCTTCCATTCTCTTCTTCACTTTTCATTTTCAGTCTTCTCTCAATTTTTCTAGTCCACTTTCTTTTTCTCTTGCATTCATGCATGCTCTCTATCTCTAAACCTTATAGTCACATGGTTTTTATGATTACATAATTACATGGTTTTTCTCACTCTTAACACTCTTTTTATTCTTTATCATTAGCCTTTTCTATTTTCATTAATACATTTTCATATTTCCCTTTTTTCTCACCCCTCTCCTTATCTCTTACTCCCTCTTTCTCTTTCACACATGCACTCCGTTATTATTTATAACTTACTCATTCTCACACTCTCTCATTCCCTCTTTTTCTCTCTCTCATTTTCTCTCTGTCTCACACTCTCTGTCTCAATCTCTCTCACTCTTTCTTTTTCTCTTTCCCTTTTCCTCTCTGTCTCACTCTCTCACACTCTCTCTTTTTCCCTCTCAGTGTGTCAGTGTGTTTCCCTGCTCTATTCTTTTCCGAGCTTCGTCCTCAATTTACCTCTCCTGTCATCCTTCTCTTATTGCACCTAAAGTTCCACTTTCTTTCTCCCTTCCTCTCATTCCCTCTCCCATCTTTGTCTTTGTCTCCTTTCACCTCTCCCTCCTCCTAACCCCCCCCCCCCAGCCAGCACCGGTTCATCCCATCATTACATGATTGGCTCTGTTTGAAGCCAAGCTTATAACTCGAATGGATTGTTTCTATGAAGAACAATTTTCTGAAGTGCTCGCCATTTATCAGATTCCCCTTCTTCTTCTTCTTCTTCTTCTTCTTCTTCTTCTTCTTCTTCTTCTTCTTCTTCTTCTCTTCTTCTTCTTCTCCTTCTCCTTCTTCTTCTTGTTACTCTTATTTTACTTCTTCGTTTCTTATTCCAGTTTTTCTTCTTCTTATATTTATTTTTGTCTTCTCCTCCATCATCTCTTCATCTGCAACACAACAAGAATGTTCCGCTCTTGTTCCTCTGCCTCCCCTCCTCCTGTTACTTTCCTTCTCCTTCCCTTCTTTCTTTCCATCCCCTCCTCCCCACGCCACTCTTACTCCCTTTTCCATTTACTACAAGCTACTTTTACGGATGAGACTTGGTTTTTTCCTCACTCTTATGCCTTATTTTCACTGCGCTGGCGATGTATTCAGGTGAAATTCATTGTTTTTATGATGATGATATTTACTCGACTAATGGATTGATCACTAGCAGCTGTGAATATTGCTCTCAAAATTTTACAAGGACTTGAATTGGATGAAATTTATAAAAGGCAGTCTCTGGCTCTTTGATGAATAAACTATTGATAGAGATTTATTTGATGAATTAGTAATACTGTAATAGAAATAAAAGTACAAGTTTGTAAATCTGGTTTGGTACACTCATAAGACTTTCCTTGTCCATTTATTCATACTAGTAGGCTACTTCTGTGAACCGTAGGTCACAGCTCTTCAGGTAATTATGATCCACATTTAGAATGATTATGAAAGATATAATAAGAAAATATTATCAAGTATAATAAATGTGAACAAGTGTAAAAAGAAGATGGATCCACATCAAGTAATAAAAGGCGTAATTTCAAGTTTTCTTGTTGAATACTTCGTATATCTATGTCATTCCAATGTCATGTCAATGTTATATAGTGAACAGAAATTACTTTATTTGACAATCCTATAATTCTGTCTGCAGAACAATGATTCAACCTAGCTGAGAAAGACCTTATTCTAATCATTTATGTATATTTTTAGAATACATCATAAATACAATATAGTCTATTATAGGAGAATAAAATTTATTATTATGTCACTATATATTATCGAAATAACAATTATATTATTATTACAATTATATTATTAGAATCACAATATATTATTGAAGAATTCAACCATTTTTCGGATTAAATTTTATCGAATCGAAATAATATGTCTAATAAATGGGACCAAAACAATAATAGGTAAGGAATTTGGCATTACTACAAAAGATAGATGATTCTAGATATTTTCCAATGTACATTCAACTAATTTGATGGTGGATGAGCTCTACTGTTACGAGAAGGGGATGAGAGAGAGGGGTAGTTTTGATAATGGGAAGGAGTGGGGATAGATGATGGAAAGGGAGAAGAGGAGAAACCTCATATTTCAATCTCGCCTTCCACAATCTTCTCGTTTCTGCGGTTCTTATGAAAATCAAGTGGCTCAACTCTGAATACAAGTTTAAATTAAATCCGGTTAGCTTTCTTGTCGGTAATTTCAATTATCTTGTTTGAGTAATTGTTGCTCTTCCAGCCAGAGACAGGATGTGGTAGCTAATGAAGCGTGAGAGTTGGCATAGAAGAATCATAAATCCTTTAATAATGATAATTATAATACTATTATTATACAGGGTGTTTCAGAACTCCCTACCAATATTCTAGGGCATTGTTCCTGGGTAAAAACCATATCCATGTCTAATTTTTAGTCCGCAAAGTGAAAAAGCTATAATTTCGATACGAAGAAACAAAAACTTGAGTAGAAACAATTCAATCTAAATAGGTTTGTGAAGAAGCTACATAATTATTTTATAGGAAGCAACAAAAATACATGAGTAGAACAAATTCAATCAAAATAGGTTATGATGATTAGTAATAGGACAAACGAAGTTAGGAAGGAGAGTGTTGACTTCCCTGTATGAGGAGGCAAGCTACTACAATAATTAGAAAAGCGCCCTACCCTCTAACAAGCGGCCAAGAAGCTGTGATGAGCACAGAGTAGCCAATAGGCCAAAGACCAGGTTAGGTTGGGTTTTGGAATCCTGTGTGATAAGATAACACACGGCAAAGACAAAGGTCCGCCGCGCCCGCGATACTAATTAGAGTCTTGCGCTAAGAAGAAGAAGAAGAACGGAGAAGAAGAAAAAGAAGAAGAAGGAGAATGAGGAGGAGAAGAAGCAGATAAACGAGAAAGAAGAGTAAGAAGATGAAGAGTAAGGAGAGTAAGGAGAGTAAGGAGATAAAGAAGAGAAGAAGAAGGTGAAGAAGGAGAAGAAGTAGAGGAAGAAGAAAAGAAGAAGAAGAAGAAGAAGAAGAAGAGAAAGAAGAAGGAGGAGAAGAAGCAGATAAACAAGAAAGGAGAGTAAGAAGATGAAGAGTAAGGAGAGTAAGGAGATGAAGGAGAAGAAGAAGGTGAAAAAGAAGAAGAATCATAAGAAAAAGGTGAAGAAGAATTCTCAGTATTTGGTAGCCAATAAGCACGAAGAATCCTGCACCCTGCAGTTTGATTTGAATTAATAACGATGAAGCAAAGCAAACATGTGAAAATGTAGATCGGATGACGATGTGCTTTCATTCTCTTCATCTACGTTCCTTCTTATTCATCCTCCTTCCTTCTTGTTCCTTCTCCTTTCTTACACACCCTCCATTTTCTTCCAGTTTCCTTCTCATCGTCTTTGTGCACAGTATGCTTCAGTATACACTCACTGTCCGGCAGTATACCAACCTGCTCTGAGAATATGCATAGAGAGAAAGAGAGAGAGATTAAGAGAGATAAGATAAGATAAGATAAGATTACTTTATTCATGTAGATAACAATAATTATAACTGCTTAGATACTAGATTACAAAAGTTGTAAGTATGTATAAGTAATATAATTCTAGTAATTTTATGAATTGTAACTAATAATTTTCAACAATGTAAAATGCAATCTAATAATGTGAACATAAGTGAGATTTATCTACATGAAACGGCGAAGTTTGGACATATAAATGTCCATTCTTGGAAAAGGATGTCCAAGGACATCCTTTCCATTAACACTTGGCCGTGAAAGAGAGAGAGAGAGAGAGTGAGAGAGAGGGAGTGAGAGAGAGAGAGTGAGGGAGAGAGAATGAGAGAGCGAGCAAACATTGAAAACGGATTGAAGGAATAGAGAAGAGAATAGCCCGCAAGCAAATGAAAACAGAAGTTAGAGATAATATTTTAAAATGAACTTGACAAGAGAAGTGCGCGAGTCGACTTATTATGAAGGGTAGTCGCTATGAGAGTTCAGGTGTGTTTATTCAGCCTGATTAGTTTCGACTGTGATAATTAAGAGGGCGCTTCCACCTCTCTCACTCTCTCTCTCTCTTTCTCCCACTCTGGCTGTCCCTTATAAGAAGGAAAACAGAAGGCATACATGCAGTTGAGGGTGTGTGTGTGTGGAGGGGGTGTATTATTGTAAGTGGGGTTGATATTTGCTGGGATTTCTGTTCTTGTCTCCAATTAGGAGTGTAGTACCACTCTGAGAACTACAGGCTGGTTGCTACCGTTGCCTTTGTCGTGGTCTGAGTTATACCTGTGGCCTCACCCGCCGACTGCCAGTGTGGTAGAGCTCTATTATTAGGATATACTACTGCTGTTCATTATCTACGTCACAGTATTGTCATCATCATAAACATCATCACCATTTTGATTGTCAACATGAGCTAGTCAACTATGAATGAAGTTTTAAGGCCAGTTGAACAAAAATTCAATATTGAATTTAACTACCGTCCGTAATTACAGTGATATCCGATTCCTTTTTCATTGGTTCTCTTTGGATTGGTGCGTTAGATGACATAATTATCATCATCATCATCGTCATTATCATGCTCATCATCATCATCATCCTTCCCATTAACCACGCACAAGCTTAGAGCTTATATGGATATAAGAAACATGGTGGACTTGAGAAAATTCAGAGGACTATTAAAGAGGCTATTGCTTGAAAGGGCATACTATTCTGTGGATGAATTCCTGCAGGAATGACTTAGGCACTTTCACTCACTTTCAACGACTACATCTTTTATTTGTTTTTTTTTCTATGTGATTTATGTATATTTAGATATATGTCTTGTTATTTGAATAACAAGCGGGTTTATTGAGAACCTTCTTAAGGTTGCTCTTTTCTGACTCATCCTCTGTCTGATCACCAGATGTTTAGGATGTATCTATTAATTGAATTGAATTGAAATGGGCATCATCCCTAGCAAAAAACATTACTGTTGATTAAAAACATTCGCTTGGATTTTCGTGCATCTGGCAGTTATAAATTGCATTGTAGTTTAAGAAGTGTACTGACAATAATTAATGGTAAGTTTCTGAAACAAGTTTTAAACGCTTTCATAAAAGAAACATGAACTGCTAAATTTGTGACTATTATTTTAGGTGGCACAACAGAGAACAGGATTATTTTAACTTGTCAGAAAACAGCTGAATCAACGTCAGTAAACGAGCGTACATCAATCAGCTGTTTTCTGACAATTTAAAATAATCCTGCTATAGTAGAGAGTATGCTTCTCCATGGTTGCACCAACCGGGATCAACTATTTTCAATTACCTAATCTCATTTGATTAGAATTGCACTGATCCTGGATCAAAATTGATCTGGCTTCGTACATGATCTTTCAATTTCTTTTTTTAGGGTCATGCCCATTTTAGCTCTAGGCTCTAGCGTGGGTAATGGGCAGGTTGATACGAGATACTAATCTGGTTCTACTTTTTTTCCGACCCGACTCATATTTTCATGTCTTAATGCCAAATTTCAGGCCTCATTCTGATCTTTCAAGTTTTGGTAACTCTATTACCGCAATAGAAACCATCAATAGTTGTTCTTGTTCATTGTTTTCGGCAATACTGTAAAATCTTAGCCTCTACGTAATATAAAGGAAATAGTTATGAAGTTAGTTAGTTATAAGTTATGTATAAAATGGGAGCATAAAAAATGAGAGCCTTGGGCTAGGCGTACACCGGTTAGTCAAGACAAGACAAGACGAGAATAGTCACGTTTAGTCATAGTAATTCACATAGTTTCTTATGAAGCAGCACACACCGTTGCTTCATAAGCAACTATGTGAAGTAATGTGACTAAACGTGACTAATCTCGTCTTGTCTTGTCTTGACTAACCGGTGCACGCCTAGCCTAAGAAGATAATAACCGAGAGAAAACTTCTACACCATTAAAATAATTTTTAAAAAACCTTGAAACTACGAAGAGGTCATTGATTCGCCCTGCTACCAAACAAACTTGCAAGCTGCAACAAATCACACACACCATTAAAACAGAGAGAGTGAAACGTGTTATAATGAGTGTGCAATCCGGGGGGGTACAATCCGAATCTCCCCCCTTCACCCCCCTCACCTGAAGAAATCGATACGCTTGTTAAGCGCGTCGCCGCCGCCGCGACGCACAAGAAAACCGCGCGGCGACGTCTTACCGACGACCATAAAAAATAATAATAACCGCTGGGAGGGGTGGGGGGTATAGTGACGACGTCACTAATGACGTCTTCATCGTCACTTAAAATTTGTATATATCGGTGTCTAAGGGCGCTGCGCCTCGCTGGGATGCGTGCACTCATTCTTATTGAACTAATTTGGAGGTTTGCATCGGCTCGGTGCGGGGGGGGAGTCACCCTCAGGGTGGGTGGTAGAGGGGGAGGGGGTGGTGAGTTTGCGGCTCCAGGCCACCTTTCTCAGCACGAGCCGAATAATTCCTTTTAGGCGAGGGAGGGAGGTAGAGTGGGAGGAACGTCCTTATCAATTCGGATTCGTATCTCACGTAAATAATAATGATAACAATTTTGTGGGTGGCATGTATAATGTGCATAGAGAAAGCATTTCTACTTGTTTAATATGCTTTCTCTGTGTAGATAGTTGGCTTCAAAAAGAGTTTAACATAAAAATATTCCAATAGTTTCCAATTTACATTCTAATCAACAATTCATGAATTGTTTACGTGTTGCTAATCGACTGACACTGTTTGACTAAGGCTAGGCGTACACCGGTTAGTCAAGACAAGACAAGACGAGATTAGTCACGTTTAGTCACAGTACTTCACATAGTTGTTTATGAAGCAACACCCATTGATTAGTCATTGCATTGGTGTGTGCTGCTTCATAAGCAACTATGTGAATTATTGTGACTAAACGTGACTAATCTTGTCTTGTCTTGTCTTGACTAACCGGTGTACGCCTAGCCTTATAGTCTGTTCAGGGAGAGGAGAGACGATGTAAGTAAACCTGTACGTGCGAGAGTCTAGCTAGGAGCTAGGAGCTCTAGCTAGGAGTCTAGAATAAGAAGAAGAAGAAGAAGAAGAAGAAGAAGAAGAAGAGAAGAAGAGAGAAGAAGAGAAGAGAAGAGAAGAAGGAAGAAGAGAGAAGGAGGAGGAGGAAGAGAAGAGGAGAAGAGGAAGAAGAAGAAGAAGGAAGAAGAAGAAGAGAAGAAGAAGAAGAAGAAGAAGGAAGGAGGAGGAGGAGGAAGAGGAGGAGAGAAGAGAAGGAGGAAGAAGGAGGAGGAGAAGAAGAAGAAGAAGAAGAAGAAGAAGAGAAGAAGAAGAAGAAGGAGGAGAAGAAGAGGAGAAGAAGAAGAAGAAGAAGAAGAAGAAGAAGAAGAAGAAGAGGAGGAAGAGGAGGAGAAGAAGGAGGAAGAAGAAGAAGAAGAAGAAGAGAAGAAGAAGAAGAAGAGAAGAAGAAGAAGAAGAAGAAGAGAGAGGAAGAAGAAGAAGAAGAAGAAGAAGGAAGAGGAAGAAGAAGAAGAAGAAGAAGAAGAAGAAGAAGAAGAAGAAGAGAAGTAGGAGGAGAAGAAGAGGAAGAAGAAGGAGGAGGAGAAGAAGAAGAAGAAGAAGAAGGGAAGAATAAGAAAATAAAAAGGAGAAGAAGGAGACTTTAGGTAGAGAAGATAGGATGATGCCGGCCGGATGCATGAATTTTATTAATTTAACATCTCATGCTTGCTGACCACACCGGAGGCAGAGTTTTGGAAAGGGGGGGGGGTCCCCAGAAAGAGGATCGGGGGTGGGTGCTCGAAAGTAGGGGCTGTAAAAGGGGCTTTAAACAGGGATGAGCTGCCCCCAGGGCCCAGGGGAGTGTTTATTGTGCTTTGGTCAGTTACGCTGCTGGCTCCAACATGCAATGAATAAGTCTGTCTTCCTGTGTGCTGCCTTCCTCTTCTCCTACTTCTTCTTCTTCTCCTTCTTCTTCTTCTTCTTCTTCTTCTTCTTCTTCTTCTTCTTCTTCTTCTTCTTCTTCTTCTTCTTCTAAAAAAAATTCTTCTTCTTATTCTCCATCATTCTCTATTTCCTCTTTTCCTTCCTCTACTTGTTAATTTCCTTCTTCTTAAGGCGCATTCACAAATGCAGTGATTTGTTAGCAGCAATATTAACGCCACTTATTATTTGAACGCTAGTAGAGATTTAAACAGAAATACAGTAATATAATATATTACTATTAATGTGCTAATAATATGAAATATTATTTTGTTTTGCCAGTTTTATTCCAACTCTCGTTCATCATGTCTCCTCTTTCCGTTGTGAAATACATCACGCTGATATCGTATCACACACGGTCCTGTCGTGCTGCTTGCTTAAAAGGCTGTGCATCAACATAGAAAAAACTTTTTCATGGTGATATTTTTTTAATTTTTACGATTTGGATACTATCAAGCTATCAGAATGAAATACATTTCAGAGGATACAAATTTTTTGTTCATTAGTTTGTGAGATAAGGACGCCTAGATTTGAAATTTTCGGAACAGGTCATCTCAAAATTGGTTGCAAATACAATCATGAAATTTTGAGCATACATGCTTGAAGGTATTGTCTATCACATGACATAATTAGTTTCTCAAAATATCAACTTCTGAAAAAATAACGAATTCTCCATTTGAAAATTGAGTCCACCACTACTGTTAACTTGGAGAATAGGATACAATAAACAGCCCGTAACGTGATAATAAAAAACGTAATAATTGTTCATTCTACCTGAAAAATAAATAATATTGTAGAGCTAAGAATTTCCAAGCTTTGTCAGTGTCACAAGCATCAGCTAAAAATGATGAACGATCTTTGCTGCAATGATAGAGTAGACTGCCAGAATTAGAAAGACCTAAATATAGCCTAGGATATGGTTTTACGACAATATGTTATTATTGAGGAAAAGGGTAAAGGAAGAAGAAAACGTAGAAGATGAGAGAAGAAAGAGAAAGTTGGAGAGGAAGAAGAAGAAAAGAGAAGAAGAAAAAGTAGGAGAGAAAGAATAAGAAAGACGAAAAAGAAAGAATAAGCTAAGGAAAAAATACGGTAAGTTGGAAAGGTGATCCAATGAAGGACCGAATTAAGCCACCTGGAAAAATGCCATTTCGTGAACATGTACGGTATGATTGATATCTTTACTAAGTCTCCTGTCATAGTAAGTAGAGACATAGAAATGAGCGAAAAGGGAAGTAATAGTGAAGATGTAAGATATAAGAAAGATATAGTGAAAGTGGATAAAATATAGAGAATAACAATTATTAATATGAGTGGTATGAAAGAGGATTTTTGGTTTTTACTGTTCTTCGTCTTTTTCCTGTCTTCCTCTTCTTCTCCGCCTTTTCTTTCGCCTTTCTCCTTCTTCTCCTTCTCCCTCCTATTCATTTTCCTCCTTCTTCATATTATTCTCCTGCTCCATTTTCTCAATTCTGTTTTATCAAGATTCGTCTACTCCTTTTTCTCCTCTGCATTCTCCATCGTTGTTGTTCTTCTACTTTTCTTTTTATTCTTCGGTTCCTTTTTCGGTTTCTCTTCTTCCCTATCTTGTTCCCTTCTGTTTACGATAATCTTGTCCTTTCCCTCATCCATCCCTCATCCCTCGTTCAGCTTGTTTATATTTCGAAATATTTTAATGATCTCACCTGGCCTTCGGGGGTACCTTCCAGCTTGACCCTCAGGTTTACTCAATTGAAAGACTTTTCTCGACCTCACCCCTTCCCCTTCTCATACTACACCTCCTCCTCCTTCTTCTCTTTACTTTTATTCTAGCAATGTGCAACTATACCCTCTCACCCCCTACCAATACCCCCCACCAATTCAGAACGCCACTTACAGTCGAAAATATGAGAGATGTCCAGTTATCCACTTGAATGAGTATTGCTACTTGGATGCTTTTTCTCGACGAATAGGTATCAGGTTTTTCTGTAGGCCTATACTTTCTCTCTCTTCTTTCTTCTTCTTATACTTCTCCTCATTCCTTTTCTACTCTTCGTCCACTTTATTCAGCTACTATCTTTACTCTTGACCTGACCTCTGGATTCATCTTATTCATGTCATTTATTACTATAGTATTGTAGTTGTCGTAGTTGAAAAGTAAAAGCATACTATCTTGTGAAATTGAACAGCTTCATATTTTGAAAGAAGCAGTTTCATTTTTATATTTGTAACAGAGTATTCTTGGGACGCTCACAAATTCCTTCATACTCCACACACTATGAACGAGCCAACTTTGAAAACATAATCCAGCTACCCGAAATAATTAACACCTAATCCACTTTATCAACGTATACGGACGCAAAAGGGAGCGAATCTTTTCCACACACACACTCCCCCACACAAGTGGTTATCGCATAACAAAAAGACAAACGTTTCTAGAATTTCGAAGTGTGCTAGGTACGTGAAGGACGCCCTTAGAATTGAGTTTTTTGAAACAAAAAAGAAACGAACCGAAAGCTTCGGGTAGGTGGAAAATTTTGACTCGTCAAAGTTATTTTTGAAATAATGTGGTTTGAGAGAAGGAAAGAGAGGGAAACGCATACGTGCATATGGGATTGATGAAAGCGGAATGAAGGACAAGGAGGTGATGGTGGAGGAGGAGAAGGAGGAAGAGTAGGAGAGGGGAGGAGGAGGAGAAAAAGGAATTATAAAAGATGAACGAGAGGGACAAGGAGAAGAGTAGGAGGAGGAAGAATAGGAGGAGGAGGATAATGAGGAGGAGGTGGAGGAGGGGGAGGAGGGTGAGAAGGGAAAGAAGTGAGAATTTGTCACATGTAGGGTGTGTTTTTCAAGGACAATCGTAATTTGTTTGAGCTCAGCCCGCATATACGTACGACGATTCCGTCACCCCCTTTTCCGGCAAGCAATCTCTTTTGCTCTAATTCCATCTCTTTTCGTCAGCAAGCACTGCCGAATTCAATTAGACGAGGTTAGGACACACGGCGTGTAACCCAAATGAATGACGACTAATGCTCAGGCTACCCACGCCAATGTCTTTGCGGTGTTGTGAGCATACATGCTGATGGCTTTTCATACAGGAGCACAAAGTGCAAATAAAGTGATTCAATTGCAGGGCTGCATTACGGTGACATGGAAATAAGGCTAGTTTCTACACTTTCGTGGTTGCTGGAATGATTAACCACGTAAATTAACACTTCAAAGACATAAGTAACATTCATTTATTCAATATTTATACCACAAATAAGGTAGTAATCTGGGATTAGTACCTTATCTTAGATTACTACCTTATCTGTGTTTATACATTCTCCTCACCTACAAAAACTTAGGCTAGGCGTACACCGGTTAGTCAAGATAAGACAAGACGAGATTAGTCACGTTTAGTCACGGTACTTTACATAGTTGATTATGAAGCAACACACACCGATTAGTCATTGCATCGGTGTGTGCTGCTTCATAAGCAGCTATGTGATCAAGACAAGACAAGACGAGATTAGTCACGTTTAGTCACAGTACTTCACATAGTTGCTATGCGAGCATAGTGTCTGTAAGCAGCTATGTGGTCAAGACAAGACAAGACGAGATTAGTCACGTTTAGTCACAGTACTTCACATGGTTGCTCATGAAGCAACACTCACCGATTAGTCATTTCATCGGTGTGTGCTGCTTCATAAGCAGCTAAGTAAAATACTGTGACTAAACGTCACTAATCTCGTCTTGTCTTGTCTTGACTAACTGGTGTACGCCTACCTTTACAGATATGCATGAAGAGCCTTATTCATACAGGTAATTGATAAGACAATTCAATGGGAGAAACAATTCAAATGGGGAACCCTTTGAGTTGCAAAAGTCGCTGGTTGCAACCGGTGGTGTGACGTCATTGTGAGTTCTAGCTTTGTGAATAGTAGTATACACCCTTATGAGATAAAAAAGAAAGAAAACCAAGAACTTTCACAAAGTACGTTAATCAAATTAATTGTACAATTATGAAAAAAAGAAATAGATCAAAGCCAAAAAGAAAGGAAACAATGGAAGATAGATTATAATCTTACATTTCTTAAAAGTTCGAAAACGAAATCACAAAATTTACCTGCAAGGAAACTCCCTGTGCACAGGAAAGAGTTGCCAATATAACAGATATGGAAACCGTAATTTACATTATGAATAATGGATAAAGAAATAACATTTATTTGTTGGTCAATGTTCAAAGCATTGAGTAGAACTAATCATATTATTATGGAGCTCACATTATTTCTGGTGGAACAGAGTAAACCGTATGGGTTTTCCAGGATTTTTGAGATAATTCTGTACGATATCAGACTGGGCATATAGCTGCCAGAGACATTTGCCTGTTCAGGATTGGAGTGCTACGGGGAGGGGGGATGGAAGGAAAGGGGTGGGGGGTGGAAGAATCTTGAAGTGGACAGCCGTCAACCATGCGAAGCAAATACAATAGAAAATGACTTCTGCTCTTGTTAGGAACGGAGAGAGAAGAAGCATGATAGAGTGCCTTATAACAACGAGAATAAGTACGAGCTTAGAGGTAAAGTCCGGTGGAGTGGACTGGCTAAGCGCACTAAGCATCGGCCAAGTCCGTTCGTCCATCTTGTTAGTGCTGCGACGTCTTATTCAGCCAATTATTTATAAAATAACCCTCTCTGGCCCTCGCTCGCTCGCTCCTCTCGGCTACTTGGAATTACATGCAATCCCATTATCTTCATGTGCAGTTCCGGAATCGCAATAGAAAATCTTGCCAGTTTCGGCGAATTATTTGGATGACGTCAGAATATTCGAAATATACATATATATTTATTTTTTTGCTAGGGATGATGCCCACATAAGCTCTAAGCTTGTGCGTGAGTAATGGGAAGGATGATGATGAGAGATGAATGGACCTACAGCTTTAGGTGGGTTCCGAACCACCGGGAAGCGATTTTGAAGCTCATAAATTTGTGTATTTAGAGGAGCCGGTCACCGTTACAACGGTAGTGGTAGGCGCTATCTACTAATACTGATTATTATCATTATTAAAATAATTGAAAGATATTATATAAGATGTGATCATCTAAAATAACTAAAAGTTTTCGAAGACTACAGCCAAAGCCCAAAACAGTCTTCATAAATATTTATACTATATTACAAATCGATCTTGTAATGAGAAGTAGCCTAATTAAATGAAGTGAACTGAAGTAAGGTAAAACTTATTGATTAGAATAATGCTAAGCTAGTGAAAATAGGAAAGATATAGTGGGGGAAAGAGTGTGTAGTAAAGTAGGTAGAACAATTATATGACTATATAATATAAAAATAAACAACTAACGCTCTAAAACTAAAAGATTATCTAAAGATTGAACAAGTAACTTTAATTATTGATAAGTCGGTTTTAAAATGATGAAGTTTGTAGAAAAGAAAATAATAATTGCTTGAAATATTACTGAAGGGTTTTGCAGATAAATAATTGCTTAGACAATTATATGTTCTGAACATAAAAGTTCTGAATGCACTCAAATCTGCTTTTTTTCTGCTCCATGATTTTCTTCTTCTTGTTCTTTTCCTTTTTTCTTATATCCCCTTCTTTCGTTCTTCCACTTCTTATTCTTTTTCTTCTTATTTTTCTTCTCTTCCTTGTTCTTGTGTTCTTCCTCTTCTTCTTCCAAATCGTAACTGACTTGAACAAGCCACAAAGTCTTGAAGCGAACTTCAGTCATCCAACTAATTGTTGACGCTCTCAATGTGTCCAAACTTGGAAGTCAAGAAGGTCTCTTGCACTTGACAAGACATGTGGCCGAGATCTGAATAAGATATGAGAAAGGACTCTGATACGGGGGCGCAGCATTCATACAGTCAAGACCAAAATCATTAATGTAGGAATTGAAAAGGGTTACATAATAGCGTAATTAGGGCTACATATTGACGCGAAAATCAATTTAGTATGTAAATAATTAAACCGATTTTCGTCAATAATTCTGATCTCAAAATATCTACTTCTCTCTAGCACATCTCATTGCCGCGACGCGAATATCGAAGTAATTCTGAACTTTGAAACAGTCGTCAATAACTCAAACTATGCCTCTATCTCTCTATGAAGATATGGAAGAGGCTCCTGATCACAATAATTATAAGAAAAAGTGCAAGCCAATTCAAAGTTTGTATACTTAATAATTTTATCCGTTCAATAACAAAAAATCACGTGATTGCTTAAACACACCTACAATACAAGACATGCTAATCATTAGACTCTGCCTAGGCACTGCACCTTACTGTTAAAATGGAGGCTTCCTACATGAGACGAAAGCATTCACATTGTTTACCCAGGGATATTAAAGAACTTTTTAAAATAAGGCTCAGTGATATCCTAAAAAATAATCAAATTCATACAATCACTGAATTCTTACAAATATCTTTTGTATGAATTAATTTGTACAATTTTAATACGCCTATAATTGCTGTTCATGAAGATTATGTAATAGAGAACTATTGACTATAAGTCTATATGCCTGTTGACTTATAGTCAATTGGATTAACCACCGTGAAATGATGTCATCTGGGACCAGTGCAACGAGAGCCAATTAACTAATCTGACGTCAATGAAATGACATCATTTTACGGCGGTTAAACTCCATTGAATTCTCGTGCAACTAACGTTTTATATGTTCAAAATATTGATAAGCTAAGAAACGATCTGTATACAATAAACTGTCAACAATGTTTTCAGATGAACTTTTACATTATTACTTAGGTGATGTAATGTACCTTATCTCGTCTTTTCGTAGGCGTACACCGGTTAGTCAAGACAAGACAAGATGACATTAGTCACGTTTAGTCACAGTACTTCACATAGTTGCATATGAAGCAACACACCTATTAGTCATTGCATCGGTGTGTGCTGCTTCATAAGCAGCTATGTGAAGTACTGTAACTAAACGTGACTTATCTCGACTTGTCTTATACTGTAAGCTAGCCTAGCCTTATACTGTACTAACGATTGCCAAACGATATTTTTCTATTGTACAGGGACATGCAGAGTTGAAATAAATCAAAATTCAAGATACAAACAGGATAAGTGTCATATCAGAGATAATAATTAATAATTGGTTAGTCTATGGTTATAATGTATAAGAGAAAGGGACTCTAGCAACGACTCGATTGATGACTCGACTACCGACTCGGTAGGAGTCGCATCTTGAAATCGACGTGCCAATCAAATATTCATTGCGGCTGCCGCTGCGGCTTGCGACCGCTTCCGAACGGAAGTTGGACAGTTGTGTGACGTCATCAACGGACATTTAAAGTTGCCGCTCTGCTCTGCTCTCCAGACTGCTCTAGCAACTCCCCCGAGACTCAGTCTCAATTATGCATAGAGTCCGAAGTCAGCTGTCACGATGCGCCCCGTCGTCAACTACTGTCCATGCAATAAAAGAAACGTTCAACGGAAAAGTTTCAAGAAAAAACGCGCAAGAGAAGCTGTGAGAAAGATAAGGAGGAGGAGGAGGAGAAGGGAAGAAGAGGAAGATGTGATAAGAGGATGAGAAAGAGAATAGGACGGGAAGTGAAAGGTGAACGAGGAAAAGAGAAAGAAGAAGAGAATGTAGGGGGAAAGGAGAGGGAATGAAGCGGTGAGAAGGAGGGATAAAAGAGAAAGGAGGAGGAGAAGAAGGAGAAGGAGGTGTAGTAGAGAAGAAGGAGGTGTAGTAATGGAAAGAGACAGGTGAGAAGAAGGCGAAAAAGTAGGAGAAGGTGGATAAGAAAGAGAAAAAGGAGGATGAGAGGATGTAGGAGGAAGAGAGGATGAAGAGAAATGAAGGAGTCAAAGGTAAATTAAGAGAAAAAGGAGGAAGAAAAGTAGGAGAAGAAGAATGAGAAAAAGGAGAAGAAAAAAAGGATGGAGAAGGAGAAAGAGGAGTAAGAGGAAGAATAAGAGTAAGAGAAGGAGGGGAAGAAGGTGGTGATGGAGGGGATGGAGGAAAAAGAGAAGACAGAGAAAGTTGAAAAAGAAGAAGAATTAGATGAAGAAGAAGAAGGAAAAGAAGGAGAAGGGGGAAGGAGAAGAAAGAGGAGAAAGAGGAGAAAGAAGAGAAAGAGGAGAAGGAAGAGATGGTGAAGGACGAAAACGAGGAATAGGAGAAGGAGGAGAAAGAGGAAAAGGAGAAGCAGGAGGAAGAGGAGGAGGAAGAAGAGGGGAAACGCTTAAGGAGGACAGAGCAGGAGAATCGTTCAAAAAGAAATGGAAGCGTCAAAAACCTAGGGGAGCCCCACACACGGCCGTAAAAACGCAACGCTTTACAACTCTGAACTGAGCAAAAGTCGCCGGGAGAATACTGTACTGTATTTAAAAAGCTGGTCTATATTTAAATACATGGGTTACTACCATGGGGCCTGGTGTACAACTTTATAGGTTTTGGCAGGAATTGTTTCCTGAGGAGTTTTTTGTTTTATTGAGGGTGATTCCGTACATGAGTTTGTCAGTACAAGATGTCAGTTTCATGTTTGAGTGTTATGAGATGAAATGTCACCATGGAGGTGGAGTTGCGGTGAAGTAATGTAGAAGGAGAAAAGTATAGGAGATCCAATGCCACTGCATGAAGATGGAGATCTAATCCTTGTACCTTGGAACAGTAATGGATTGCTCGATTATTGAGTGCATCATTTCAAATTCAAATTAATTCATAGATTGTATACACATATAATTGTATTTGATGAATACATACAGTATTCGCACATGAACTCGATAGTTGAGCTATTTATAGCAGGATCCTTTTAACTTGTCAGAAAACATATGTTTCGAAAATCAATATTACAATACTTAACCTACAAATGCTGAATCTCGCAGATTATTGAAAAGGTCTTTTAAAAAGTTATTCTTTGAAAGGTCTTCTTTAAAAAGGTCTTTTAAAGACTTTAAAGGTCTCTAAGACTTTTAAGCCTTTCGATTATTGTGTCGAAATCACTGTTTAATTATTACCGAAACAGCTGATTTGATGATTTGGATGACATTTCTCAGTCGTTCCGCACAGAGAAGAAAGGAAACAACAATTTTATTATTTTATTATTAAAAATTTTGTTCCTTTCTACTTTGTGCGTTCCGTGAATTTTTCACTTTTCTAGTAAAGAGCTCTTGGACCAATAATGCTGTAGGTTTACCAGTGGGTAAACTTTACTGAAGAGGAAGAAGTTTCAAAAATAATGTATTTGAGAGTGAGAGATCAAAAATAAGTTCAAGAATAGAAGATATTATGGGTGTGTTTTACTAAGTCCGAGAGATATTTCTTCCAACACAAAGCTGTTTCACCTCTACCGGTCACTGTAGAGTCAGTAGGAATAGGATATAGTTCCCTCTATCCCCCCTATTCTAGCTCTTCTCTAAACAAAGCATTTGCTTAACAGATCTATGACCGTCTTCACAAACGACGTAGTAGTTTGTATTTATAGATTGTATTTAACTTTGCTCGTTTTGTAATTGTTCTGGCAAAATAAAATCATATTTCAGTTTTTATCCACTATTAAGCCTGGTTTTCATTAGTAGAGTTAGTGGTAGAGTTCCCTGGGCGAGTACTAACTATCTTGTGAACTCTCCCAATGAAAACGTTCATAGTAGAGTAGAGTGATGGTAGAGTACTTGTTTTTAAGTACCAAGTAAGTAGAGTAGAGTAAGTACGGTAGAGTTAGTATGCTAGTTACTCTACCACTAACTTTACTAATGAAAACCAGGCTTAACTGATAAGAATAAACATTGTTGATATGATTTTAAGCTCAAAATACCTAATTTATTTTAATATACATAATAGTTCATAATTGTTCATAATGGACAATATAAATTTAAAATACCTACTGTGACCTAATGAATTAATAACTGAATCCCAATTAAATCAAGAATTAGATCATGAATGAAAGATAAAAAATAATCAAGAATTTGTACCGAATCAAGCAAGAATTGTACCTTAATCTTGTTAAAGGTGGTTTCGTAGCAAACTTTAGTTGTTTAGTTTCAAAATTCTTGATATAGCATATTAACAGAATACAATATTGTTTATTTATGCTATTCCATGGTTGCTTAACATCAAATTCAATACGTACCTACCTTTTATTCAAATTTGATTGTAATGCAAGCAAACATCGATCAATTCTCGAATGAAAGCGATTAACAGACTACTATATTGTTTAAATGCTTTTACAAGATTATTGAACACTAAATTTGATACATAACATATATTTTAAACAAATTTGTTGCTAATAGAACGAACAACGAATAACAAAAATAATATATGCGATGTGTTTTTCCACAAAATTCTTATAAATGAAAGTAGACAGATGAAACTGATAGTCTGACAAAGATAGCATATGATGGGAGGGGTGGGCGTGCAGACATCTTATTTGGCAAATGGACAGATCGATGAACTATCGGACTTTCGCATCCACCGCAGCTGCAGCATCCGCCATTTTCAACAAATTCCTTGTTCAATAATTCAACAACTCTTTCCGAATTAACACTCTCGGCAGGCTCGGTTTCATTCGCTTGATGCGGCAGCCTGGCAACACACTTTATGTAACACGTGCTGCGTTATGGTCCCTTTCATACTGGACGATTCTAGCTGCGAATTACGCCCACATAAGTATATTGCTTTTTAGTAATAATTATAAGTATAATCAGAATCATTCAATTTGACGCTTGGCATTAGATAGATATTATTTATTGACGTTGCTGAAGACCGTAGAGTACGATGGCAAAGAAAAAATATCTTTCTATCTAACTATCTAATGAAAATGAAAATGAATCTGATTATACAGTATCTGAATCTGACTTGAGAATATTATCCTATAATATTTGGTTCCACTTCAATGTCGAATAAATCTTTCTCTTTTTACTAAAGCTATAGTGGAAAAATCATGAGTCTCCTCTAAAATGTAGAGGGGAAGGATGTTACGGAAAAAATGCCACTCGGAAACAGGATTCAAACCCGTTAGCAGACTGATTCTGTGACACTCCAGACAACTAGGCTTCGCCGGCTTGCAAAACAAATTGGTGGATGTTTTACATGTCCAATGGCTAGTTGCACCAAAATCAATTTTAATTGAACCGCCAGAAAATGATGTGATCTATCGAGCTGAATGGACCATTGCAACGAGAACCTTCAATCAATCAGATGTCAGTGAAATGACGTCATTCTACGGTAGTTAAATTCGATTGGATTCCTCGTGCGAATGGACGTATGATTTCATCAAAATAAGTTGTAAGGTAGGTGATACATTTGTTTGAAAAATTGTTTGATCATTTCAATAATTAATTTTCAATGGGAATATCCTTTAAATAGAGCAAATTACTTGAAGAAATCTATACTGTTTAATAGCGAATCCCTTACATAATCCATTAGTTATACTAGCTGTTATTATAGTTGATTTTAGATACATAACACTGTGAAAATTAAAAAGCACTTGATGAAATATTTTAGTACAAAAATTATTTATTACTAAATGAATATTCAATATGCAGAGCATGGCACATTCTGTGAGATATGGAACATTTTGCAGGTCTGAGTAAAACGTATCTTCAAAGAAATCAAGCTGAATAAATCTGATTGAAAAATCTGAGTATAATGTCTCTTTAAGGAAATCGAACTATTCAGTCATTTATTCAAATCTAATTTGAATGAATTAAAAAATCTGGGTAAAATGTCTCTTCAAGGAAATCAAACTAAAATAAAATCAGATTGGAAAATTCCAATCAATAGAAACCTTGAATGGTCTCGGAATGACTCAATCATCCCCTTCCTACCCCCTCCCTGCAAACTGAACAAAATAATCAATTATTTATTGATAGGAGCGGAGCTTTTGTTTCTTTCAATTCCGTTGGATGAATGCAATGCATCCTATACAACAAATCGCCAAACCAATTTCATCCAATTCAGTGCTAAGAGGGGTGACGCATATAGAAAACCTAGTTAGGAATTCAAAATGTTATCAGCTGTGTCATCGGATGGTCGAAATAACAACTAAAAAGGTTGAAGGGAAAGAGAGAGATAAGGATGGAGGGAGAAAGAGGAGAAGGGGTGAAGGGGTGAAGGAGAAAAAGGATGAAAAGGGAGGAAATGAGGACGATGATAGGACGGGAAGTGAAAGGTGAACGAGAAAAAAGAGTATATGAGAGAATGGGAAGGGGAAGAAGAGGCGGGGAAGGAGATGGAGAAGAAAAAGGAGGACAATTTAGAAGAGAAGAAGGAGGAAGAGGAGAAGGGGAAGGAGGTGTTGTAATGGAGAGAGAATTTTATTGAATTGAATTGAATTGAATGACTGCATTTATTTTTAACCTGGGAGTTAGGACGCAGTCGGCCCTCTCTTACACTTAACCCTCATAGAGACGGAGGAGGAGGAGTCAAAAAAGTAGAAGAAGGAGGATAAGGAAGAGAAAAATGAGGATTAGAGGATTTACAGGATGAAGGGGAATTAAGGAGTAAGAGGAAGAGTGAGAAAATAAGGAGGAGGAGGAAAAAGAGGAGGAGAAGGGAAAGAAGGAATTGGAGAAAGAAGTAAGAAAAGAAGGCAGAGGAGGGTTGGAGGAGAAGGAGGAGGGCAAGAAGTAGGAGAGAGAGAAGTAAGAGTAGAACCAAAGGAAGGAGGAGGGAGAAGGAGAAGGAGGAGAAGGTAAAGTAGGGATGAGGAGAAGAAGGAGGAGAAGGAAGAGAATGAGTAGAAGGAGGAGAAAATGGTGAAGGAGGAAAAGGGGAGAAGGAGGAGAAGGAGGAGAAGAAGGAGGAGGAGGAGAAGGAGAGGAAGCAGGAGAAGGAGGGGTAGGAGGGGAAGGAGGAAAAGTAGATAAAAGATGAGAAGGAGGAGAAGGAGGAGAAGGAGTAGAAAGAGGAGCAGTAGGAGAAGGAGGAAAAGAAAGATAATGGGGAAAAGGATGAGTAGGAGAAGAAAGAGATGGAGGAGACGGAGGAGAAGGAGGAGGAAGAGGAGGAGAAGAAGGAGGAGTAGGAGAAGGAGGAAAATGAATAGAAGTAGGAGAAGGAGGAGATGAAGGAGAAGGAGGAATGAATGAATGAATGAATGAATGAATCAATTTTATTTGATCTAGGTTAAAACTACAAAGTTTTTTCTTACACCTAAACCTTAGCAATATAATACATTTCTGTTCAAGCTAGAGCTATGAGAAACTTAAAATTAACGATGCATTTCAGTTACAAGAATATATATAAAAATAAGTCATACCTGAATATAAACATTTTTCTCAAAACTAAAAGTTTGCTAGTACTACTTTATGAAACAATATTTCAAAATATTTTATGTAAGGAAATTCAATTTTAAGAAAACTAGGAGTTATGTCCAGCAAAAAATATAATTCTAAATTAATTCTGAGGACTGCGGCGAATGAATCCTCAAATCTTATTGGTATATAAAAATACTGGATTCAATAATATCTATTTATTAAACAGAAATGTCCACAACGCCTCCCTAAATGCCCCCACTGAACACTTAGCTTTTATATCAATAGGAAGAAGGTTCCAAGCTCGAATTGCTGAAACCAAAAACGATTTGTTGTACATGTCTGTTCTGTGTCTAGGAATTTGAAGGAGATTATGACCCTGTCTGGTGGTTCGCCCATGAACCTCTCTTTTAAAGAGTTGAACTCGCCCGCTAGATACCCCGGCGACCCATCATGCAAGGTTTTGAAGACCATACACGTAATCATATACTCTACGAACATTTAATTTCATTAACTTGATTGATTTGATGTGATCAGATACATGATCATCATATCTCAGATCGAATATAAAACGAATGCAATTATTGAACACAACCTGTAATTTGTGAGCCAGCACTGCAGTAATGTCGCAATATACTGGCCCACAATAATCAATAATTGGGAGAATCAATGATTTAAAGAGAGTGATACGAACGCCCGTGGGGATAAGATGTTTGCGCCTATTCAGCTGGTAAAGGATCCCATTCACTTTCCTAGCGACCTGAAGAACATGATCAGACCAGGTCAATGTTGAGTTGAAATAAATGTTGAGGAGGATAATGAGGAGAAGGAGAAGAGGGAGGAAAAGGATGAGTTAGAGAATGAGGAGAAAGTGGTGAAGGAGGAGCAGGAGGAGGAGAAGAAGGTGGAGAAGAAGGGGATGAAGAGGAAAAGAAGAAAAATGAGGAGGTGAGTTGGAAAAATTAAGAGGAGGACGAGGTGGTGAACAAGCTCTTTGATCGCTTTTATTCGATTTAATGAATTGCACTTTGCAAATCGAAATACCAGTAATCGTTGTCATCATCATCATCATCATCAGAAAAGCACTTTCCGATCAACAGATAGAACCAGTACATTACGCAATGTGTCCGTCCTCTGCTGATTAAGAACACCATCACCAAATTACTTTGCCATTGGTCCACACAGTGTCCAATAGGTATTGCAGATTTGAAATCGGGTCGTTCACTCTAGATTTGAAAGAGTAATTTGCGATCAGTTTGCTAACAAATTTCTTTCACGCCTTTGTAACACTCCTCTCTTTTACTCAATGAGTTTATTCTCTCCCTCTCTCTCTCTATCTCCCTCTCCCTCTCGTGCCATGTTTACCCTGCAAGTACGTCATCCAAAACAATCCAAAATGTTGAACTCTCAGGGCTATGGAGCTTAGACGCGGACTGTACAGTGTATGCTTGTTTAAAATAATAAAAACTATTTTAAATTGTTGAGAAGAATCTTGAGAGTACTTCCTACAACTTTAAATCTTGATTTTTCAACTTAATCATCATAGAATGAGTTATCAGTTTAATAAACATTATGTGAAAATTAAAATCACGGAATTATTGTGGGGAAGAATCTTGAGAATACTAATTGTTACACCTTTTTCCCATTTTACCATCATAGTATGAGTAATGAAGCCAATAAAAATAAAGTGGAAATTAATGACTACAATATTAGGCTCTGCAGTCACATAGTCACCACAATGGCGAAACTTATCACATGGACAGAATTCAATGATGGCTGATGGAATTCCACCCCTTGATGTTCAATCCGCTTTCATGCCAGCGACATCCCCATTGTAGCTACAGCAACAACATTTTTCTCAAATATCCGCCGATATTCTAACCGCGTTCAATAGTTGCTTGATCGAATCTATATTATCAAACCAAAGGACCCACATAGAACAATGGAATGGTTGGGGGGGGGGCGGTGCTGGCTAGGTCCTCTCCTATTACAAAAGGGGACTTCAGCAGAGACAAAGGACCCGAATATTTAGCATGTTTGGTTCCACTACAACATAATATGCATAACAGGTTTCAATAAATAGTTGTCGTTGCTCGCTACGTTTGATGGTTATGGCACAGACTACACTTGTGTGGTGAAAATAGTTGAGCATCGTATTATGTTGACAGAGGATCATAGATCTGCCTCTATTTCACTCGCTCTCACTCACTCTCTCTCTGTCACACCCACTCTTTCTCGCACCCTCTCTCTCTTGCCCTCACACTGTCTTCCTTCCTCAGTCACTTTGTCTATTATCTATCTTGCTCTTTTGCTGATAAGTACTATCACACATATGTCGTTCATATTCCAATATCTCAAAATCTCTCTCTCTCCCTGTATCTATCTATCTATCTATCTCTCCTCCTCTTTCTATCACTCTCTCAACCATCTCTGCAACCATTATGAGCAGAGCAGGTTCAATGATCATTAATCAGCATGTTTCATTTGTGTTTTGAGAAGAACACGTTTAAAATGGGATGAAAGAATGTAGAATAAACTCAACGCTATCTCTCGGCTTTTGACGTATAGCATGATTTATTTAATTTGACGCTTGACGCTCAGTAAACAGCTGATGTTACGCAGCTTTCACACAATACAAATGCTGAATCTCGCAGATTATTGCAGAAACTTTAAAAAAATATTTTTAAAGTTTTCTCGAATCTTTAAATGTCTTCTTTAGAAAGGTCTTTTAAGGACTTTTAAAAGTCTATGGATTATTGTGTCAAAGCTGCGTAAAATCAGGATCAGCTGTTTAGCCTACAGATCGCCAAGCATCAAATTGAATGAGTCCTGCAATATGATCCTGCTGTATGATAGAATAAGATGGCGTCAAATTTGAACAAAGCAAATGGCTCTTTGCGCTGTGGGCTAGTGATAAACTACAACGCTAGATGTTCGCAATCCCCCTTTTAATTTCAGCACTGGACCGCGGTTTGTTTAGAAGGTAATAATTTTATTGGAAGAAATTGTCTGAAAACTATGATGGCTTAATACACAAGGGGCCGAAGACAGACGTTTAGTATGTATGAGACCGCACGTTGAAGGGAATAATAATAATCTGCCGAGAATAAGAAATGTGGAAAAGCATTGCTAGTGGGGTCAGGCCTTCGGGCTGGTCACGCGAACTAAAATATTGACGGCGGACGTCTTGGTTGGGCGCCCCTGGGGACGCCCCTAAGGGTTGACCACCAGTGATGACAATACGCTTGCATTACGTGTCAATCGGGTATTGAGAAAGCGTTCATAATCTATTCATTGAATTGGGAAGTGGTGAGGTGATAGTCACCAACCTTCTTTTTAAATAGTGATGATAGTCTACATCGGCTACCTTTTTACTATTTTACTGTGATGTATAGTGCGTTCACTTTGCGAAGACACCTGTGCTGACAATGAATTATGTCATTGTAACTTTTTACAATGAGGAAAGTGTTGAAGAATTCATATATTATGATATTAGAATTGTATAAAGCATGAAATCTTATATCAAAGACAATTCTAAGGCTAGGCGTACACCGGTTAGTCAAGACAAGACAAGACAAGATTAGTCACGTTTAGTCACAGTACTTCACATAGTTGCTTATGAAGCAGCACACACCGATGCAATGACTAATCGGTGTGTGTTACTTCATAAGCAACTATGTGAATTACTGTGACTAATCTTGTCTTGTCTTGTCTTGTCTAACCGGTGTACGCCTAGCCTAATACTGTACTTACTTTGATCTGTATTCAATGTTCAACCAACCTTCTGTAGGTAGAATTGTCTCGGCTTATACACTTTGAAGATGGTGAAAAGCTGTAATGAGTTTTATGACAATAATTGACTCATCCAGTGAGTACAGATGAACGAGCTACCCTCAGCGACTGCATGACACACGTAATATGCCTACCGACTGATGGTCAAAAGATCAAAGATCATGTTTGTTTGATAGGGAGTTTGAATACATAACTTTATTAAGAGAAGACCATATTATGCTGCACTACAGCCAAGTTTCTACTTCAAAGTGTAAACAGGATTCATTCTTTGCACAATATTAACATGTCTTTATTACAGAGGAAGGATTCAAAATCAAATTGAAAATCAAACTTCAAGATTAACAAATACTGCCTTTTCACTATTGTCCAATAAGATATAGGTATAAATAGAATATAGGGCATTAATAAACAAAAAATAGGAAGGCTCCTTTTCTTTGAAAAGGAAGGGTCATTAGAGTCCGTAGGAACATAAAATCTCATTGTACCATTCCAAAAAAACACATAAATAAACAAGAGAACGAATCAAAAAGCAGAAACGAGCAACAAATTAATTGAGCAACATCACCCTTCTGACACCTCAAAGAGGCTAGCATCATTTCGAGAGAAAAAATCACATCAAATCAACTGCAAGAGCGGCAATCCTATTGATGTCAAGTAAAAAAAAAAAACGGTGAAAGGTAATTTCGTTTATCAGTTATGACATCTTTAATAGAGATAATGAGAAGTGGCGTAGGGAGAGAAAAAAAAGATCGCAAGCTTGTTGAGTTTATTCAGGAGAGCGAGTTGTTATAGAGATGCCGCTGAGGGTGTTGGAGTGGGGGGGGGGGGGAGAATCTCGTAAACCAGAAGACGTCGAGAAACTTCTCACCCCCTTTGTGACCTTCCCCCACCCCCACCCCTGGACATCAACCCCCGTTTAAGGACGTCTCCAAGGGACGTAACCCCCCCTACCGCAACCCCAACATTGTTGACTCTCTATTACAGGGTCCTCTTTCTTTCCCCCGTATTATTTTTTTTGTCTTCTCCAGTGGTTGGTTTCCGACTGCTTGTGTGTGTGTAAATAGATGGAGTGCATGTAGGACCTGTCCAAGTAAAGAACACACTATTATAGTGTTTGCTCAACGCCTATTATCTGTGTAGTAGCTCACCGAATCCCCTGAGCCGACACGATTAGAGACGAGCATGTTCGTCAAACATATTTGTTCGCCGAGAAATTCGCATGATTTGATTCGGGTTGTGAAAATGTTCTACTGAGTGAGGGGCGTTGTAAGTTATGAGTTAGTAGATTTAAACATTAGAAGAATTTATTAGTCTCTCTACATTTTTTGAGAGATGAGGGCCTGATCTTTGAACTTTTTAATATCGTTAAGGAAGTTTAACGATTTCTCAGATTTCACAAAGAAAGTTGGTTACAAGCGCTTGTTAAAGCAGTCTGTAAACGCTCACACTTGATACAGTCAATTTTATGTACATGTCAGCTCTGTATTAGCAAAAGCTTAATATGCTACCAACCTCCTTTGTTAATGTACCCACGAGTAGTCTCAAGTTCATAGACTCCGCCTAGTGCTAAAAGTAGGCGTGACTAACCCCCTCTCATCGACCAATAACAACGCAGTATCCTATAGTCACCTGACCGGCAGCCACTTCAAGTTTGGAACCCTGTTGGTGCCACTATCTAGCGGTGAATTCTTGAACCAAATACAGTCACCATTTAGCTCCGCCCAGTGTTAAAAGTAGACTTGACTATCCCCCTCCCACCGACCAATCACAGCACAGTATTCCAATATCAGCTGACCGGCAGCCACTTCAAGTTTGGAACCCTGTTGATGCCACTATCTAGCGGTGAATTCTTGAACTAAATACAGTCACCATTTGCTCCACCTAGTGTTGAAAGAAGGCCTGACTATCCCCCTCTTACCGACCAATCACATAATATAAGGAACAAATATAAGGAACATTTGTACCAGATTTCAATGAATTTGATCCACTCGTTGAGCCATAAATGCGGAACAAAAATACATACATAATTCTCTTTAAATTTTTATAAATTCTTGAAATGTGAAATTACTGCTGTTTGTTAGAAATTTCCATGACTTCCAATAAATGAAACGTATACTCCTAATATTATGAAATATTTGTTCAAAATTACTGAACAAACAAACTGTAGAAGAATCTTATATTAAAAGAGAACTCTTCTTAGCTCTCTGAATAAGAATGGTACAGAAGAGAATCGTAAGCTGAGCGATATTTCTTCAATGAGAGCCCATATTCAGGTGGAATCACTGAATTTGCATTTCTTGTTATCTATCATGTATTGTCGGGTTATATTGACAACACAAATAAATAAAACTCTTTAGTACATTATTTTCATATTAATAATTCCTACCTCATAGAAACTTCTTACTGAGTGAAAATACTTCCATGGTGATGCTCATAATAACTCTCTAAAGTTTAGGGAGTTTACTTGAAATACTGCACTACATTTACAAGTATTCTTATCAGTAAGAATCACATCAATATAAATTGATTTCTGTTTCCTCTTCTTTTCTCCTCCTCCTCTTCCTCTTCTCTTTCCTCCTTATCCTCCTTCCTCACTGCTCTTTTTCTTGTTATGTACTTCTTCCCTTTAGAGTGCTTCAAAATTATGACTCCCTCTGTGTCATCAACTGCCATTACGGCTAATTTCCATCTCTTTCGCACTCAATAAAGTCATGAGCTGTTCAAACAGCAGACGATATAATAAGGGTGCAATCTGAATAGGGGAAACGTCCCGTTCGAAATTATAATAATGTTAAAGAGCTTGTTCCCTTATTTCAATAGAACACGGCTCTTGTTCGCACCGACCTCGCTACTATTTCGTTTCCAATGAATAGAATCACTTTTTATTGATGAATGCCAGCGAAGAATTTGATGAAAGCTGAATAAACAGCGGAAATGAGGTGACCAAACATTTGCTCACCACTTTTGAAGGCTTAGTGGATTTTTGTACACTGTAAACGACTGGAAACCGAGTGTTTCAGTATACAAATGTGGCTTAAAAAAATATATTTTCACGATTATTCTTCGACAATTTTGTTTGTGAATAAATATAAGTATCGTTCATCAAATACAGTTTTCTGGAATTTTTACGCGAATACCCGGAGATTTTGTTGTAAATGAATAAGTGCTCTTCAAATACAGTATACTAAAATTTTTGTCCTTGAATAGAAATAAAGTTCAGTGATTTTTTAAAAGATAATTAATTTTGATGACTATTGAATCGTGGAAAATGGTTTTGATTTTTATCATTAGTTAAACTCGGATTAGCTAAGCTGGTTGTGCCAATGTCTAATCTAGAGATTAGGTAAGAGACTTGCACCTGTTATTCACATAGTAAGGGTGACCACTTCATGCCTTTTTCCGCTGAATGTAACTCTTTCATAAGAATCAAAATTGCTTCCCGGTGGTTTGAAACCCACCTAAAGCTGTAGGTCCACTCATCTCTCATCATCATCCTTCCCATTACTCAGGCAAAAGCTGAGAGCTTATGTGGGCAAACACAGTGGGTAGTCATCGAATCCTACTCTGTTCAATTCTAATGATCTTTAATCAAATTTTTGGATCTATATTTCGTATAATCACCGGAATCCATGGTACCTATCCACGTTATTATTGGAACTGTTATAAATTAACTTCATCTAAAAGTCTTGGTAAAAAATTTATTGAATCCACTGTTCCTTTTATTTATAGACATTATCTCCAGTAACATAATTGTGAAGGAACGGAAATTGAAGAAAAAAGCTGGGGAAATAAACATGAAGAAACTTAAAGTAGCCTATTTTCTAGAAAATTCCCTTTCATAATAAATCATTGATGGATGACAATATAATGGCTTCAACTATGATCCACGAGCCGCCATTTTGTTGTAGTACACTGCCATTGACGGAATGTAGACTCCATTTTGTGGGAGGAGTCAATTCCAGCCAATGACACGTCAGAATTATTGTTAGCTTACTAATACGTGTCGTATCAAAGACGATAGGAAACTGAGTATTCTAATTGTCTTTGTCTTTGCTAATATTGAATAACCAATTTCTAGTCTTATCATTTGCGTTTTAATGAGAATATCAAATCAAATTTACTTGTAATACTCATTGTGATAATAAATCATGACACACATCAATTTTCCAACCGAAAAAATTAGAGATAAATTGGGTAGATTGGGTAAAGAGGTGAGTACAGTAAATGGAATGGGTAGGAAACCAAATCTTCATAAAAACATGAATATAGAATTTTCTATATGAATAACATACAGACGTTACCAACAAAACAACTGAGGTTTGTGTGCTAGCAACTTTTATCAATAAAATATTATTACATTGAAAGATTAATATTTGATGCTTTGATTGTGTACTATTACCGTATTTAAAGGATGGTATAGCAGGATTCATTTAACTCGGCGGTTGGCGATCAGTACAGCTGATGTAACGCAGCTCTGACACAATGCTTAACCTAGAAATGCTGAATCTTAAAGATATTGCAAAGACTTTAAAAAGGTATCCTTTGAAAGGTCATAATTAAAAGGTATTTTAAAGACTTTAAAAACAGTAACTGTGTCAAAGCTGCGTAACATCAGCTGTTTACTGATCGCCAACCGCAAAATTAATTCATCCTGCTATTGATTGTATGATGGTGAAAAGTATTTTTTAGAAAATTCCTTAAATATATTATTAATGGATAACGATTTTAATGGCTTCAAATATGATGCACAAGCTGCCATTATATTATCATATAATGATATATATTGATGTGATGGGGACCTGTTGAATCAAATTCTAGCTTAATTATCAATCAAATGGAAGTATTCATCCAATTTATCTCCATAATGAGCCAAACTTTACTCTCAATCTTTTTTTGATAGCAAGGTGTTAAATTTGTGCGGCTTTATTCGCCCACTTTAAACAGATCCGCCGTGTTGACCACTGAAGCCCTTATTTTAGCCTACTATTTAATTAAAAAATTTCCGAGAGCCGAGTTCAATAAGAGCATAATTAGAGCTGGACTATTCTAAACTCGCGCGCTGGGAAAGCTGACTCATGACTTTGATGAAGTCCGAGTACTTTTGTTTTTGTGCTTGTGTGTGAGTTTTTCAGCTTCCCGTAAGTGTGTGTATTTGCTACGAATGTGTATGTGTATCCTGTATTGTATACTCCTGTATTTGCTCTCATGTGTGTGTGTTAGTATACTTTTGTTCCTCCTCTCCATGTTGACTTGTTTCTTTGTGTGCAGTCTACGTCTGTGTGTGTGTGTGAGAGAGTTTATGTGGGAGAGTAACTGGACATTCAATTATAAGCCCGCACAAGAGTTAAGCAAGCTGAAGAGAAAAGAGGCCTATATATATTTTTTAATTTCGGTGGATCAACCACCCCCCCCCCAACACAACTCCAGCCCCTTTAAATGAAGGGGGCGGCAAATTTTTAAACCGATGCTTGCCGAGGAATTTTTAATCTAACAGTCGTTTAATCAACATTTAGCCCGGAAGAGACTTGAGGAAGTTGGGGGTGGAGGAGAGAAGGAGCAAGAGAGAGAGAAATTAGGGGAAGCGGTTAGTACTTCTCCCAATCAGACTTGTCTGCCTATACTAATCCCTGGGATAACTTACATCCACAATTACCATTGAGTGGAAGCTAGCAATCACCCATCACTTACTCTCTTTGTTTACTCATCTTTCTTCACTCTCTTCAATTTCTTTGTTTACTCTCTTTTTACTCATCTTTAACTCTCATTTCTACCTCATCGCCCTCTCCAATTGAATACTATCTTATTGTTTTCCCAATTAAATAATTATATTCTAACATTTAATATGTTGATATGTAAGGAAGAAAGTGTGTTGTATGTTGGAAGAAAGTTGGAAACATTTTATTATGATTATTATTTTGAAGAGAAAGAGAATTTAATTAATTTAATTTATTAATTTATTTAAGCAATAAATTGCGTACAAATATTTGAAATTCCATTTAAAATTCATTCTAGAGATTCATTCATGTATTTTTAATCTATTTTGACAGTTTATTCAAAACATTGATTAATCATAGCAATCACTTTGCACAGAGAGTAAACAGAATAATGAAGTCCAACATTCATTCTTGTTCATTATTCTCTCAGTTTCGTATCATTCTTTCACTATCCCACATTCTCTACTAATTAATCTTTCGGTTGTGAAACTGCAAATCAACATTAATTTTTAATAGAATAATATATTTTTCTTGAATTCATGGCACCATCCCGAGTTGTTTAAAATTCCCTGTATAGAAAATGATATACAGTATTAACCTTGGTTGGGATATCATGAGCCTATTATTCTAGGTGAGTGATGGCTCTTAGATAAATCACAAAATAATGCTTTAACTTGTATTTTCCCGTCTTTATGTAGCGTAAAAATATTTCAAATCCCTTTTTTTGTTTTACATAATTATTTGAATATTTTAAATCTGTTGGATAAAATTCATTTTAATTTTTATTGATTATTTGCAAATTTACCTTCACTTCAATATTATAATGACTGCTATCATATCCCACTGATCTACAGTATTAACGGATTTGGACTCGAAACGATAACATTTCATTGAATTGAATGTTGTTCAACAAAATGGAGTATAGCCTATTATAATGGCGTTATGAATCGGCCAATGAGAGCTTTTTGTGGGCGTGGACTTGTACTGAGCACCGGAGCACGTGATTGGTCGACTCCATGTGACGTAGTGGAACTGTCAGCTTACTTTGAAAATGGCCTCCGCCAATAGAATATGAGCTAACTCCTTGTTTCTACCTTAGTCTATTATTCTCACTGGTTTATTCGATCTAGTTAATAATCATTTGTAATCGTTTCTAAAGGAAGTAAATAGTGGATACTTCACTAATTTTGAACAATTGATAAATAAATCCAATTAATTGTTGAGAACTTTATTCACTACTTTGTATTGAGATGATCCATGACAATTTGAACTATGAAATGAAACATTATTTATAGCTTTTGAATACTTCCTACTAGTGGCGAAGCGTGGTATACTTATTTGGTCATCGCCGGGTATATTTCCTATATGAAATATACCCGGCGATGACCAAATAAGTATACCACGCTTCGCCACGGCTTCCTACATAAAAGATTGACCACCAATTAAGTATGAAAGCCAATTGAAATGTGAAAAAATAAATAAATTTATTTTTCTTTTCACTTAAATTATCTCCATTATCACTTCCATGATTTTTTTCAGACTAATTAGTTCTTTTCATAATTAGTTCGTTTCTTTCCCACATTCATACATAAGAGACCTTCTATCACGTTTTTCTTAATGACTTTTTAACCTTGACCGATTATTGGAAATCAACCTTCATCTCGCAAATCTTTTTTCTTTCAACTGAGGTTCAAGATTTTGCATTCCAATCAAGCCAATAATATACTAATGTACAGCTTTCCTATGGATGTGGGTATTTTGTCTATTTGGCGATGAATATATTTCGTATTACATCATATTTCTTGGTTTTATCGGTCTTTTGATCAATTGTTGTTTCACATATAATTATGCATAAACCTACAAATATGTTATATGTGCTACAAATATGTATTTCGTACTTATGAAATTATCATTGTGATAATAATTTTTGATGGCAATAAAAATTTAAATTTGAACCTGTCTTTCCAAACGGTGATTAGTGAGTTAGGATTAATCAAATTCTTTCATCAGTCTCAAGATTAGATCTCTCTCTAAATTCAGGACTGAAAAATCTTCAACTCAAGCTCTTCAACACCTACTTCTATACGATGACAAAATTCACGTATATGACATTCCCACTACAACAACACTTCAACAACACATTACTCCAAACGAAACCATGACCCAGCAAAAATACGTTGTTGACCTATTATAATTAATTTCACCATTGCTCTTGATTAAAAATTAACGAAATTACTCGTAAACGTATCCTCTATTTTGCCTTCCACTCAATTCCCTACTTTCTATCGCTCACTCTCTTTCACTTACCTATGTCACATTCACCCTCTCTCTCTCTCTTGCTCACTCTCTCTAGTTCTCTGGATTGCTGCACCTCTTATTAATATCACTCCATTCAATTGTTTTATAGTTCATAAAGTTCTTGTTGCATTAAACTTTTATGCTACTCCATATTATATGCACACTCACACACATACACAGAGCTATTTGCATCGGAATATGCTCGCGTGCGTGTGTGTGTGTGTGTGTGCTCCATGCTAATGAAAAACAGTGTTGTTGATGCTAGAGGAGCTCAGAGTAGTCGCCGGGACTTTTAATTAAAAACTTTAAAAACGTACTTATTTTCCGTCATTAAAGACTCGAACTTAATTAAATTTAGTTATAGCTGTAAAGAAATTTTTCCCGGCTCTACCGAACACCAATCCCCCCCCCCCGTCCCTCACTCCAACACCCCCTCCCCCCCCCACAGAACACTTTCTCTGCGATTCATCGTCTGTCCATAAAAATAAAAAAGAAGCACTGGCTCGCGCTTTATTTCTTGTGCATTACAATTAGATCAATTATTTCTTTTTTTTCTTTGTTTTTCGGAAGGCGTAATTAATTTTAACGAGAGCTATCCTCTTCTTCGTCCTCTTCCTCTTTCCCCCACCACCTCCCACTCTCACCCCCCGCCCGTTGTTTACTTAATTGGAAACTCAATTAATGAAATTTATAGCTCGAGTTCTCTATATTATACTGTTGATGAAAGGGTGGGAGCGGTAAAGGGGGGGCTTGATGCTTTCTCAATGAGAGGAAGAAAGAGAGAAGGACACTGATAGAGCAAGAGAGAAAGGTTGTGAGAGTTGGAAGGGGGGGGGGGCTTGAGAGTACTTCATTCGGTTATTATACTGGCAGCTTTTTTCATTACTCGGGCAGTGAAATTTTACTAGTTTTAATCAAAGTTTCAGCAGCATCGAAATTACGACTCTTCCTCTTCTTCTTCTCCCCTTTTGTCACCTTCTTCTTCTTAATTTTCTTCTTCTTCTTCTTCTTCTTCTTCTTCTTCTTCTCCTTCTTCTTCTTCTTCTTCTCTTCTTCTTCTTCTTCTTCTTCTTCTTCTTCTTCTTCTTCTTCTTCTTCTTCATCTTCTCCTTCTTCTTCATCATCTTCTTCTTCTTCATCTTCTCCTTCTTCTTCATCATCATCTTCTTCTTCTTCTTCTTCTTCTTCTTCTTCTTCTTCTTCTTCTTCTTCTTCTTATTCTTATTCTTCTTCTTCTTCTTCTTCTTCTTCTTCTTCTTCTTCTTCTTCTTCTTCTTCTTCTTCTTCTTCTTCTTCTTCTTCTTCTTCTTCTTCTTCTTCTTCTTCTTATTCTTATTCTTTCTTCTTCTTCTTCTTCTTCTTCTTCTTCTTCTTCTTCTTCTTCTTCTTCTTCTTCTTCTTCTTCTTCTTCTTCTTCTTCTTCTTCTTCTTCTTATTCTCCTCCTTCTCTTTCTTCTTCTCCTCCTCCTTCTCTTTCTTCCTCTTCTTCTTCTCCTACTTTTTCTTTCTTGATCGTCTACTTTGGCTCACACTAAATGAACAATGCATTCTCAATTTAAAGCGATTTCCGTATCCAATTGTCTTTCAAAAGCCTACTTGTCATTTTTATAGCATAGTTTTACAGTATTTAGGTTGGATTTAAGTGTCACTACTTGAAAAGTCCTTGATGCTTTGGGGCGTTGAGTACCACAAGTAGGTCACTGTTGCGGACGTTTTGAATATGATCTTCTAAAGTTCCAATTTGTTTTGAGTAGAAGGGCTCCAAGCGGTCACCCTTACAACTGGAGTAGAGGGTGAACGTCCCTCAGCTAATTCGGGCTTTTCATGAGGCCAAATGCTTTCCTCAATCTAATTTACACAATTGTCAGATAAATTGTCAGGATAACATGACCACCTTACCATTTAAAAAAATGAAGTTAGATTCAATATGGCGGATCAACATGGTGGAAAAGATTTTTGAAGTCACAGTGAAGTTGTATTTTCAATTTTAGTACGATCCCCAATGTCACCTACCTCCAAATTACCTTCGTATAAGAAATATTAAGCCGTTTCCATAATTTTCACCAACACTGTATAATAGATCAATATATATTTCAATAAAAACTCCATCAGCCCTCGTAATCAATAACACAACGCAATACAAATTCCGTGAAAGTATTGGGAATCAAATACACAACGGCCTACATTCATTCTGCTATTACGGCCGTCCCAAAATACAATTAAACCACCCCAGTAGATCCTAACTTGCGCGCCGCATACGATTTCAATTTGCCTCACAAATAGTCTTCCTACTGTCCATTCATAATCTCCGTGGCACGCCCAACACACATTGCAACGACAAAATAATTGCGCAAAGCAAAGCAAAAGCGGAGCGCACACTTCAGATCGAAATATAATTTGTCCGATACCCTTACAAATCCTGAATGTGACTGCCAATATATAGCCTACACCAGGAAGTGGTGGGTAAGTGTAAGCTGTGGATTGTATACCTATAGATGGCGGCTAGCAGTCTCCCAAAATCCCAGAAATACGCGTGTAATTGAATATTGTCCCTATTCTGGACGGTGGCACGATCAAAAGCACATTAAAAATCCATCACTGGGCGCTGACTGTCAATCTGTGGATATCTTCTGTGTGGCATCATTGTTTGTGGAAGTTGTTCCACTCCAGACTTTTATTTATTCATAAAATCATTAGCAATAAAATATTACATCATGAAGTTGAAAATTTAGATATTGAATGATTTATGCATCATCTTGAGACATGAACGTATATTTTTAAAAAATTACAATCATAATTCAATCTAATTCCAATCACAATCCCATCACATTCGAAGATCCAATTCGTACTGAACAAGTTTGTTATTTCTTCGATAAACAATTTACATCACCAAATAATCTGTTTTATTGAAATTGAAAACGTCTGATTGATTTATAGCAGGATCCAATTCAACTTGTCAGAAATCAGCTGTTTCAAAGAGCAATATCACAATACTTAACCTACAAATGCTGAATCTCGCAGATTATTGAAAAGGTCTTTTAAAAAGTTATTCTTTGAAAGGTCTTCTTTAAAAAGGTCTTTTAAAGACTTTAAAGGTTCTTTAGACTTTCAAGCCTTTCGATTATTGTGTCGAAATCACTGTTTAATTATTACTGGATCAGCTGATTTATGACAAGTTAATTGGCTCCTGCTATATGTCTCACCAATAACAACACTTCCCCCTGAGACATAAATGATTAAAAATTATAACATGAAATAAACTGAATAAACTCAACACTGATTGATTTGTGTCTCATAAATAACAACACATCATTTACTACAACCAGATAAGAATAAAATTCAATCAGCTCAACTCAAATTGAAATGCGATAATCAGTCAATTGGTGAATGTCATGAAAAAAGGAGAAGAACACTTATGCCTTGTTGAATGTTAGTATTAATTTAAAATAAGTTTGCATTTTTATTTTTGAAGTTACAGCTGTGGGAGAGCATAATTATTTATAATTATTATAAATGGTATTATAAGTGACATTAGTGTATTATGACATCATAATTGAGATTTGTTTTCATGAATTCCTATAAATAAATAAGTAAGTAGTTTATAATAAATAAATAAGTTGATTGGTAAGCGAAACATAAGTACAGAGCGTGCCATCCAAATTGTCGTCTAGGGGAGGGTGTGCGAGAGAGATGGATAATCTCTCCCACCACGCTTCCCCTCCAGCCGCTAAGGTTAGTACAGTCACCTCCAAAATTCTCATTGAAAGATAACATCAGTGAAGCAAAATAATAACATCATACTACTGCTGGGTAACCGAAGCGAATATGAATTTTTTATAAAGCTGAGTTTGCCAGCTGAATGAACTATTGAAATTTACTGTACCGCGAGTCAGCAGGCACTGTAGTGGGAGAAAGCGATCAACGCGCATGCTCCAGTGAGAGGCCAATTTGGATGGCACGCTCTGTATCAACATATGTTGATTAAGGCTAGGCGTACACCGGTTAGTCAAGACAAGACAAGACGAGATTAGTCACGTTTAGTCACAGTACTTCACATAGTTGCTTATGAAGCAACACACACTGATTAGTTATTGCATCAGTGTGTGCTGCTTCATAAGCAACTATGTTAATTATTGTGACTACACGTGACTAATCTCGTCTTGTCTTGTCTTGTCTTGACTAACCGGTGTACGCCTAGCCATAAAGTCATAAAACCCCCTCTTCTACTTATCTAATGTTACGTGTACATTGCAGTGTGACCTTTCAGTATTACACATACCATTTAAATTGATTTTTGACAGGAGTCCTTCATAAATATTGATATTTACCGATAATTGTTAAACTATAGGAATAATCATAGTGATTTTGCACTCTCCGCTCCAGTCAATCAGTGAACATTATCACAATACTGCATTAACTGCAGCAGAGATAATTCGCATAATAATTCAACTCTCCTTTTCTGTGACTAGAATGAATGAACGGCAATTAGAATGAATTCTACAGCAATTTTAGCAGCTCCCTTCATGTTCCGTATCCATACAGTGTATTTGTGCAGACCCAATACAGCAGGGCTAGCACCCAGTTGCTTTCAATAATTTTAAAGGCTTTTCGTGAAGCGAGCGTTCGCTGGTCAGTTCAATCTGTCAGACGTCCGAAAACAAATAACAGAGTTTCCCAACAATATCAACACACAGCTGCTTTTCTCTGACTCAATATGGCTGTCGTAGAGAGCAAGGCTAGTACCAATGTTGGCCGAAAGAGGGCGAAATTAGACAGGGGTGCCTTTGAAAACGGGATGAGGGAACGACTAGCAGATAAGTGAGGAAGAGTGAGAGTGAAGCACTAAGAGAAAGAGTGAGAAGAGAGACAGAATGTGTGTGAGAGAGAGAGAGAGAGAGTTAATGAGTGAGAAGGGTTGACTCAGTTATTAGTTGGATGGTATTTTAATCAAATACATGTTGTTTGGTGAGTGAGCCTGTAGACATGTATTGGAGACTGAGATTTATTAGCAGTTTAAAATGCAGTAAGTTGATGTTTGTTTGAATATTGTGAATGAATGGAGGAGTTTGTAATGGGAAACACTTCAAGAACATGGCAAATGTTTGTTGAAGAGGATTTACCGAATCAGAACTGTTTGAGGGTTATCAAATTTATTCTAGACTTTAATAAGAATTGTTTCCGGATAAGGGTTTTACAAAGTATTTCAAAATATTTGAGGTGAAAGAAAACACAATTATTTTGATGTTGTCAATTCCACTATTCTATTACTACGGTACTGTTTCTATTTTTGACGTGTTCAGAACAGGAATGATAAAAATTGATTAAGAACTCAAAATACATATTTAATGGAAATCAAAAAGCATCTAATGTGAAGTGGAATGAAAATAACAATTCAAATTGATAGTAATATCTTCACCTCCTCCTCCTCCTTCGCCTACTCCTCCTCCTCCCCTTCTCCTCCTCTTAGCCTCCTCTTCTGTTCCTCTTTTCCTCGTCTTCTTCTTCTTCTTCTTACTCTTCTTTTCTTCTTCCTCCTCATCCTCTTCTCCTCTTCTCGTCATCATCATGACCCAGGCATTGGCAATTAAAGCAAACAATGAGCACAGGGTGATAAATCGGCTGTGCGGCTTTATTGAATCCATTATGGGCCTTTAATTACATTCGTTATCAGTGGCAAGAGGCACGATGAAGACGAAAGCGCAAGGCAATGCGAGTACTGTATTAAGTAGATGAAGAAGGAAACGATAAGAGTAGATCAGAATAATCCACTCTTTTAAATTCAATTTGAATTGAGCTGGATGGCAGATTATTAATAGAACAACAAGGTTATTATAATATTCGATGTGATGAAATGGAGTTGTTTGTAATTCATTACAAATATCTCTATTTAATGTTTAATACTTGAAATATTTATAGTTTACAAGGTTGTATACTTGATGCAGCCGTACTGATGTACTTTGATCATACATGAGATTAGAAATTGAACTTCGTGAATAATGATGCTTTCTTTAACTTAGTACGTCTCATCTACCATTTTACCAATACTCAATGAATCTGATTCTGTTATCTGTATGAATCAGTTATAATTTTATAATTTTCAAGTGAGGTTTTGTCATTGGATATGGTCTTGATTGAATTGATCATTACAAAATAGGAGAACTTTTAGTAGAATTCTATCTGCTTGTAAATTCTCAGGGGTTGGAAAGCTTCAAATAGCGCTCCAAGCGCTTTCTATCGGTGTTCAAGGAACTAACTGGACCGGGTTGATGTTCGTAGTGGATTTGAATCCACATCAAGGGATGTTCTGTGGAAATTCCTGCTTGTTTGCTATTTCTTAATTGAATTATTACACCGAATTTGTTTTTTATAATATCAGGACTTTCAGACGAAGCTTTACTAATATGAGAATTTCTAGAAGTTTGTTTAGAGATTAGTTCATAGAGAAACTGATCAAGTTTTCCACTCATAGCTAGAGGTGGTGATTTCCAGTTTCATTATTTCTGATCGAACAGATAATATATAAGATGATAATGATATAAGAGATTAAATAAGATGATTATATTGGATAATATTGTATTCTTGATCAAATAGACGGATAACTATGAGCAAACTTTACTGCGTATACTGAAATATTGTATGTGGATCTTCCTTGTAATCCTCAACATTGCAAGCAACTTCTCATTACATACAATATCGGGTACTTGGATACTCCGTTGTATCGGATTATTTTACAAAAATTCGCCATCGCACTTACTATCTAAGTCTTACTATCTAAGGCTTAAAGACAAAAGTCATCACGATTCATCACGATTGTTGGTATCGAGGATTCGAGCCAGTTTACTCATTTTAGTACATATTTTTATACTCATACTCATGAATAGCACAATTCAAAAAATTATTCTCAGTAAATGTGAAATACTAAAAAAACTTATTCATGTTGTAAATCTTGCGTTTGTTAGGCTAGGTGTACACCGGTTAGCAGTGGCGGTCCTAGGCTTTGCGGGGCCCTGGACAATTGACTTTGGCGGGGCCCCACTTATTGAGAGAGAGAGGGGGGGGGGGTCTGGGGGTCCTTTGTCAGCTTCAATAATAATGAAATAGCGGTGGCTTACCATGCAGTTTTTAAAAATTATTCTATACTACAGAATGAGTTGAGTTGATTAGATAAAAGATAATGAGTACAATCCACTCTCAATATTTTGAAACTGAAGAATTCTTTGAAACATTTCTTTTGATATCATCATGACATAATTGTAGTTTATGAGAATTGTTGTGTATGAAAACTTAAATTGTGTAAATATTTTTCTAGGTTACTGCGGGGCCCCGATTTAAAGTCTTGCCAAATATAAATAGATAATAATAAATGAATAATTTATTTCTTAGAATTTCATTTACAATAAATAATTATAAATATTGAACAAAAAACTGAATTTTAAATTTACACAAAATAAATGAAATATTCTAAGAAATCAGGTACTCCCGAGATCTTTCTTTATGGGAGTTACCAGCTAATAATAAATTTATACGCAGCGTTTAAAATAGTTTACGCTAGAAAAAGTTAATATTTTGAAAAACCAAGCAAAAGACATTAAGGGGCGGTTCATGAGCTCGGGTTAATCTCTAGTTCGAGACTAAAAACCGGATTTTGCGCCGAGTGTTAAAAATCGGGTTCATGAGTTCGAGATTAGCAAGTCCCAGGCGTAACAGAGCAATTATCGCAGGGAAAAGCCCGGGCTTAAAAATTTGGGTTCATGAGTCCAACAACAGATGATCTCGAGTCAAAAAGATAAGGTAGGTGGGTTCATGAGAACAACAACAGATCAACTCGGGTATTAAAGATAAACATCGTGGGTTCATGAGTTCTAGCTCCAGAGTAAATGAGATAATTCAAGGCTCAAAAATGATCATTTTGAGCTATAACTTACACCCACTAGAGGGTAGGTTTAAGACAGGGATTATGCCATTATCACGTTATTGTTTCGATTTTAACAAAAAAGAATGTTATATTAGGGTTTGTCTTTGAATTCTGAACAATTTCATTACCTACAAAGCCACAAACCCCGAATTTTTTTATTGATGTAGGCCTACGAGTATAAAACACACTAACATATAAAAATGCAAAAAAACTTGCGAAAACAATTATTTATTAAAATGATTCACCACAATAATATATGATCAGTTATTTGCATTTGAATAATTTATTTCATTATTTAAAAAAAAATTCATTATATTTATCATTATATTTTTTTTAAACAAAACTATCTTCGATATTTTTCGAATGAAATACTTTTTATCCAAATTGACAAGTGCATTTTTTTATAATTGGATACGTAGATTGAGAATTATGAAAAGCTTTTATTGAATACATTGAAGACAGCAGTAGAACGAAAAATTTTATATGAAAAAATTTTATACGCTTTTATTATATGAAAACTTTAATTGTGTAATAATATGCTTTTAGGTTGCTGCGGGGCCCCGATTTAAAGTCTTGCCCAAATATTGAACAAGATTTGAAGCTCTTTTACTTTTTATTTTATTGTATGAGAAATTTGATTGTTTTAATTTGCCGTCGCCGCGGGGCCCCTCTGGGCGCGGGGCCCCGGACAAATGTCCGATTTGTCCATACGTAGGACCGCCCCTGCCGGTTAGTCAAGACAAGACAAGACGAGATTAGTCACGTTTAGTCACAGTCCTTAACATAGTTGCTTATGAAGCAACTGTGATTGTTTATAATTAGTTATAATTTAGTGTTTATAATTTACTCAAATGAGAAAAGAATGGATCCACAACAACCGAAATACATAAGCTTATATTAACTAGTGGCGAAGCGTGGTATACTTATTTTGTCATCGCCGGGTATATTTCTTATAGGTATTTCCTATACCACGCTTAGCCACGGATATTAACACTATTCTAACAAACAAAAGGCTAGGCGTACACCGGTTAGTCAAGACAAGACAAGACGAGATTAGTCACGTTTAGTTACAGTACTTCACATAGTTGCTTATGAAGAAACACACACCGATTAGTCATTGCATCAGTGTGTGCTGCTTCGTAAGCAACTATGTGAATTACTGAGACTGAACGTGACTAATCTCGTCTTGTCTTGTCTTGACTAACCGGTGTACGCCTAGCCTTAGTGTTAGCAGACTTTTCAAACATTCCCCGGGTCACTATCTTCATACGCCTTGACTTTCGTGTTCAAACTGCCGTGTTCAATCTTTCTTGAATGGAAGCCCTTTCAAATAGTAATTATTAGCGTTGGGAAGGGGTGTGCGGGAGGCAAACATTGAAATAATTTATACAAGACATGGCTACTTGGCACACCAGTTGGTAAACTCACCCCACTTCCCCGCTATCGAATGATTCTCCCCTTTTCGATGATTGAATAATTCAAGCAAGTCTTCTCCGGCTGGCCAAGCCCGCCACTATTTTCTCATTGCATTAATGGCCTCATCGACAAGATCCCACTTTATTTCACTTGAAGTTTCTTGAAGAGAAGAAAGGCTATCGATTGGATAGGAACTAGGTAGGATCGTAGGCGTAACCCGGCGGGAGGGGGTGGTTGTAACCCCCCATTGGTAGGCAAAAACTGTATTTTGCTTATGAAAATCATAGGATTTCAACTAGATAGGAACTAGATAGGATCGTAGTCGTAACCAGGGACGGCGGGGGGGGGGGGTTGTAACCCCCCATTGGTAGGTAAAAACTGTATTTTGCTTATGAAAATCATAGGATTTCACCTCCCCCCCCCTTTAACCTAGTTACGCCATTGGATAGAATAGGAAGGTTCTAGATACTTTAGATAGTTTTTAAAGTTGACCTTATGAACTATAGGAGACCTTAATAAGTGGAAGAAATTATTATGATAATGGAAGAAATGAAATCGTTATTGAATAGTAATACTCATAGTGCTTATCAGTGATTACCTGGAATAAATACGAAGAAAACATCTTCCTCGTGTATTTTTCATAAGAGATTGATTGCCGAATAGGACTAATATAGTAGCAGGCTAAGGCTAGGCGTACACCGGTAAGTCAAGACAAGACAAGACGAGATTAGTCACGTTCAGTCACAGTAATTCACATAGTTGCTTATGAAGCAGCACACACTGATGCAATGACTAATCGGTGTGTGTTGCTTCATAAGCAACTATGTGAAGTACTGTGACTAAACGTGACTAATCTCGTCTTGTCTTGTCTTGACTAATCGGTGTACGCCTAGCCCAATACTGCAATGTATAGCAGGATTAATTTAAATTGTCAGAAAACAGCTGTTTCGGCAATAAGTAAACAGTGATTTTGACACAATAATCCAAAGGCTTAAAAGTCTTAGAGACCTTTTAAGTCTTTAAAAGACCTTTTTAAAGAAGACTTTTCAAAGAATACCTTTTTAGAAGACCTTTTTAATAATCTGCGAGATTCAGCATTTGTAGGTTAAGTATTGTGATATTGATTTTCGAAACAGCTGTTTTCTGACAAGTTAAATTGATCCTGCTATAAAAGTAATTCACCCGGCTATAGTAATATAACAGGCTATTTCTGTGAGCAATAGAACTCACGCAGTTAACATAATATATAGTTAACTATAAATGTATCATGCCGATACATTCTGTATTTTGGACTTTATTTCTAATAAATGTGACTTGTATAAATTTAATTTATTCAGTATTTCCCTGCAACCTACTCCTAAAACCGCCCACTTAAATCTGCCAACCAAATCAAATTACGCACCAATGGAATTTATACTTAGCCCTACTGTAATTCACACCTCAACGAAATTCCCAATTTTGAATAAGTTATAAGATAAGCTACATAATAATATCCTGTTATGGTGACCAAGCATGAATTCGAATACGCCTCAATTGCACTTGGTAGCGATTTTCAAAATTTGGAAATGCTGAGATGATTTCGAATTATTACACCGCAACAGGATTCCCAAACAATAATGAATTCAGCAAGCTTATAAATTTACAGAGACAATTCGATTACGCCTTCTCTCAAATAACTGGCAAACGAAGTTGTCGGACAGTCTTCTATTCAATGGTGGCAAAATCCTGGAGACTACCCATAAATTATTCTAATACGCCTCGATAACTTTGTCTGGTCCAGTAAATACAGTAGGTACTAATTTGTAGATATTGTGGTACTGAAACATATATAGACTACACATTCATATAGAACAACATAGAACACAATCTGACAAATCAATATACTAAAATAAAGTACTATATACTATACTATATACTATACTTCTTCTTCTTCTTCTTCTTCTTCTTCTTCTTCTTCTTCTTCTTCCTCTTCTTCTTCTTCTTCTTCTTCTTCTTCTTCTTCTTCTTCTTCTTCTTCTTCTTCTTCTTCTTCTTCTTCTTCTTCTCCTTCTTCTTCTTCTTCTTCTTCTTCTTCTTCTTCTTCTTCTTCTTCTTCTTCTTCTTCTTCTTCTTCTTCTTCTTCTTCTTCTTCTTCTTCTTCTTCTTCTTCTTTTTCTCTCCAATGCCATCAATCAACAAAATAGGAAACTAACAGGAAACTCCATTGCTGTCTCACTTGCTAGCTTGTGATTGGCTGGAGGCGTGGCCAGCCGTGGGCTGGGCTTAGTGGGACGACCAATCATATTGCGAGAGAATTTTCATGACGTCTGACTGTATTCCACTGTGGTTGGCTTGAATTTCAATGGCTGATTTGTTTTTTAAAGCTACTGCAATACAGACGTTTTCCTTTTTCAAAAATCAATGTTACAGTAATTCAAATAGTACTATCGCTTGAATAACATTTCACTGTCTTATTCCTTTAATGTAACGGCATATACTACCAAGCTCTGCTTGATTTTGTATTTTGTTATTTGGTGCAAATTAAAATAAACTAAACTATGAACATTGAAGATCCCCACTACTAGTTATCACTACATGACTACAGACTGAAGTTGAAGAAGCATTGTCGTCTTCAGATTTCTGGTGGAGTACTTTAACTGATTAATCGAACTCAGGAATCAGGTTGAAACTGTGTCTGATAGGAGAAGAAGAGAAATGATGAATTTACTGTACTGTATAATGTACATGAAAGTATGTACATTAGTAATGTTATGCACGTATTTCTTTGTGAAGGCGTTCTACCATAAGGAAGCATACTATCTAGTTCTCTGTGGTTTTAGAAGCATTACTAAGTCCGTTTTCTGTGGTTTCATTTAGTTGAAATTGTATTGTTACAATTCTTGGCAAATTAATGCAAACAATATGAATGCATCTGTCTGGTGGAGGTAGAATATGAATTGTGAAATTAAGTCGGTGTATATCATTCTTCTTTAACGGTGTAAAACTTTTGCAAAATCCTTGGACTGTGCTGAGCTGTTGTATTATATGTCTGAGATTCATTGTGACGCAGCGTTTCGCCTGAATTAGTGGCGCGTGAGACGCTTGGTGGGGGTGGGGAGGGGAGGGGAGGGGAGGGGATAAGCGCGCGTCGCGACGCGTTTGTCGCTGGGCGTCCACGCGTGAATTAAGCACCTTCGTCGTCGACCATCTGTTGGGGATCCCAAACCGACGCCGCTAAGTCCGCTCTGCTCACAGAGCATTGAAATAAATACAGTATAGGACATGTTGCAAATAGGCTATGTATTGGAATAAATACAGTATATCTATATATCAATATACTATGCATTGAAATAAATTCAGTATATATGTGTCTATCTACAGAATGTTCCAGAACTCCCTACCAATACTCTAGGCTCTAGGGCATTGTTCCTGGGTAAAAACCATATCTAAATATCATATTCCATTGTCCAGAAGTCCTTAGTTACTCACACAGCTGCCATTTTGTTTTTTTCACGTAAGGGCCGCTTTCCCCAACGCTGCTTAAGTAATAACAGCTGACGCTCAATTTTCTTTCTATGATTTTCCTATTCTCCGAATGAGACTTAAGCCAGATGTATAGAATAAGCAGCGTTGGGGAAAGCGGCCCTTATTGATTTTTATCTCAATAATGGTGAAACATATGGAATTAAAGCTTCGCACCAGCATTTATGACAACTAGAAAAAGCTACAAAAAAAATATAACAATTTTTAAAATCCATGAAACAAAATGGCGGCCATTTAAAATGTTGTTTCTTGAATAACTCGGAAACCGTTGATAGATGGTTTGCTGCGCGCATCTCCAGTGTTCATGTATCTTCCAAGTCAGCTGATCAATTCAAGATTTTTCAACTGAATGGAAAACTTGTTCGTGTACAATTTGCAGCTACGCGTGCAAGAGTGATCTTCCCTTTACAGAAATTGAAAAAAATCATAAAATAAGCATGAAATGATGCATCAAATCAGCCGCAGCTTATTCCCTGAGGACTGTTGGCGAGAAAGCACACAGATTAAAATGGATCGAGCGCTTTTGTGGAATGCCCAAGAATCAACCCAACCCATACGTCAGTCACTCAGGTTCAGAGTAACACAATAATATAGATAGAAGGGATGGCATGCTGGGAGAGGGAGAGAGAGAGAGGAAGCAAAGTGAGTGGGAGATGGTACGTGAGAAAAAAGAGAAAGGAAAAAATATGGTGGATATAGAGAGAAAAACGAGAAAAACAGATGGTGAGAAAGAGAGAGCGAGAGAGAGAGAATAGAATAGAATAATCACTTTATTCACGCAGATTACAAAATATGTCGCTTAAATTCTAGGTCATGAAAGTCATTACAATGAATGTCATTTAAAAATAGTAATTACAGCATAAGATTAAGATTAACTGAACAAAACATGAAGTAAGAAAGATTTTAAATGAAAATATATAGGTATAAATTTTAATTCAAGATTTTTGAATACAACTTAATACTAGTATGATATATTTTATTAAATGAACGTCATTGAAAATATAAGTAATTGATTTTGTATCTACATGAAATGGCGGAGTTTGGACATATAAATGTCCATTCTTGGAGAAGGATGTGCAAGGACATCCTTCCCATCAACACTCAACCATAAAATTATTCAGATAACTGCAACTAAAACCTTAAGTGGAAGCTAGATAGTATGTGATATGAGTAGATATGTATATGACAATACTACCCCATTTTTTGGAGAACCTAATATTCTTATTTTTTTCAATCAGATATTCAAGTACATTTTAATGCCCCTGTTCAATATCAGAAAAAAAGATATAAGATCAAATAATTAAATTATATTAAAAATTCAATTGAAGCTATTAAATTAAGTTAATAAATTGATAAAATTAATATAATATTAACAGATTAAAATATTTAAGATCAAATAATTAAATAAATAAAGTAAAACTGAATTAGATTTTAAGAAATCATAAAGATTTAAATAATCCATTTATTTATAATATAGAAAATAAAAAATTAACATGTTTTAGCATTAACATATTTTTCAATTTTATTCAATATTTTTTTAGGAAGGAATAGGATAACAGGAAAAGATTACTTTATTTCTTTTCATACTTGATTAACATACTATGACCTCGCTTTTGTCATTTCATTCCCAAAGCAAGGACATTCATGTTTATTTCCAATACTTTCCATATTTTTCCACTTGCAGCATTTCTTTCACTTTTTTCAAAATCTTGATTTTGTTTCTTCATACAGATTACCTACTAAGATATACCTACTTAAGATATCCTACTTAAGATATACCTACTTAAGATATCCGTTGGGCCCATTGGATAACATTTCAGTAATTTCACGACATTAACTATGTCCTCAAAAATAAAGCGGAGACAACTGGATTCGAACCAGAGTCTCCAAGTTGAGAGTCGAGCATTTTACCACTAGACTACTCGATCATTTTATAAATTCGAATTTAATTCTTAATGTTAAGTTTCAAATATTATTTCTTTGCCAAAAAATTTTGGTATGACTGGGATTCGAACCGTGGACTCCTGTGTGACAAACCGTCACTCTATCCATTACACCACCGAGGCATATAGTTACATTGCTATTTGATTCTTGATGTTAGCTGATCTCTTATTTTATAAATTTATTTATAAAATAATTAAAATAAATAAGATTTATAAGTTGAATAAGATTTACAAGTTAAATAATTTTATAAAATGATTAAGTTTTAAATAATTTGAATAAATAAGATTTATTAATAAGATCTATATTTTAAGTTTTATAATTTAGATCCAATTTTTAGGGTCAATAAATTAGATCCTATTTTCATAGTTAGATCCATTTTCTAAGATTCATTCATTTAATAGGATTCATTTATTTTTCACATCCAGTTCTAGAGAATACAATTCGAATGAAATCACAAAGGAAATTGTTATCACAAAGTGATAAAATCATAAAAGTTAAATTTAAAGATTGAAATTAAAGTACTCTCTTTACAAAATCAATTAAAGTAGTTCCTTTATTCTCTGCTAGATGGCGTTTGTGTTCATTTTTTCAAACATCAACTAAATTTAGAGTTATATTACACATAATTTAATAAATATGCTTCTCATGAATTTATTTTAATAAATAGGCTTCTCATTACAAATGCTCCATTTTCATTATCTATTTTTTGGAGAAAAAAAATTTAAGAGATTCATAGATTGATATTATTTTAATAAAGAGGCTTCTTATTAATACTCAGAATTTTATTTTGAAAAATTAAAAAAATATTTTTCTATAAAATAGTATAACATTAAAATTTAAAAATTAAGAAAAATATTTTTCTATAAAATACCTTAAATTTTTTTCCTAATAAATAGATATAAATAAATTATGAGTTCTCAAAATAAAATTATTTGTACTATTTGTAATGTTGAACTTTTGAATAGAAATTATGAGAGACATTTGAAATCTAAAAAACATGAAGAGAATGCAGATGTGGAATTAAAAAAAATACAAAATTAAATAGACTTAAAAATGGGCAGAGTTAAATTACATCCATAATTATGAAACATTAAATGAAGATAAATTATTAAAATAATAAAATCATATGAGGAAAATAAAGAAAATTATCAATTATTTAATATTGAAAAATTGAAACAAATTGGAGCTAAATACTTTATAAAAAATTTAAATAACTTAACAAGAGAACAACTTATTAATAGATTAGAAAAATTAAAAAATAAACCAAAAAAATTAGGACTTAGAAATACAGATTATATTAAAGAATTAGCTGAAAAAAATAATATTACAACAAAAAATAAAACTAGAAAAATCTAATAAAAGAAATTTATGAAATAACTAAAAATAATAATATACCAGAAGATAATATTGTGGATATTCAGTTTAAAAAATCTAAAAAAGAGTTATTCAATGAATATATACTTACAGATTCTTTAAAAAATAATAATATCAATGAATATTTAGAAAATCATAGACAAGAACTAAAATTAATAATTGAAGGAATGTTAAAAAAAAATAAAAATATAAAGGACAAATAGGTTTGGATTGTACTTATGAAAAGATAGAGCCATCAACAAATGAAATTATAAATGTATTTAGAGATTACACAATGCAAAAAACTGATTTCATTTTAAATGTAGATGATTTTATTGATAAACAATTTGAAGGATTAATTTCAAGAGAAGCACGTTATCAACCAGATGCAGGATCAGGATTCTCTTTAGTAAATTGTGAGAGATTAATTTTAAAAATACATAAAGATAATACATTAAATGCAGGATCATATATTGAACTACCAGAAAAATAAAAAATAAAAAGGATGTATTAATTTTATAAATAAAGATAATTATTGTTTTATTTATTCAATTAGATGTGCAATTGATATATTTAATGGAATTAAATCACATCATCCTGATAGAACCAAACAATATGAGAAATACATAAATGATGAAATTTTTAAAGGATTTACATTTCCAATTTCTTTAAAAGAAATTAAATTATTTGAAAAGATCATTTGAAAATTATGATAATTATCCAACAATGTCAATAAATGTTTATACAATTGATAATAATGATGAGAATATTTTACCACTTCAAATTTCAGAAATTTATGATGCAGAATTAGAAATTAATTTATTATATTTTAAAAGATGACAAATCTCATTATTGTTTGATAAATAATATAGGTCGATTAATTCACTCACAAATATCAAATCATGATGGAAAAAAATATATTTGTAGAAGATGCTTATCATATTTTAATTCAAAATCAAAATTAGATGAGCATTTAGAAATATGTAGAAATAATGAAGCTATTAAACCAATTATGCCTAAAGAAGGCTCAAAATATATTTTAAAAATTATAATAATAAATTTGAACATCCTTTTGTTATTTATTTAGATTTTGAAAGTATTTTACAAAAAATTGATAATTGTAAAAATGATCCAAATAAATCTTCAACAACTAAAATTCAAAAACATATACCATATTGCTTTACAATATATTTAGTTAGTAGAGTAGAAAATAAATTCTATAAACCAATTATTTTCAGAGCTAAAAATGAAGATGAATTAGAAAAAGTTCCAGAATATTTATTTGAACATTTAGATAAAATTGCTAAAAATTGCTTACAAATATAATTCTAAAATCAGATTCCTATGAAATTAACAGAAAAAGAAATAAATTTCAAGAAGCAACAAATTGTCATATTTGTGAAAGACCTTTGATGAATATAAAGATATTGATGAAGATATAATTTATAATAAAAAGTAAGGGATCACTGTCATTTAAGTGGAAAATATAAAGGTGCAGCACATGAAAAATGTAATTTAAATTTTAAACTTCCACAAAATATTCCAGTATATTGTCATAATATGAGTGGATATGATACTCATTTATATATAAAAGAATTAGCTAAAAATATAAAAAAGTAGAATTAATAGCAAATACTGATGAAAAGTATATTAATTATAAAATTAATTCTGGATATGGTTTTGAATTTAATAATGATAATAATAAACCAAGAAAATTTATTAAATTTTCATTTGTAGATACATTTAGATTTATGGCTTCATCTATTGAAAAATTAGCAAAATCTTTGAAAAAAGAAGATTGTAAACATTTAAATAATTTTATAAATAAAGGAAATATTTTAAATAAAATAATAAAAAGAGAAGATAATGATGAAGATCAAATTTTTAATATTTTAAATAGTAAAGGTGTTTTTCCTTATGATTTTATTGATAATTTAAATAAATTAGAATATAATAAAATTTTAAAACAAGATGATTTTTACAGTATTTTAAATCATGAAAATATTTCAAATAAAGATTATTTACATTATAAAATGGTATGGAATAAATTGAAATATAATAATTTAGGAAATTATTCTGATTTATATAATATTCAAGATGTTTTATTATTAGCTGATATTTTTGAAAATTTCAGAGATTGTTGTATAAAAAATTATAAATTAGATCCAGCTCATTATTTAACATCTCCATCATTAGCATGGGATGCTATGTTAAAATTAACAAAAATAAATATAGATTTAGTTAGTGATTACAATATGTATTTAATGATTGAGAAAGGTATAAAAGGTGGTGTATCTCAATGTGTTACTAGATATTCTAAAGCTAATAATAAATATTTGAAAGATTATGATCCAACTAAAAAAGATAATTATTTATTTTTTATTGACGCAAATAACCTTTATGGTTGGGCATTATCTCAAAAACTACCCTATAAAGATCTACAATTTATTGATAAAAATATTAGGAAATTAAATGATTGGAAAAAAATAATTGAAAATTATGATGAAGAAAATGATGATATAGGATATATTTTTGAAGTAGATTTAAAATATCCAGAAGATTTACATGATAAACATAAAGATTTACCGTTAGCCCCGGAACATTATAATAAAAAATTATGTACAACATTATATGATAAAAATAATTATGTAGTTCATATCAGAAACTTAAAATATTATCTAGAAAAAGGAATGATTTTAGAAAAAATTAATAGAGTGATAGAATTTAAACAAAGTAATTTTATGAAAGAGTATATTGATTTTAATACAAATAAGAGAGCTAAGAGTAAAAATGATTTTGAAAAGGATTTCTACAAATTGATGTGTAATTCATGCTTTGGCAAAACGATGGAGAATGTTCGCAACAGAATTGATGTGAAATTAGGTGATGAAGAAACGTCATACAAAAATTCTAGAAAATCAAATTTCAAAGGATTTAAAATATTTGATAAAGATTGTATTGCTACACATTTCTATAAACAAAAAGTTAAATTTGATAAACCAATATTTATAGGATTTTCTGTTTTGGACTTATCAAAATTACATATGTATAAATTTTATTATGATAAAATTAAAAAATATGATCCAAATGTAAAATTATTATACATGGATACGGATAGTTTCTTTCTAGAAATGAAAAATGATCCATATGAAATAATTAAAAATAATCAAGATGAATTTGATACTAGTGATTATGATAAAAATCATGAATGTTATAATGAAAAAAATAAAAAAGTTATAGGACGATTTAAAGATGAGTTAAATGGTATACCTTTGGAAGAATTTTGTGGTTTAAGAGCTAAATGTTATAGTTATACATTTTCAAATAATAAAAATGAAGTTAAATGTAAAGGAATAAAAAGATCTTTACTAATGAATAAAAATGTAAATTTAGAAGAATTAGATGAAATAACTAAAAAAAGATATATAAAAATGGAAAACTTTAAAAAATGTTTATTTGAAAATAAAGAAGAGTATAGAGAAATGAATTGTATAAGAAGTTATAAACATGAATTATATACTATAACTTTAAATAAATTAGCATTAAGTCCAAAAGATGAAAAAAGATGTATATTAGAGAATAAAATTGATACAGTTCCTTGGGGATATGGAAAATAAATTAAATTATTTAAAAAAATTTTGCTTTATAAATAATGAATCTATATCCAGTTATGATAACAATTTTCAAACATTTAGACCTTGAATCTTTAATAAATTGTTATGATGTATCGTTAGAGTTTAGATATTTTGTTAGAAGGACTATTTTTAAAAGATATAATAAATATAATAAAAAATTTTAATAAAAATAATATAGCTTTGAATGAAAATTTTTTAACAGAATTTGAAAAATATATAGATTGGAAACTAGTTTTAATACATAAAGATCTTACAAAAGATAAAATAAATAATTTAAAAAATAAAATTTCAGATGAAGATGTTTTAGATGATTTATATTTTATTTCTAATTTGTATTGTAATGAAAAATTTTAAAATAATGATGAACTATTTAAACCAAAACCAAATTTAGTTTTTGCCCACATTGTTGGTGCAATAATAACATCCATAACTCTTTCATTAAAATCAGCATCTTTTGAAAATAATCTATTTAAAGCTTGTTCTCCTAATTTTTTATCAGCTATCAATCTTTCATCTGTATTTTTATATTTTGAATAAAATATATCATGATCTTTACAAAATTCATCTGTAGGATTTATACCTTTATCACCTCTTGCTAATCTCTTATCAAGTTTTGTTCCGGGTCCGCAGAAATTTGCACCTGGATAATGTAATTCGAAAGGTAAATTATTTATAAAATCGTTAACTAAACCAGATCCTATCATATTTTCAGGTAATAATGACATGCATCTTATTAAATATTTTGTACTATTTTTTTGATCAATTAGTTCTGTAAATCTATCATACAAAAATTTAACAATAGACATTTTTTCATTATGAAAACTATTATTTCCAGCATTTTCTTGTGCTGAAATATAATTAAGTCTTTTAATTAATTCATTTAAATTATTAACATAATGATATTCAATTGGTGAATCATTTAATTCTAATACACCATGTCCTATTTTATTATTAAATTCTTCCCAAATTTTTTTCACTAATTTCCATTTTTTTCCTTTACTTGATTTTGGTCTTCCACTCATTGGATCATTATTTTGAAATAAAGAATAAGTATTTATCATTATATCTTTATAGTTCAACCAATCATCATCATTAAACATAATTCCATGTTCTAAATAGTCATTTCTAGTCAATAATCTCCATAAACCTTCTGTACCGTTATATTTTTATTTAAATCATCATATTTTATAATTATATCATCCATATCAACTTTGATTGGAAATTTTCCAATTTTCAATTTTTCAATATTTTCATCATACCAAATACCAAAATGTTTATCATGAGCTCTAGGTATAAATTTTGAAGCAATTACACCAATATCAATAAAAGATTTTTGCATTAGTTCTTTTTAATGTTCTATCAGTTTTAAAATTATCTTTTTCTGGTGTTTCTGGATCTATTGTAGATGATGATTGTTGATCAAAATCAATTTTCTAAAAGGAGTACTAACTATTTCTGGTTTAAAAATTGGAACTATTTCTTTTACATTATTATCTTGAATTGGAATTTTATTTTCTTTTAAAGCTTTAACAATTGGTTCATATTTTTTCTCTTTCTTTTAATTCTATTCCTTCACCGAATATGATGTGATTTAAATTCATCTTTAAGTTTTTCTAAATTATAAAGTGTTTAGCTTCTGATAATGAAATTTCATCTTTTTCTCATTTAATAATGTATCATCAATTATTGGTCCATTAAATGGATCTTTTCAATTAATTTACTATCATTTTCAATTTTTTACGTTCTTTTATTTTTCAATTTCACCTTCTTTAAATCTTTTCAATAAATTTTTTCAATTTTATTTAATTTTTGTAAATTTAAATCATCCATTTATTAAAATAAATTTTTAACGTTTTTAAACGTCGTTAAATATAGATTAATGTTCTTAAATGTGCGTTCAAATAAACATTAACGTTCTTAAATGTACGTTCATATATTATAAATTATATAATAATAAAAATTTATATTTTCCATTATTTAGTTTTTGTCATGTCAATTGTAATAAAACCATAAGGTTCATTCCAACATTTTTACATAAATTTTCAAATTCTTTAAAATTAATTTCTGATCCTACATAATCATCATAAATACTTTTTGTATAATGTTTATTTTGTCTAAAATACATAGAAGATTAACATTATTTCTTATAACTTTTAGATCTAAATGTGTATAACTTTGACTAAAGATAAATACATGAAATATTTTTATGTCTTCCTCTTATAAAATATTCTTTTATTTTATATTGTTCTTCAATTAAATAATCATCCAAAATAATTAAAGAATTTTCTTCACATTCATCTATTGAACTTAAATCATCACTTGACTTATATAAAACAGCAATTTGTTTTAATTTTATTTTCAATTTTATAATGATTTTGTAAATCTGTATATGCTATTTGTTCTAATAATTTACTAAAAATATAAAGATATTTAAATTTCAAACCACTTTCTTCTTTATAAAGTAAGTTTAATACTAAATTAGTTTTACCACTACCAGAATTACCAAGTATAATAGCCCTAAGTGGTTGTGGTAATAATGAATTATTTGGTTTTCTTTATAAAAATTTGTTATTTCCATTGATTTAATTATAAAATTTTTATAATAAATGAAATTAATAAAATTAAGTGGTTCAAGTTCAAAATTGAGATTACATCTAGAACATCCAATTTATATTAATGAAGAAGATAATTATAAAATAGCATTAATTGGTTTTATTCTGATAATAATAATTAGAATGTAATAAAAGATGATGAAATATATTAACAAAAACCTTATGAAAAAAAATGGAAAACTATAAATTTTCAAAAATTATTATACAATTGAAAAATTCAAACACTTATTTATATTTATATGGAACGTGAAGATTATAATGTAATAATTAGTAAAAATGATAGTAAACTTCAATTTGTTTCTCCATATTATAAATTTGGTTTTCTAAATCAATGAGAAAGTTATTAGGATTTACTAAAACAGACATAATTTATGAAAAACTTTTAATGCAGAAAATATTCCTAATTTTAGACTTGTTGATGTAATTGAAATTCATTGTAATTTAGTTGAAAAGAGCCTTACAAATCATAAAAATCATTCACACAAACATGATGAAAAGAGTTACTTTATCCTTTTTCATAATACAATTCATGGAGCAAAAATTTCAATACAACCTAATCAAAAATTATTTGTACCAATAAGAAAAAATTTACATAAAATTCAAGAAATTATAATTTCTATAACTGATCATAATAATAATTTAATAGAGAATCCTGATGTGAATAATATTATTTATTTATGTCTAAAAAATTAAAAATATCTTAAAATTTTTTTATAATAAATGAATAAAGTATTTGAAGAATTTTTTGGTGATATAATTAAAAGTGAATACAGGACCATAAATCCTGTAAGTGAATTAAATTTTAATTCACCAAATAATTATACAATTTTTAAAGTTGATAATGGAGATTCTTTTTATAATTCTAAATTTCAAATTCATGTAACAGGAAAATTAAATAAAAAAGCTGGAGGAGGTGATTATGATGCTAATTCAACTATAAAATTAATTGATAATTTTCTACCATTTTTATTTTCACGAATTGAATTAAAAAAACATAATACTTTAATTGATTTTGTTGACTTTCCTGGAATAACTAGTACTGTAAAAGGATTAATTAGTTATAATAATTCACAAAAAGAAACTTTAAGTAATACAGGATTCATTTCTAAATTTACTGGTGGAGGAAAATTTGAAGTATTATGTACATTAGGTCAATTAGGTTTAGGATTCTTTGATCATTTAAGATATCCAATGTATAAAGGAGGTTTTGAAATAATATTTACAAGAGCTGAAGATCATGATGCTATATTTAGATGGAAAGATACTACACAAGGAGCTATTGAACCACAAGAAGGTAAGATTACTATTGAAACATTTACATTAAGAGTTCCAATAGTTGAATTTTCAAATATAGAAATACAAATTATTAATAAATTAAAATCATTAAGTGATGAAAAAAATTAAAATATGATTATTTTCAATGGCAATGTATTGATAAAAAGGTGTATTTGGATCAACATTTAGTTTTGATATAACAACCTCATTTAGAAATGTATATAATCCAAGATTTATAGTTATATGTTTACAAACTGATAGATTAAATAATCAATCCAAAGATCCTTCATCATTTGATGATGTTAAATTAAAAATGCAATTGTTAAAATCAATGGTGAAAGATATCCAAATGAATTGGAAAATTTTGATTTTAGTAATAAAAACAGCAATTTTATATGATATGTATCAAAATTTTAGAAGAGTTATGTTTAGAGATGATGAAGTTTATTTAAGTTATGAAGATTTTATAAAAAATATCCATTAGTTGTAATTGATACACATTTACATCCTACAAATGTTGGACAAATAAAAGTGATATATTAATTGAACTTGATTTTACAAGTCCTGTAACAGCTCTAATGCTAACAATGGAACAATTGTATATACAATTGTTTTTCTGAAATACATTTTCTATATGATATAAATAGAAATACTATAAATTTAATTTAAATAAATGGATTTAATAAAACATAAAGTGAATTTATCTGATAATCAAAAAATACTTTTAGAATAGCTATGAAAAAACATAAAACAATAACACTAGGTTTAAAATATGATCAATTATCTTCAGGAGATAATGAAATTTTATTAACAAATCAACAATATCAAGATGTAAATAAAGCTATAAAAAATAAAAAAGGTATTAGATTAACTTTATTACATAATCAAATAGGTAATGGATTATTGAATGATATATTAACTAAAGTTGAAAATAATGTACCTTTAATTAAAAATGTAACCTTATGTTAGAAATGATTTAGCTCCACTAATTAAAATAAACTTGTACCATGGTTACATAATTTGATTGATAAAGAATTAGATGATTTAATAAAAAATGATCAAAATGGTAAAGGATTAAAAACATTAATAAATAAAAAAATTGATTCTATATATTCTAACTTACTTAAAAAAAACAAAAAATAATTCCATTATCAATTAATGATTTAGAAAAATATTCAAAAAAATTAAAATTAAAATACTTTAAAGGAATTTTCATGAGAGATAATCTTCCAATTAATAAACCACATGATATTGAATGTGGAATAATTAATTTGGATAGTATATTTTCAACAGGAACACATTGGACTTGTTATATTAAAAATAATAATCAAATACTTTATTTTGATAGTTATGGAAATGCTTATCCTCCATTAGAATTACAAAAATATTTGAAAAATAATAAAATTTTCATTTCAACAGATATTATACAAAATGATAATGATCCACCAATATGTGGATATCTTTGTTTACAAGCTTTAAAACTATTTTCTGAAGGATGTGATTTAAAATTAATTTCACAAAAAATTTCTAATAATAAATATGGATTCTTATCATTCATTAATATTTAATCGTTTTGGAGAAGAATCAAAATCAGATCTAAAATCTGAAATTATAAAAAGTTATTTAACAAAAGATGAATTTAAATTTAATGTAGAAACAATAGTTGTAGACTTTAGAAAATACATTATTGAAGAATTGAAAAATTTTAAAAAACATTTGAAAAATGAATTAATTATTATTAATGATAACTTTAAAAAAGAATATGGATCTGAAATTGAAAATAATATGAAAAACTATATAACAAAAGATGAATTTAAATTTAATGTAGAAACAATAGTTGTAGACTTTAGAAAATACATTATTGAAGAATTGAAAAGTTTTAAAAAACATTTAAAAAATGAATTTGAAATTATTGAAAAGTTAAAAAATGATGGATAATTCATTTTCTAATTTTTCAATATGACACTTCATTTTTTTATGAACTGATGAATAATGTTTAGAAATTAATCTTTCACACACTTCACAGGGATATTTTTTAAAAAGAGATTTTCTTTATTTTCTTCATAATATTTTTGAGTTTTTTTAAATTACATGCTTTACACCAACTTAATAATTTATTCTTACATGTTTTATGAGAATAATAATTATCTATAGTTTTTCTAATTTACATTTACTACATATCTTTACATCCATTTATATAGAAATAAATTATAACAAAGTTTTCTTTAGTTCATTTTCATAAAAACTTCCAATTATATCTTCACCATTTAAATCTTTCAATTTATATGTTATAGGATCTGTATAAATAATTTTATTGACTACAAATATTTCTCTAGTCCAATTATTTTTATATTTATTTTCAAATGATTTTTTAAATGAAGTAATTCTAACTCTATCATCTATATTAAATTTTGGATTTATTTTTGTAGTTGAAGGTATAAATTTATAAACAGTATTCAATAAAATATTCTCATTATCTTTATCTACATCTATAGGCTTCATTTTTATAGTACTATGTTTAGTATTATTATAATTTTCAACAATTTTTTGTATTTCATCAATCCATCTGAAATTGTTATTAATTTCAAAAATTATTTTCAATTCATTATTCAATGTTCTATTAAATCTTTCAATAATTGAACTTTTTTCTTCATTTTCTGTATGATATAATTTTATTTTATATTTTTTTAATAATGTATTAAATTCTTTATTTCTAAATTCAAGACCTTTATCAGAATGTATAAGATTTGGAGACTTATGATTAATTTTTTTAGCATTATTTAAAATTTTTTCAAATGCTTTAGAAACTTCTATTCCATTCTTCTTTTTTAATGGTTGTACCCATACATATTTTGAAAATGTATCAATAACATTCAAAATATATTTATATCCATCATTTTCTTGGTGATACTTATCAAATATCATAAGATCTATAGCCCATAAATCATCAATTCCTAATGTTAAAATTTTCCTTCTAGGAAATTTTTTTATAACTGGTTTATGAATCTCATTAGCTTCAATTTCTCTTTCTTCTTTAGTAAAATTATTTTCAATAATAGTTTCTGTTATTGGAGATTTTATAAATTTACTTTTATTAGTTTTACAAATTGAACATTTAGCTGCTATTCTATATAATCCATTGCTTGTTTGAACTATTTCTGATTTTATATTTTTTGTTTTCTTTTTACATTTAGGGCAATGAATTAAGTCATCCATTTATTTAATAAAAATAATTTATAAAAAAAATTCAAGAAGCAAAGCTTTTTGAATTTTTTTATAAATTATTTTTTATAAATGGAACATGTAAAAAAGGAACTTATAAAAATGTATAAAATTTTTCCTATATAAATGGATTTAAATAAATTAAATAGAATTGGAAAAATGGATGCAAAATGGTTAATTAATATAATAGATTTAGATTTAAATAAACAATATAAAGTTTTAAATTTTGATAGAATAAAAACTAAACATGGTTACTATTCTATTTTAGTAGAATTAGAAGACTATAAAATATTTCTACCTAAACGTTTTTCTACAGAACTTGATGAAAAAGCTATAAAAGATATAAATAAAAAAAATCTATATATATCTTATAACGGATTAAAAAAAAATAAATATCCAATAATTGAATTTAGTGAAGATTTGAACGATATGTAATAAATAGTAGCTTCAATTGAATTTTTAATATAATTTAATTATTTGATCTTATATCTTTTTTTCTGATATTGAACAGAGGCATTAAAATGTACTTGAATATCTGATTGAAAAAAATAAGAATATTAGGTTCTCCAAAAAATGGGGTAGTATTGTCATATACATATCTACTGATATGAATAAGATAAGATAAATGATGAACAAGAGTAAATGTACTATAATGATGGAATTAATTAAAAATTATTCGTTTACATTAATTGAAGAATTTTTGTCGTAGTATAGAACGGAAGCAAAAATACGATGCGAGATCGTGTATATCTAAGATCAGTAACTTCTAAAAATTATTATTTGGATGATAAACAAAGTAATAGACGCTTATGATAAAATAATTTATGAATGATGAATCAAATCAATGAATGATGAGAGAAAGAGAGAGAGAGTGAAAGAGTGTGGGAAGGGTCAATGAAAGAGTCTGAAAAATAAGTTGAGAGGAAAGAAAAGAAAAAGAAAGAAAGATTTGGAGAAAAAAGAGAGACTGGGAATGAGAGAAGAGAGGAAGGGACAGTTGAACATGTAAATCAAGAGTGAAAAATCGAATGATAAGTAATCGAACACGCTCAGACGCTATGTCTTGTGGGTATATTGTCTCTTTCCATTGAATTTGTGTTATGTCCTTTCAATTGTAATATCATCCTTATGTTTGTTAGAATAGTGTTAATATCCGTATAGGAAATATACCCGGCGATGACAAAATAAGTATACCACGCTTCGCCACTAGTTAATATGCTTATGTATTTTATTTGTAATGGATTGAAAATGAATTTTAATTTTAATTTGTATTTGAACACAAAGACTGGAGAGTAAGAAATACAGAATTTACACAATAGCTATACTATTCTTCATTTTACAATTGTAACCAGCACCATTCTTCTTAATAATATTCTTAGTACAGTACTGATCACTGAAAAGTCGTCGAGTATCGTTTTGAAATAAAATTAGAATAGGAAGAAGAGAGTGCGGAAACGATAGAAACAGAAATTATATCACAATGGAGGAGTGAGATACAAACTAAATGAGAGAGAGAAAAGAGTTGAATAATTGCAGAGAATACACAATGCGGGTGAGAAGGAGAAGAAAAACGAAAATAAAGAACAGTGACACATTTCGTGAGAATAGAAAAGATGATGAAGAAAATGATAGAGGTAGAAATATGAATTGAGCGAGAATTTTTCGAAAATTGCCAGCAGATTGACAGGGCACGTCAGATCTAGAAAAAAAAGAAAAACAAAATTCGAGAGGTTAGGGAGCAGTCATCTCGTGTAGTAGAGGGGTGGGGAGGAGCTGCAGGATAAGAGGGTGGGGGTGGGACAAACACAGTTCAACAGGTAGAGAGCGTCAGTTCCAGTTGCTCCAGTGACACTCCTCGGGGACTTACGACGACGACGCTATTTGCTGCTCCCTATCATTACACAGTCTCTTAGACTTTGAATAAGCATTTGACATTTGCTAACCTACCCCTCCCCCCTCCACCCCACCTCCCTCCTTTCCCAGGAGACATTGTAAGCATTCTAATTTCCACCTGCGAAAGACAGAAAAAAGGATGTGAGAAAAGGTTCACGAAAAACTCTGGAAGCTCTCAGCGTTCCCCTGGTTGTAGAAATCGAGGATAGGCACTCCCCCCCGAAAGATCGACGACTAAATGAAGTATACCTCTGGGACACTCTGAGGTCGTACCTCACTCAAAGTTGTTTGTCTTGCAAGACGCAGTTTAAAACGGAATCTGGTTGGATTCACTAATTAAATAGACCTGTTGCCGAGGAGACCAATTGGATCTTGTTTGCTAGCCAAAGTCACCCGCCGGCATCTGTGTCACATTGCTTGCTGCTCCACTTAAAAATTCAGCAGCTTTGGTCGAGCTCAAAGGTATCAATTCATTATTGAACAGGTGTAATCTTGGAGGATACGTGTGTGTGTGGCTGCCTTGATCAAATAGAGATTTCGCAGGCTGGGATTGGCAACATATTTTCCTGGATCCCCAGAAGTTCCTATCGTTCTACATCAGTTTATAATATCATAGATAGAAATCATTGAATTACAGAATTACTGCTGAGTATCGCTTCTCTATAATGATAGAATATAAAATCAGAATATAGAATAATAATATAGAATCTCTTTGAAATTATTGAATCATAGAATAACTACGGCGTATCGCTTCTCTATGATGGCGGTAATATGATGGCGCTTCTCTATGATGGCGGTATAAGAGAAGGCAAGTAATCGAACACGCTCAGACGCTATGTCTTGTGAGTATAAAATTATTGTCTCTCTCCATTGAATTTGTCTTATGTCCTTTCAATTGTACTATCATACTTAGGCTAGGCGTACACCGGTTAGTCAAGACAAGACAAGACGAGATTAGTCACGTTTAGTCACAATAATTCACATAGTTGCTTATGAAGAAGCACACACCGATGCAATGACTAATCAGTGTGTGTTGCTTCATAAGCAACTATGCGAAGTACTGTGACTAAACGTGACTAATCTCGTCTTGTCTTGTCTTGACTAACCGGTGTACGCCTAGCCTTAGTGATCAAAATTTCCCATCCCGTGAAATCATAGGCACAAGCTCTCTATATGCACCGTTCCTTAGCTTTTCCTAACCTCGCCAGTAAATAGCCTCAACCTCGCTAGTAGGTTAGCAGCATAGAGAGCCCTGTGCTTATGATTTCACGGGATAGGAAATTTTGATTTCCCTCAGATTAATGTTAAAGGCTTTTCAGCTATTTTCATACGTCATTTGCAAGCGATATTTCATAATCGAACTACATACGCCGCCAACCTATCCGTGTAATTGTGATGACAGTTGAATACTTTATGACCGCGGTTATAACTCATGAACGACAATTTTCAAAATGCTCCACCCATCCATAGAATGGTTCAACACTCATTACGTGATAGAACCGAACAATAAATTCCTCTTTTGTTCGATTTAAAATAGTGCGAACGGTGGGAGATCACTAACATGAACGTGGCTGCACTGCGGTGAATCACACAACAATAAATGCGTGTAAATCAGATTGTCGATTATGTTTTTGACATTTGCTGCAAGAACTTGTTCGAATAGGTTTATTGGGGTTGTGATAGAAGAGGGTGAAGGGGGGAGGCGTGGAAGGGAATCAAATTGTGATGGGAAGGGGGTAGTGATACTACAGGGTGTTTCAGAACTCCCTACCAAGCCTACTTTAGGTTAGTTGCACTCCTTTTTAAAATTTACTCAAAATACTCTAAAATCGCTCACAAATAACATGCAGAGCAGACAGAGACTGTTGCATTGTTGTGGCAGACTTTAGCCGCATGCCCAGGATGCACTGCACTAGCTTCCAGCAGTCACCTATCACTAAAGCTGCCATATCTCAGTCAATATTGGTACAATCCTGACAAATAAGGTTTCAATCGATTTGTAATCAAATTCACTAAAAAAAGTTGTTCTTGTAAAATTTTCTTGTAAAAGCACTTAAAACCTTAGACCGACGTATGCCAATACATAAGCAAAGCATAATAGTGACAAAGAATTAAGAGAAACTCTACAAATCTGTCTGCATCTGAATGAGAGAAATTGAATCTGTGCAACAATATGCCCCCCACTCCATCTCCCCATCATCCCCTGTCCCCTCCAATTAATTGACTAGCGATAATTAAGCCAAACCCTGTTAGGGGGAAGCTACCCTTCCAAGACCACCCCCCTTACCGTCTAAATGCAGACTGAACCCTGGGGCACAGTTATAACGATTCAGACTATTGAGTACTACAACCCACCCACCCTCTTACTACACAATCTCCTTCGCTTATCAATTTATCTTCCTTTTTCTGTCTCCCACCTTGTTCGACACAGTTCCATTTTCGCCTCTTCCATCTTTCCGTTTTTTCATTTCCTTTCCATTCAATTTTCTTCCCAGTTTTTCTATTATTCTTCTTTCCCTATTTATTTGCACTTCTTCCTCCTATTTTTGTTTCTAACGTCCTGTAGTACATTTTTAGGCCCGTAAAAAACTTCGTTTGAGCTGAGATCAACTGAAAATTGTTTAAAAATTAAAACACAGGCAAGCAAATTTATTCTACTGGATTACATGACAGTTTCATTTAGTTTCTCTGCAAATATGTGGATACCATGTGGATTTCACTAATCTATATTTATAAAAGGCTAAATCTGGAGAAGGAGAGGGGAAAGGAGGAGGAGAAGGAGGAGAAAAAGAAGAATAATAAGATGGGGAAGAAGAAGAAGATGGGAAAGAAGAAGGAGATGAAGAGGAAGAAGTAGTTGAATAAGAAGTTGAAGAAGAAGAAAAAGGAGGAGGAGCAGAGGGTATTGTGGATAGAATAAGAAAGGAAGGAAGTGCAAACTGTACTCTACATTGTCTAAAGACAGCAACATTTTCTCATTTTACACGGGTTTCCTTCGCCTAATCATGTGTGCGAAACGAAGAAGAATAGAAAGGGTTGTTCAAGGAGGAGTGGGTGGGGGGGAGAGAGAGTAATGAAATGAGCGTGGTTTTCCAAGTCTATTCATGTGGATGAATGAAAGAGGTTAGAAACGCGTCCGCCCGCTCCGCGCGTTCATTAATGAGATGAGAATGTTCATTGTTTTAAGACTACTGTGTAGCTGCGGCTGCTGCTACTACTAAATTCATCAGACAGAGCGTAATTGGCTTTGCACTTGGCGGCAGGCAAGAAGGTGGCGGAAAAGAAAGAGTGGAGGGAAAAAAGAAAGAAGGGAAGATGCGAAGAAGAGGGAAGACGATGGTGAGAAGAAAGAGAAGGAAAAAGAAGGTGACGAAAATAAAAATAGGAATGATTGTGCTAATAATGCTAATTACCATCGAATATCCCAATCTCCATCATCTGTCTTGTATGAGAGTGACCAAACATAGATGTACAAGAAGAAGACGTTGAAGTAGAAGTTAGAGGAAATGAAGAAGAGAGAGTAAAGGAAGAAGAACATGAAAAAGAGGAGGAGAAGGAGGAGGAGGAGGAGGAGGAGGAGGAGGAGGAGGAAGGATAAGAAGTAAAGAAGAAGAAAGAAGAAGAGAAGAAAAGAGTAGAAAAGAAGAAGAAGGAGAGAAGGAGAAGAAGAAGAGGAAGAAGAAGAGGAAGAAGAAGAAGATGAAGAAGAAGAAGAAGTAAAGAAGAAGTAGGGGAGGAGGAAGAGGAAGAAGAAGAAGAAGAAGAAGAAGAAGAAGAAGAAGAAGAAGAAAAGAAGAAGAAGAAGAAGAAGAAGAAGAAGAAGAAGAAGAAGAAGAAGAAGAAAAGGAAAGGAAGAAGAAGAAGAAGAAGAAGAAGAGGAGGAGGAGGAGGAGGAGGAGAAGGAGGAGAAGAAGAAAAAGGGAAGAAGAGGATGTAGGAGAAAAAGAAGAAGAAGAAAAAGAGGAGGAGGAAGGAGAAGAAGTTAAATAAGAAAAAGAAGAGGAAGAAGGAGAAAATATTATTGTTCTCTGTCCAATAGAGATCCATGGCACTTTAGAACTGAGATCCATGGTTCTAACCAAACTTAATTAAGGAATTACAGCTAAGTAACTAAAGTACATCAACAACGTAAATCTTGAAAACGTTATTTTTTTAGTGCAATTTGATAATAAATCTATTTTATCATGCAGGAACAGCTCTACACATACAGAACCAAATTCAACTGTCAAAGACTTCAACCCTGTTCACTGAATTGCTAATTTTCCACGCTTCGACAGAGAATTATTTTAAAGAAAATCAGAGGAAAAATGAGAGGAAAAGCTGCTTTACTAAGCCTGGCAGTGTCATATGTCTCCCGTATAAGCTGCGAAAATATCATACACGGCAACGACAATCGTCTTTTTAACATCTCTTTTTCTTCTTCTCCTGCTTTTTCTTCTTCTTTTCCTACATCCTCTTCTTCCCTTTTTTTCTCCTCCTCCTCCTCTTCTTCTTCATGCTCTTCTTCTTCAACTTCTTCTTATTTTTCCCTTCCTTCTTCTTCTTCTTCTACATTCTCTTCTTCACTTCTTCTTCTTCTTCTTCTTCTTCTTCTTCTTCCTTCTTCTTCTTCTTCTTCTTCTTTCTTCTTCTTCTTCTTCTTCTTCTTCTTCTTCTTCTGCTTCTTCTTCGTCTTCTTCTGCGTCTGCGCCTTCTTCTTCTTCTTCAGCTCTTTTTCTTCTTCATCATCATTTTCTAATCCGTATTCCTACTGCACGGTTGTGTTGAGAGGTATATTATGTTATAGTGTTGGGGGGAGAGGGAGGCAGAGACAGAACTGGAGGTGAACTAGAATAAGAATGTGAATATGATGAAGAAGAATATAAAGAGTGAGGGTGTTAAGTTATTATTAAACGAGGAGATGGGGTTTGGAATTATTGTTTTCGACTGGATCCCTTTGCAGGGTCTTTCCAACCCCCTCCACATGCTTCTAGCCTAGCAGAACATACCCTTATCCATCCCGAGATGCCTGTGCAAGACAAACGATAAATTTAAATAGAATATTCCTTTACAGCTCCATTTATCATTAATGCACTGCTTCCTGAAAAATACACCTTCCTGGTTTGAAGATATTGATCGATTTTGGTCAATTTTTAGTCAGAAGATATTGGTTTAAAGTGATCTGAGATAAAGTGACGATTCCTTGTGATTTCACGCACTTTTCAATGAAATAATGCTGTGCATTTGAGTTTTGCGATCTCAAAATCGAATTGAAGCTGGAAACCAAGTTCAATGACTTCCTTTCTTATTCTATCCACCGTACCCTCTCCTCATCCTTCTCCTCCTTTTTCTTCTACTTCCTTTTCTTCTCCTTCTTCTTCTTCTTCTTCTTCTTCTTCTTCTTCTTCTTCTTCTTCTTCTTCTTCTTCTTCTTCTTCTTGTTCTACTTCTTCTAGTTCTTCTTCTTTTTTTACCAAATACTTCTTCTTCTACCAAATACCAAAGGAAAATTTTGATCTAATAACGAGATGTTATGCATCCTCCTCAATAACAAAATGTTTACTTTGACAACATAACAAATGTCAAAGATCACTAGAAATCTAAGAAGGTAAGGCAGAAATTTTTAATTTGGCTGATGGCGAATAACTGTTAGTAATTTTATGTTTCTATGGTAAAGGGTGATGTTCTGGAGGACGCTATATTATGTTATGATTGACTATCTATGTGATGAAATGTTAGGATAGAGCTGATAATGAAATTACCAGTCCCCATGAAAATTTTAAATAACATTCATCCCCCATCCACTGAATTGAAACAATTCTAACTATCATTAGCTATTAATTATTAACTATACATGATAATGCGCTCACTTAGTAAGAGCAGCCCTCTGACGTTAAACATCACCCAGTACCTGCTGCGATCTGCTGGCAGAAATAAGAATCACCTTGTTGACCAATCAGGAGAGAGCTGTAGGTGGAGCTTAGAGGTGTGTCTGTAGGCGTGGCTCAAATCCGGTTCTTGTTCGTGATTGGTCAGTCGTTCTCATTCTCTGCCGTGTTGTTCAATATGATTATATCTTCAAACAATGAAGTACTTCATACATATTATCAACTGTTATTATTATATACAGTATTGACATTCTCTGTATGGCTTTTCTATGTTTATTTCAGCTTGTAGCTACCTCGTTGCTACTGTAGCCACTACTCTAATACAATCTGTATGTATACAACACACAGCAAGTGTGTACAAAAGATTTTAATACAACACATTTTTTATTCTCTCTTTTAAAAGCAACTCTTCAACTCTCCAAGTTAGATGGCCACTTTTCCATCAGGGTGACAGACAGACAGAAACAAAATGAAACGGAAAATTAGCGGAAACTGGTGTCGAAAACGTACACTAGTGAAAAACAAGGAGAATAGTCAATGCAAAACGGGCAGGAAAAAGTAGTTGACAGAACACGCGTTGTCGCCGCGTGTGAAAGGGTACATAACAATCAATTATTTACATTCTACACGCGCGACTGTTTGTAGACGCGTGTCTATCATGAGAGATGTTTTCTTCCCTTGTGTCGAAAAAAGTTTTGGAGAATTTTTGAAAAAGCATATTCGCCGTATAGGGAGGCCGGAAACGACTGTAGAGGATTTCCATTAGCGGACTTTTAGGACGTTTGTGATTAAAATTAAGCGTGAAAAAGGCGGTCGTAGCTGAGCGAATCTCTTTCTTCGAGCGGTTTTCATAATGCAGGCTTGAATGGGGGGGAGGGGGAAAGCAGAGCAACCATGTGGGGGGAGGGGTTAGAGCAGAGCACCCCTAGGTGCGGAAGTTATTGAGATTCTACATTATCGTAACCCTTTTTGTAGCGAATGATGCATGAGCAAGGCTTGTTCTGAAGGGGGAAAGGAATCCACGGTATTTGGTAATAACGAATTTGATTCATGACTTCAACGAATAATGTACTGTTTAAATAAAGGGACGAATATCTTTATTATCCGCCAGAAATGATTGGAGTAACGGAAAAAGATTTGTATGAACACCAAAAAAAAATTATTCTTCAAATTCAGAGTCATTTTTCCAAACATACCCGTAAAAGTGCTAATTATTGCACTTTTGAGTTTAAAGAAAGAAATAAATATTTATTGCCAAATCAGAATACAAATAATTTTGAAAGCATTAAAACAAAATATAGTTTCATGAATAGGAATCATTTACATTGAAATTTTGATAATATTAATATTTAAACAAATATTTGACAATAATTTGTTTGTTTTTTCAATATCTGTACTGTTGTACATTCCAGGGTAGTCAAAATATTAAGGTTATATAATATTATATAAGGCTATATTATAAGTTATATAATTATATTATATAAGGTTATATAATATTATATTATAAGGCTTGTTCACTTTGCTATGACAGGAAATGAATTATTTTCATTACAAATTATTACAGCTTCCTTCAATAAAATCAAAATGTATAATACAGTATTTCATCTACTTTCAGCTTTTCCCTTTGCTCAAAATGTAAAATAATATTTTATCTACAATACTGTACAATTATTATGCGTCTGCATCATACTGGATGAATTCTTATACACTTTCCTCATTGTAGAAGCTGTAATGAGGTAATTTCTACTGTCAGTTCAGGTGCCTTAGCAAAATGAACGTATTATGCTACATAGAGAACCTGCCAGCTTGGTTAGTGGTTAAGTGGTAGAGTGGACATCATTGTCCAAACTTCGCCACGTCAGTAAAATGAAGAAGTCATTCTATTCCAGCTGGAATCTCAACGCCTATTTTGTTACGTTCCAAAACACTGTACTAAACTCGATTAGTAGGATGAAAGTAGGAGAGGGAATAAGAAGAATCGATTGAAGAGTTAGGTAGAAAGGATCAAAGCGAGAATAATTAGAAGCAATTAGAACAGGTAGAATGGTCATCTTGTGTCGAAATCCCTACTTGAAGGACCATCGTCCACTGATGTAAGGTTACCCTAGCAACTGCACTGCAAATACTGCAAAGGATAAGTTGGGTAATTAGAGGACTCGAATACCTTAGCTGGTGAAATAATTGAGAGGCGGAGGAGGAGGAGGAGGAGAGAGGAGGAGAGGAGGGAGGAGGAGGAGGAGGAGGAGGAGGAGGAGGAGGGGAGGAGGAGGGAAGAAGAAGGGAAGAAGGAGAAGAGGAGAGGAGAAGAAGAAGGAGAAGGAGGAGGAGAGAAAGAGAGAAAAGAGGAGAAGGAAGGAGAAGAAGAAGAGAGAAGATGGGAGAGGAGGAAGAAGGAGAAAAGAAAAGGAGAGGAGGAGAAGGAGAAGAAGAAGAAGAAGAAGAAGAAGAAGGAAGAAGAAGAAGAAGAAGAAGAAGAAGAAGAAGAAGAAGAAGAAGAAGAGAAGAAGAAGAAGAAGAAGAAGAAGAAGAAGAAGAAGAAGAAGAAGAAGAAGAAGAAAGAAGAAGAAGAAGAAGAAGAAGAAGAAGAAGAAACAGAAGGAAAAGATTGGCTAAGATTGGGGAAGATTTAGTAAGAAGAATGGATAGGAAGAGAAAGAAGGAGAAGAACAGATTTCAAGAGGAACAGAGGAATTGAGGAAGAATTGAGAAGGTGAATTGAGGAAGGGGAAGAATAAGTAAGAAGAACGAGAAAGAGAAGGGTTGGATTATCGGCCGCTGGGGTTTTTGATTTGCTAAAGCAGTGTGGCGGCTATAAGCGAGGGGGGGGAGGGAGAATGGTCCAGCAAGAATTAGGAGCTCCAGCCTCTTCAATAATGACGGATAATTAATTAGTAGCTTTTCACAAAGCATGGTTGCCACGACACCGATATTATTATTTAGTCTCTACCTCCCTGCCTCTCTGCCTTCTCTTCTATTCTCTTTCTCCTTCTCTTCCACGCACTTCACTTCTCTCTTCTGTTTCTGCTGTGAATTTCTTCACTGAAACTACTTTTGATTATCATTGAAGTCCAACTGCATGACCGAATAGAGAAATGAGCGAATCAGTTGTCATCAAGTGCCTTTTCAGTGTTCCTTTTCTGCTAACTTTCGTCCACTTGCTCTTCTCCTTCTTTTTCTTACTCACCACCGTCTTCTTCTTTTCATTTTTTTTGCCTTTCCACATCCTCAGCCAATTCACACGTTCTTCATTCCTCTCTCTTGCTCATTAGTTCCTCACTTTCTTCCTCACGTTCTCAATTCCTCACTTCTCTTTCTGTGCAGTAGTGAAGGTGATGTTGTGGTAGTAATCCATACTAAATAAAAAGACTTGATGTTATCAAAACCATATATATTTAATAAAACAACGATATACTGCAGCTTCGGTTGTTACACCATTATCAATCTCTGGTAAAATAAAACCATAGATAAGTAATCTGTTATCTATGATAAAACTAAAGTACAGTGCAGCAGAATTTATACTCGTGACCGAGCGCTGTAATTGGCCGTAAATCAGTTGAACGACTGGCATTGGCCTAGATAAGCTCCTCCCACAATGGGCGGTTACTGCAAACATCACAGCAATGGCGGTTCGAACAACTGATATAGCGAAGAAATCATTTACCTCATCATATCATTCGCTATGTTAGTTGTTTGAACCGCCATCGCTGTAATGTTTGTAGAAACCGCCCATTGTGGGAGGAGATTATCTAGGCCAATGGCAGTCGTTCACAGTATAATCGTGTAATCACAGTATCACAGTATAAATATAATAATAAATATTATTCATTTTCAGTCTAATAGGTCCATTAATTTCATTTATAATAAATTTATAATATTTATTTATTATAGTTTCTATTTGAGTTCAAGCGGAAATTTATTAATTTTTATCTATTAAATAACTATTTAAGCTCTATTTCAGCTCTTTTTATCAGCCACAGATAAAAAGAGCTGAGCTGGCTATAAATTGGCCGTCAAACAATGTTTACTACTACTGATTTGATAATTAATTGTATATTTTACCACTACAATCCAGAATGTAAGCCGATATATTTGTAATCTATAAGAATGAAGTAAATAGCCTAACTTAAAATTCTCCTCCTTCTATTTCCACTTCTAATTTTTCTTCTTCTCTTTTTGCTTCACACAGAGTGTCATGATCAAGCATTCATAATCTAATCTTTGATGTAATACTGTAGTTATATCTTGAAAGCATATCCTACAATTATTATTGTTGCTTAAGTTAGTTCCTGAAATATTTAATACACATCCAAACAAGAATGGCAACGCCAACGGAAAGACTATCTTGACTTTTTGACCTATGCATTTTCCAAATTCAAAACAGAAAAATCCATAGTCATACATTGGGTGGAGGGTAGGGGTGGGTTTTGGACAGCATCAGCCACAGATAAAAAGAGCTGAGCTGGCTATAAATTGGCCGTCAAACAATGTTTACTACTACTGCTACCCAGTAACACAAAACAAAGTAAAATTCTAATTCGATTTGATAGCCGATACAATACAAAATGGCGGTAGCTCGTCTGGCATCTGGTTTTGACTGACTTTGTTAGTTGAAAAATTTCCCCCTCCCCAAGCGCACTCCTCTTCCTCCTAAACCCCCCCTCCCCCTACGCACAAAACTGAATTACGACCCTACTGCTGGATCTGTTTTGTGTGTGCGTTGCTAATAAAATTACAAAAATTGGTCTCCGGAGAGAATTTTGTAATGCATTTTTGTTTTACTCGGTCTGCAAAGAAAATTGGTGATGGAAATATTGAAAGACACAAACTTGAAATATTTTTTTGTATTGAAACATTATTGGTGGTACAGAAAGTGTTTGAACGATTCAATCTATCAAATAAATATTCCAATAACTTTAAGAAAAAAATAGAGATAATTTGCATTTGCAAGATTACTGAGCCTATAGTGCGATCCACGTCAAGAAGTCAGCATTGCTTAGATGGGTGTTTGCTATCCTTGTTCAGCACAAGCAGTTGCTGATGTATCTATCCTATTCGCACTGTGCATAGTTGCCGCACTGTGCATTGTTGTCGCACACAGTCCCAACAAACACGTTTGGTGCAGTTTTCTCTTTCTCTCTCAATGAGACTTGGCATCAATGCTCCTCATATAAACAATGCTGACTTCTTGACGTGAATTGGACTAGACGTCTCAACTATCATTTTCCCCCTCTCTCCCAATAATAACAGGAGCATCCTTGTAAAATTGGTACAGTAACTTTACTAAAACAGTGAAACTTTCATTGAATTACTGAGAAATCAGGCATGGTCTCATGTCTTGAAATTTAAAGGCTGCATGAACAGTTGAACTTGAACATCTATTCACTTTATTATATTCTTTTCAACTTTTAATTTATTGGATAATTATAGACAAATGTAAATCATTCGTAGTTGTAGATGGTGAAGATCGTTTCTATTCGTGAATATCGATGAATTTTTGAACCAGCGAAAGGAAAAAATTAAGAATTCTCTCCGAATACCATAAATGAAAAGAAAAAAGACAAATTTCAAACATAATTTTCTAAGAACCAAAATTTATACCATGAACTACATCTTACTACTGTATGTGGAAGATTTATTTTGAAACAATCCTTCAAAATATTCGAGACTGATGCGAAGACCATTATTAAAAGGTAGTATTTTATTATTATTAGGAAATAGTAATAAGGTAGTAATAGTCTTAACATATTGTGTTATGACATATCAATGACCTCTTATTGATAAATAATTATTGATATATATAATTGACCTCTCCCCTCTCTAAGGCTAGGCGTACACCGGTTAGTCAAGACAAGACAAGACGAGATTAGTCACGTTTAGTCACAGTACTTCACATAGTTGCTTATGAAGCAACACACACTGATTAGTCATTGCATCAGTGTGTGCTGCTTCATAAGCAACTATGTGAAGTACTGTGACTAAACGTGACTAACCTTGTCTTGTCTTGACTAACCGGTGTACGCCTAGCCTTATTCTCCTACTCCCAATCTTTCTCTCCTTCTTTATCGCTTCTCTTTCAACGGTTTTCCTCTTTGGTAAATGGACAAGGAAAAAATTGAATTACGAGACTAGCGTATGGGAACACGAATTAATGGAAATATAGATGGCTGCTGGTCCCATATCCCTATCCATTATTTAGTCCATTCCCCTTCTTTCTCTTTTCATCTCCTCCTCTTCTACCTATACTTTCTCTTTTTATCTTCTTCATCCTCTTCCATTCTCCTTCTTCCCTCTTCTCCTTTACTCACAATTCTATCTCCTCATCTAATCATTTATCCTTTCTTTTCTCTTCTGCTCTCATGTCTTTCTCCTCTTCGTCCCTCCGTTATTCCTCTTTCTCTTACTCTCCTCCATCTTTTCTCTTCATCCATTCAATATCCTCTTATGCCCCCCTTCCTCACTCCTACTCCATCACTTCTTATTCTCTCTCCTTTACCGTCTTTTTACCTCCTCCTCTTTTTCTTTCGTTTCCTCTTTTACTTCCAACTTTTCTCCCAATCTTCTTCTCATCTCTTTCCTACTCCTTCTCCTCCTCCTCTTACTTCATCACCTATCCTTTCTCAACCATTCTCCTTTCGTTTTCTTATTCAAATCTTCCTTTTGACTCTCCTCCTCCTCATCCTGTATATCAGAGAGTGAAACGTAACCATTAAAGATGATTTTTATAACTTGTGTATTTTTAAATATTTTTAAAATGTTTAATAACATTTGCCTCCTTCAATTTATAATTATGAAGATAATTTTAGGAACTTTTAATATTATTCTTGTTTAATTAATTTGACTTTGTCCTGTAGTAATCTTAGAAATTCAAAATTATTGTTAGTTAATAGTTTTTTGGACTCACAATTTCAGTAAGATGAATCAACAACATAACCTCTGGACTATTTATCAAAATTTGGGAAAGAAGCAGTTTTGGACAAATGTCTGTTGATTCTTCCCACATTGTAATGTATCTTGCCAATAAATGAATAAATGAATAATGTCACAATCTTTAAACAAAACAAATAGCCATAAAAAATTATTCGACTCAAAACCTGACGTTTGTCTACTGCGCCCTACATGTTAAATTTAAAAAAAAGTGCATAATATGATTATCAGACAGAATCCAATACTGTAGATTCTCACAACCAATACTACGTATAATTATATGTGTATAATCTCTTTAGACTTTAGACCAACAAGCTGCCAGTAAAGATCCAAATGGAGATAGAGATATAGACAGTGGTGTAGTGGTAAAATTAGCTGTGCCGGAGCTATACCTCTACCGGAAAATTTTTGAAGATTAGCCTACTACCCAAATCGTGAGTTTTAAGGCCCTTTGGCAAATGTTTTGAAAAGTTTAATAATTAAACTACTAATTAATGATCTTTTAGAGTGATAGTAGTTACAGTAGGGCCTCCTACACATTCTCCTCCAAAGAATAATTTTAACTTTAAAATATGGTAAGACTTTCTTAAGGTAGATTATTACAGTTTGATACCTTAAAAACTGTGTTTAAAGTATCAAACCATAATAATCTACCTTAAAAACTCTATAATTTAAGTTGGAAGCCTTGCTGACAAAAATTAAAAAAAACACTGGTGTAAGTTAGGCAAATATTGTAAATGACTAAGTTTTCATTTTCAGTAGTATTAATTTATTATTGTGAAAAAATACACCCACAAGTTACATTAGTATATATATTTTTTATTATTTAACACACACAAACATTATAATCTGTGCCAAAAAAATTAAGAATTATTTGAAAAAACTACATACAGTACAAATAACTTGTGTATTTAACAAAATACATATAATAAATACATCAGATTAATTATAACATACAATTATGCTTACAATTACGAACTACCTAATCGTAGCTGCGTATGCCTTAACTGATTAACCACGATAACTAACGTGTAAAAATTACTTAGTAAAGGACAAAACAATATTTTCTAAATAAAACAATTTCAGATCTATTTTTGTCCTATATAAAAAATTCGATTGAAAAAATCGTAGCCGGAGCGCCGCTCCCCCTTCAAAAGCTGTGCCGGAGCGACGCTCCGGACCGCTCCGGCTCCACTACACCACTGGATATAGATACACAGATAGAGATCCACCAGATACACAAGTTATCGCCCCACCATATCTATAGCTATCTGTATGTGTACATCATCGATATACAGAGTGCGCCGTAATTCTAAACGACACATATCATCGCTAGGGTACACATTGCACTGGGCGGCCACTCATCCATCATAATACATTTAGAATTGATCACTGCCCGTATGTGAGTACGTATGATCTGTCTTTGTTTATCTCTGCGCGCCATTTTGACATTTTTCCCCGAATTTTTTTCCAGGGAGCATATTGGTGAAATTGAATTTTGGAATTGTAGGCTTAGAGGGGTTTTGGTAATGTTTGCGCGGGATAGAGCAGAAACAATCAGATGCCTGTTTTATTAACATTTAGAAGTCCTGTAAAACAGGACAAAGACGCTCACACACTATGCATGAATAGAACGGCGTGATATGCAATTTAATTAAATAAATGAATGAATTTAACTTAGAGCATGATTACAAATTTAATGTTGAATGTAAATTGATTCTTATAGAAAACTATAAAATACAAAGAGCAAAATTGAGTTAAATAAATCAACCTTAGTACCAGCAGCTGGGCTGTACAAGATTATGATGAATTCAAGCAATAAAGAAAATTTTCAGTCTATTTTTTCAAAATCCAGTCCTGATTCAGCCCAAATATGCAATTAACTCTTAAGTCTAGTGAAGATCTGTCTTCTTCGTTTATTAAAGGACTTCCAACTTTCATGAAACACATGAAAGTCTTTTTTATTATTTTTATAATTAATTTGGTTTACATTTTATTTGTAACTCGATTTGTTAGTTATATTTTTCTCTTTTTTGTTATGTTACATGCTCTAGTTTGTTCATTTTTATCCCATTTATTTTCCTTTATTATATGTAGCTTGTTTATTGCAGTTATAGCTTTGTCTTTTGTATATGCTATTTTTCATTTTGTCTCTTTGACTATGATATTAATTTCTAGTATTTTCCCCCATTTGTTTTCCAATATATTCATTACTCTATTCTTCTTTTTTTCTATAGTTTTGTTTGGCTATACTTACTCATCTTTGAACTGTATATATTTATTATTATTACTTACTATTAATTGTTATTGTTATTTTAGGCATACGTTTTCATTACGACCTTAAATAAATAAATAAATACTTTATTGTCGTAGAACACAGTTTCACAAGTGTTAATGACAACATCAAGGATTGTTACAATACATTAGTCGTTACATTAAACATTACAATACATAAAAACTGTATGTACACTACAAGTAAATAACAAATATTGTCAGGAACTGGAGACAATCAGGTACATAGCATAAAAATATCAACAGTTTATATAATATCAACAAGAGGATGCTCTCATTTTTATACATAAAGTTTCCAATCTATTTCTAAATATTCACTCACTTGGTAAATTGCTTATTATTGCTTGTATCATTGTTTTGATAGCTTAGTATTTTTGTATTGTTATTCATTTGCCTTGTTAAATATTTCTACCTAATCTCAATTTATTTATATTTTGTATGTATATAATCTAACTGTTCTATAAAGTTCCTGTAAGTGTGTGGTGTGTACCGTTGGAATTGGATAAGGCTAAACGTACACCGGTTAGTCAAGACAAGACAGGACGAGAATTGATATTCTAAAGGCAATCTGGGAAAAGTTTCATCTGCAGTAGTATCGATGGTAGAATTAGCCCACGGCTTCAAACGACCGTACATTATTTGTGACGTAGCCTATATCTGTAGGTGAAGCTTTGGTACTGCTATTGTGTAGTTATGAAGCTTCATATCCACGTTTCAAAATCTGCTTTGCGGGAGTCAATTGTTTGTAGAATAATAATTGTTGTTGATTGATGCAGAGCTGACAGGGTAGGTAGTACGTAACTGTTTTTGCAAGATACAAGGAATGTGTTTGACATTGGTCAAGCATAATTAATAATTATGTTGCTTAAAATGTGATATTTATAATAATTATTAATTATGAATATCACATTTTAACAAATCCCATTTCATTATCACATATTAACACAATACATATTTACATTTCATATGTAAATTCATGGGATTGTTGATTGTAAGATGACTTGACTCGTGTAGAATCAGAACTAACAATTTTAAATCTTTCATATAATTCAAATTAGATTTGCATAAATGAAACAAATTGAAATTTAAATTCAAAAGAAAATTACCAGTTGAATAAGAAGAATTTATATTATGATATTTTGGCTATTTTTGGTTCGGAACTTTCATATTATTTTTGAAAATAGTCAAAATTTGTCTAGTGTGTGATTTTGGAGTGAAAATTTTGTTTTCTTTGTGAGAGATGTCACATAACCTTTATTTGAACTGTTTTCATAATTGGAAAAGTGGCAACATCCTGTGGTAACATCTATTAAGTATCAATTGTACATTTCTGAATGAAAATAAAAATAATCAAACTGAAGTATTAATAAAGTGAAACAATTAGCTCATAATAATAGTATGAGATATATCTTAATGAGATATCATATTAATTATTAAGATGACTTGATGAATTATATAGTTTCATAGTTTTCATAGTTGATTGTCATGATTGATGTTCATATTAATGGCAATTATTCTGAGTATATACTTGAATGATAATTTTATCTGATAAAAATGTAGGTTCTTCTTTTGAATGTCTTCAGAAACATAGGCCTACACAATTACTGAACTGTTGTCAATTCTGAATGAAATATTTTCAAATATTTCATATAATTTATATAAATGAAATGTGAATTTTATGTGTAAATTGAAAAGAAATCTAAAATTTATATCATGTTAAGGGTATATTGCTCATCATGTTTCAATATTTGATGTTCATTTATGTTTAGGTTAATAAATTTATTGATTTAATTGTTTTAATTTGAAATTGGATTTAAACGTGAGTTTTTTAATAAATTTATTCATTTAAACCTAAGCCAAGGCCTAAGCCATTATAACCTAAGCCGAAAATTATTGTTTTATGATATTATTGTTTTGTATCATTTGTTTACTTTGGCAATTAAACATTTATTATTTTATTATCATTTGTTTTAATTTGAAATTGGATTTAAAAGTAAGTTTTTCTATGAAAAAATTTAATATTGCTCTAAATTTTGAAATTTATTTTTATTCTTTAAGAAAATAGAGTAAGAAATTGATGGTCAGTCCAACTGACGAGTTACAATAGCATTAATTGAAAAATCGGAATAAATTGAAATTGAAAAATAATAATTTAACAGTTGAATAATTACACTGAAGTATTAATAAAGCGAAAGGTTGCAAACTCATTGATGAATTAGAAGTATCAATAATTTACTCTTCTGCTAGTATCTGAAACACACAAAATTAAAAATTCCGTTATTTTCTCCTCCGACTTGGATTGATTTCATTGATGTATATCGGAAATGTAATTAGCGGGTTTTGGCGAAAAATGCGCAAAAAACATTGCTGGCTTGAAAAAATGACTGCCGACTCAAATTGAACGCATATTAATTTTTTTTCCAGCTCGACGGTCACCTAATCAAGCAGAAATATTTTGGAGGACGGAAAGTTTGAAAAATTGGACACTGTATAGGGTGTGACATGTGAGAGGTGCTCAATATCTGTATGCGCAATTTTTTTCGGGCAGGGTTAATAAATACAGATGCGTTTCAGTGATAAGTTAATAAATTTCTATGGTTATTGGAACGGAGAGCCCGTGTATGCGGGGAGGGTGGGGTGGGGGGTGACAGTGTTAGTATAGGGAAACATGCGATATGCTCTGGTCGGTTCAGATTATATCATTTATACTTTCAGAGGCACAGAGGAGGAGTAAGTGATGAGAGAGAGAAGGAGGAGGATGGAAAGAGAGAGAGTGAGAGAATGGTAAATTTGTGAAGGGAGTAGTAGAGTGGAGCAGTAAAAGGGAGCGGAGTGGGAGGAGTAGAAAAAGAGGAGTAGGAGGAGAATGAGAAGGAGAAGTAAGACTAGATTATTTTACCATTTTATTGGTGTAGATTACAAAATATTTCTGCTTGAATTCTAAATACAGAGTGATTCAAAAAGAATACCACAACTTTAAAAACGTGTATTTAATGAAAGAAACATAATATAACCGTCTGTTATACTTCATTACAAAGAGTATTTAAAGAAGTTTTTTTCACTCACAAACAAGTTTAGAGTTGTTCAATATGACCCTCCAGAAACTCGAGCAATATCAACCCAAAACATCCCTCAAACTCGAGAAGCTGTAAAGAAGTACAAGAAAAATTACAAGATAAAGAAGATGCCAACAATAAAAGGAAAGGAAATAACTCCAACAGATACCCAAATAATGGAAATAATAATTACAACTCAAATCCAAGACCCAACAAAAATCCCTACAGACGCTAACTTTTATGTATGCTACTACACGTCATATCGTACACATTTACAACTACTACACATCATTTTGACATTGTACACTGAAAATTTCCGATTCATAATTTTGTTTTTGTAATGGGGACGTTTTACTGGGCGGGAGGGGTGAAGAGGACTCATTCAATAATCTTGATCATTCAGTGACGAGGGGGGGGGGGAAGTCAGGAGAAGAGCAAATTGTGGATGGGGGTGGGGGTTGTTTTTGCGATGGATACACTCGGCTGATGCTTCAATTAGTACCGAATTATTAATAAAAAATTCACGCACGTGACATTTGAATTAAAACTGGGGTGAACGTAAAAAAGACGAATTTTACGAGGGTTGTGAATTTTTTTGACGGGTGACACTGGCATTGGTGGTATTGTGTTGTTAGTATTCTTTGTTTTTTCTGTTTCATTAATTCTCATTCATTACCTCCCTCTTCACTTCATCTTTTTCATCTATTTTTTGTTGATTATTTGTTACTTATGTTTTGAAATTTAAAAAAAAAGCATTTTCAACTGTTAGACCCGAAAACAACATCTTCGTCCAAATCTAAATTCAACAAATTCACCGGTGGTTCGGCTGCCTAACAATTAGTACTTTAAAAGTAAGGTAAAAGAAATCATATTGACAGAGGCATTAAATACGATACAAGAATACTTCTCCATGAATTGGAAAGTTCATATCTAATCTAATAAGACTTTAATGTATAAATCATTTGTCAATATTATTGTTTAGTATCTGCCGTTGCTTATAATGTGTTCTGTGCATTCTGTGTCCCCCGAGCCCCCCCTTTTGGTTGGGGGGTAACCCCGCACCCCCTGGTGTACCCCCACCCCTTCGAAATCACCTCCTGGATCCGCCACTGCAAATACCAGGAATCTACTTTGAAGGGGGGGGCGGAAGTAAAAAAGCGTTGACAGTAGTGCTTTGTCAGAGACTCCTATCAGCAACTTCTATCTTTTATCTACGGGCGGAGACAGTTAAGTCGCGGATGTCGTTTGATTTCTAGCACGGAAAAAAAACACCCCAAGTACTCTGAGTAAGTCAGCTGCTTTTTTAGTGGCAGCAGACATCTTCTCCAACCAACTAAATCCCTCCAATGCGATGGTAAGATTTTTCCAAAAGGCGACGTGGTTCGACACAACTTGGCAAATGTGCTGAGCTCAGCAATGTTACGCCTTTGCTGTGTTCTTAGGTTATGAGGGGGGGGGGGGGGGAGGTAATGAAGATTAGGCTTAAGATCATCGCATCATCTGGGGGCGGTGCCAAGATCAAGATGGTCCAGCCTCCAATCTTGTGCTAGTAGGCCCTTACCCCTTCACATTCCCAACATTCCTTTTTCTTCGCTTTCCTCTTATTCTTCTTCTTCTACTATTTCTTCTTCTCCTTCTACTACTACAACTACTTCTTCTTCTTCTCCTCCTCCTCCTCCTCCTCCTCCTCCTTCTTCTTCTCCTTCTTCTTCTCCTCCTCCTCTCCTCCTTCTCCACCACCTCCTTCTTCTTCTTCTTCTTCTTCTTCTTCTTCTTCTTCTTCTTCTTCTTCTTCTTCTTCTTCTTCTTCTTCTTCTTCTTCTTCTTCTTCTTCTTCTTCTTCTTCTTCTTCTTCTTCTTCTTCTTCTCCTCCTCCTCCTCCTCCTCCTCCTCCTCCTCCTCCTCCTCCTCCTCCTCATTCTTCTTCTTCTTCTTCTTCTTCTTCTTCTTCTTCTTCTTCCTCTTCTTCTTCTTCTTCTTATTCTTCTTTACTTCTTCTCTTTCTCCTCCTTCTCCTTCTTCTACTTCTCCTCCTTCTCCTCCTCCTTCTTCTCCTTCTACTTCCTCGTCTCCTTCTTCTCCTCCTTCTTCTCTTCCTCTTCTCCTACTCCTTCTTCTTCTTCTTCCCTTCTCCACCTTATTCTCCTTCTCCTCCTTCTTCTCCTCCTCGTCCTTCTTCTTCTTCTTCTTTTCTCCTCCTTCTTCTTCTTCTCCTTCTGTTTTCTCGTTATTCCTTCTTCTCCCTGTTCTAAAATAAACCAATCAATCAATCTCCTCTCTATTATTGTCTACTATAATACTACTTCATGCTAAATCAAGACCTATGTAATAATATATGAAAGTTGCACAGATGCACAGATAAACACACTATGAAATAATCTTGAATGAAAATTACATACATAATTATGATCAACTTTATGACAAATTAGTATTACAACTTCCTCCTTGATATTCCTAACAACCAATTAAAATTTATCAAAATAATGGTAAATAGAGCATTCTAAAGTCTTCCTCAAAGTCGAACATTGCCAACAGAATTGTAATGAATTCAATAGCAGGTTAGTGATTGCAATGATCCCTTTTATCTGTATTTTTCCCCCTTTTTAATTTTCTCTCTCCCTCTTCTTCTTTATCGTCTACAACAATCAACAAACCTACTGTGCGATTTGTCGTGCGACTAAAAAGTGACGTCACTACTGATAAGGGTGGGAGGAGAAGGCTCAATGAAAACACAATAAAGTGGTTGAAGATAACAGGGGTGGTTTTTCAGATAGCAATAGGGGTGTTGAGGCGAGAAGCTGAAACGACTTCGTTTTTTGGTGGGCTTTAGTGAGCGTTCACTGCTAACCTCAACGTTTTTTAACGCGCAAGAGGGTGTGCTGATCATCTATCTGTCCAAGCCGGAATTAAAAGACGTTGTTAGGGATCTACACGCTGTAGGCCTTATTTATTGCTTTATCTTCTCAATGTTGATCTTCAAAAAACTCGTCTGTCTGTCCAGGGACTGAATGTAGGGTCTACTGTGACTATATGCAGTTCGCCCCAGATGAACTTGTGTTTGCGTATTATCAACAAGGACGATTGTACACGCGAGTGTGTGGCGAGGATCTGAGTTGTTTGGATTACTTTAATCGATTGCTTCTAGCAGCAATATCTGTACCTGTATAATGTTTATATTATACCTGTATAATATTTCAACAATACCTGGATGTGTATTTATATATTTTTATATTAAAGTTACTACATGTATTTCACTGTAAATAATTAAGATTTCACTTTCATTATTAAAAAAATTTATACAAATCGTCATGGAAAACAACATACATTTATTTATTCAACACTATATTATTATGAACATGTTTACTTCTTCCATTGGGAGCCTGGCTAATCGTTAGTAAGGCTAGTCAGTTACTCCCTATATTTTGGAGGCATATTAAATTGTTGCATTGCACTATATAGCTGCTTAACACAATGTTATCCAGCAGTGCTTTGTTCCCATCACTGGGTTACGAAGACTAGCTTATGGTTGAGATGTCAATGAGCTAACCACACGTTACATCTTTTCTGGTTAATGATCATTCACCTCTGCTGATTCAGTCAAGTGGATGTGAAACTGGCAACCATCTGGTAGGCCTAAGCCCACATAGGGCTGTTGAGCCATTGACAACAAACAAAAATACAAATGTTTACAGTATAGCCTACGTATTGATTGCAGTGATAGCAACAGTATGAAGGTACATAGAAATTATTAATAAATATCGTACATGTACAAGCAGTTAATGCTGCTAGAATATGTGAATTATTCAAAAGATAAGGCCTTAAAATTCACTTGCTTTGGATCAATCTTCTTTTCTCATTTGATGAAATTATGGAAAATGTAAATATCTTGAGACATGAAACATATTACTCATATTTTGTGTTCATAGCTATTTTGCATTGCTGCGTCTTGCTTCATCAGAGCACATTGTACAATGAACGAGATCGAGTAGAAGGTTATGGGTAGGAAGCAGGTATCTACTTCAATTCTGATGAAAACAATGCAAAATAGCTATAAACACGAAAAATATGAGTAGGTAATAGTCTCCATTTTGCAATTTATTTCAAGTGTTTAGACCTTTTAATTATTAACGTTCAGTTGAAAACTATTAACTGGGAACATATAAGTAGTGTCAATCACATTCAGCCATCAATAAAAACAATTTTAAATAAGCCATTCCTCCCTTTATTTAAATTGGTAATTATTGATAATAAATTGAACTTTCTAGTTCAGTAGGAAAATAATAATCATAGAATCAAAAATATTGTATATAAGACAGCCAGCTAAAAAAATAATTTTAAATAAGTGATTCCTCCATTTTTTAAATGGAAATTATTAATAAATTGTACCTCCTAATTTCAGCAGGTACCTATGATAGCTTACTACCCATTATGTTCAGGTCCAACTCATACTATGTAGTGCTACGTGGTTCAACCCTAATTACATTCCTAGACCTGCGGGGTCTGTTTTAAATTTTAGAAGACCCATAAAACAGGAATAAGGCGATTATACAATAGACTTTCAAGTTTATTCAATGGTAGTTCTTATTCCTATCAATGTCTAGTGAGAGTCCACCTTGTTCCGTTTTTAACAGACTTCTAAATTTTCATGAAACGTGCCCCTGTTTTCTAAAAATTCACAATAATTTATGTGGATCCATCTTCTTTTTTGATTTGTTTGGTTTTTATGATCTTTCTTTCAATCTATTTTGTTATGTTCATCTCAATTTACAGTACCATTCATTTAATTTATTGACGCTTGGCATTAGATAGATATCATTTCTTGACGTTGCTGATGGCCGTAGAGTACGATGGCAAAGAAATAATATCTCTCTCTCTAATGCCAAGCGTCAAATTAAATGAATATCACGTTATCACTGTACAAGTTGTAGCTTTACACTGAAGCGATCAGGTTGTAGGTTACATCCAGCTGGTTATTATTGCAAGCACTTGCTACAACAATAATAACATTGAATCAACCGCTGTCCGCGGTTTTCGATGACGTATCACAATCCTCCCAGAGACACGGAGGTTAGACGCAGGCAGTATGAAGATTGTGCAGAATCAAGCGTGCGCGTTCACACACAGTTGTAGCAAGCGCTTGGAACAAGCTTTTACGTTTCAATCCATAAGTACTTAGATAAAGTATTTTCTGAATTATTTTCATAGAAGTTTTGGGCTAATGCGTTTTTCCTTAATATTGTGTATTCTTGATCAAAAAATAATGATCAATATTAAGATGAACTCTATAAATTTGTGGTCAAGCCTGTTCATTTGTTGGAGATTCAAGTTTGAAACTATGAATAAAATCCTGTTTTCTCCCATTTGAAGAATGAACCACAGGTAAATTAACATTAAACAGAGGGGTGCAAAAGTAGGTACGATACAGTATTTATTAGTCGATTGTGAAGGCAAACAATTTGAACACAGAGGAAGGTAGGAGAATTGATCAAGTAAAAATCTTTTGACAGTTCATTCCTTTTGCTCAACACACACAATACTGTAGATTATACTCTTATTATACAAGGTTTCTATACAGAATAACCTGTATAATAATTTTATAATTACAGAATAATCTTTATAGTGAACTTGACTCGTTTAGGTTTTCTTAAACGTTTATAAACCTACATTTTCTATAAGATATTCAATTATGAAGTGGTCCGTATAGCCGAGGGCGATAAGCGCCAGTCTGATATAATCCAAAGGTTCCTGGTTCGAATACAGTTTAGAGAAACGGATTTTGACAATAAAAACGGCCACTCCCGTCTTTCGGAGGAGACGAAAAGCCATCGGTCCCAACTGTCTTAAAACAGTCGTCATCTCTCATTACCCACGCACAAGCCTAGAGCTCATGTGGGTACCACCATCAAAAAATATATATAACTATAGTTTGAATAAAACTAGTTGTCACTTGGCCTGGTGCTCAAGAACCACTCACTAGAACTGTTTTTGTCAGAAAACGACCGATCATCTGAAATGCTAAGGCTAGGCGTACACCGGTTAGTCAAGATAAGACAAGACGAGATTAGTCACAGTAATTCACATAGTTGCTTATGAAGCAGGACACATCGATGCAATGACTAATCGGCGTGTGTTGCTTCATAAGCAACTATGTGAAGTACTGTGACTAATCTCGTCTTGTCTTGACTAACCGGTGTACGCCTAGCCTTACATTGAATCAAATGGTCAGCTGTTCGGACATCGGACTTTCTGACAAAAACGGTTCTAGTGAGTGGTTCTTGAGCACCAGGCCAAGTGACAACTAGTTTTATTCGAACTGTAGCAACTTTAGCACCCCTCTGTATATTTCTTTACAATACTGTGTATCAAAGTAGAAGTTAATTCTCACAATTCAGTTCAGTCTCAGTTCCGTTTCAGTCAGTGTTCAGTTATTGTTTCGGCGTCATTGGCTGCGCATGCGCAGAGAAATTGATGATTACAGAGCACTGACTGGAGGAACTGAGACTGAACAGATACGTGGAAATTGAACCAAAATAAAACCAATCCTAACCTGAAACAATATTTAAATCATTTATTGGATCAAGCAATACAATCTTATAATAGGGAAGAACAGGAAAACTGTTTCTCAACTATTGTGAGAGCGGGGAAGAAATAAACAACCAACAGAAAAGCAACAAATTTCATTTATTAGTATCTGTAATTTTTTCATTAAGACTTTCATCATGACCTTACAAACATTTTTATTTCTTTTTAATAATTTATATTAATAACGCTTGTTACTTTTGAAATATTGTGGTCTACGTCTTAATACAAATAATCATTCTTATTGACAATGTCATTATTTTTAATGATCTTTACCAAAAATTAATAATATTAATGTAAGGCATTTATGTTCAGCCGTCAAACTCGGCTTTGTTATAAATTCCATCTCCGTTTCGAAAAAAGGGCGCAAGATGGCAGTAGAAGTACACCTTATAGAAAATAATATAAGAGGTACACAGAGTACTCGATAACATTAATTTCCTATCAACATGGACCGACCAAACAGAGTAGAACTTCTAAAAATTACAAACGAATAATTTCGAAATTTTTTGTTTTCACGTGATTGATTCCACGACAATTTTCATACATATTCTTTGAGAAATGCGGCAACAATTTATACACACCTAGAAAAAATATCAATTTTCCTACAACAGCCAATAATACTAATGAAAAACTACAATTTTCCGAAAAAGAAACCTACCATAGAAATAACACAACATGGAGGGTCAATATAGATTACATTACAAGCTTTAGCACACCTTATTCCTAATAATAATTAAAACACTTTTAAAATTCCCTTTAGCCTAGTATTATTAATTTATAATATCCACAAGACTCTTTAATCGACACACACTTTTTTAATTTATTACTTTAACACCAAACAATCAATTTATACTTAGAACAATTACAAAATAATACATTTCCATTCCATGTTGTGTTATTGTTATAATTTACCAACCGACACACAAAAGTTGAACAATACTCAAGTAGTTTAGATGTTACAACTAATCCTAAACGAGCGAATTTCGTCTCCACTGATCTAAACTTACGTACACCTGATTCAAGTGGCAGCACTACATAGAATAGTCCTACTATTCAGAATTAATTTGTACAATAAATTCATTAAAACTAAACAATCAACTTCGGTGATTAGAAATTTTACCAATACATGACAACGCTTTTGAAGCGGAAAAGAGATTACTAAAAGATTTTTTGAAAATCTTGAAAACAAACTAATAAAAATTTACAGAAACGAGTCCGCCGTAGTAGTGACAGGACCCACACCAAACATTTTTAATTTTACTTTTAGAGTACAAATATCACATACAATTTTTCGAAATTGACAAGCCAAACATCATTTTATAATAATTTTGCAACTAGAATATTTATAATTTTGAACCAGTAATATTTGAAATGGTTTCTGATTTATTATAGAATATTTATGACGAAGTTAAGAAATGAGGCAGAAACTAAATAAGGAAAATACTAATTATCATTTTTATTTTGATATCAGCAGTTGAAAATAACACTTCCAGGTTTTATACTTGGTATAAAGCTCATTTTAGGCTAGGCGTACACCGGTTAGTCAAGACAAGACAAGACGAGATTAGTCACGTTTAGTCACAGTACTTCACATAGTTGCTTATGAAGCAACACACACCGATTAGTCATTGCATCAGTGTGTGCTGCTTCATAATCAACTATGTGAATTACTGTGACTAAACGTCACTAATCTTGTCTTGTCTTGACTAACCGGTGTACGCCTAGCCTCAAGTTGTAGAATATTGTATTGTGGAAAATAACGTAAAGTAATTTTGTATAAATTTGGTTTAAGATAATTACAAAGTACATCACAGTATGTTCTTAATTACAAGTGATGGTAAACTTTGATCAATCTAAACTAGAAGCTTATATTCTAAGTTGAAAAGATGACTAAATCACTTTTTAAAATAAATAATAAGAAATTTAGAGTCTGTAACAGACTTGAAATACTAAAACCAATAGAGGGTAGTATTTTAAAAATACAATTACATATAATAATAATATTGATAAATAGTATTATCACTATATCAACAAGATTCGAACATAGTTTGAGAGCTTACTGAAACCATGTCAAACATTAATAGAAAACAGCCAAAAACCACAAGTATGTGAGAGATTATTCCAAACAGTAAATGTGCAGTATTTGTTACTTTAAAAGTAAGCCAAGCCAAATGGATTTAATCATAAGTGAACTGAGTTTGTAGAACAAGTACAATTAATATTAATCTATTAATTATTCCAAAATGTTACAATTTAGCAAAATCCGACAACCTGTTTCCCAATATAGAATCTGAATAGAAGTAGACTAACGTTAAAACTCACACTTAATTAACAGGTACATGCAAAAAACTGTTGAAATTTCTCAATAATTGTCTTCAAAGTAAAAACAACTAACATCTAGAATCACTGCCACATTAAAATCACCATCAACAGTACGGAAAGGTGCAGTGCAGCAACATTTTTGATAAAAATCTGAAGCAAAACGCACACACACACACTTTCCGCACCAAACATTAACACGATGGGAGGCTGATTGAAGGTGGAATACTTTCTTGATTAAAAAATGTCTCATCTAAATTTCCCTAAAGCTTAAACATTATCCCAATGGCAATTTCCAATTCCAACAAGATATTCAAAATTCCTAATAATTCTTTACAATAATCTCCAATTTCGATCAAATATAAAATTATCAAAGATTAGCAGACACCTTCAATACAACGCTATCCATCGGTTCAAATTTTTACAAACCATTTGGGACCAAAAACTTGGTTACATCGAAAACTCCCTTGATTCTCAATCATATTTTTCGAATTTTGAACAGTGAAATTCATTTCCAAACCGTTCTTAAAAGAATTTTGGAATTTTTAATGCATATTAGCAAAGAATATCAATTTATTACAAATAATATTTTGTGTGCTGCTAACATGAAATAAAAATGATTCACACAGGACAACAAAACTAAGAGGGTGATTAAAAATCAATAAACTAGTTTTTACAAAATTAAATTCATTTAGAAGGTATGTATAAAGACAAAATCACACTGGATGTACAGTATATATTTTGTACTTAGCATTTAATGTCTAGTGTGTATCCGCCGTAATAAAATTATAATAGAATACTGATTACAAAAAAATTAAAAAAAATTGGAATTCAGTATTCCTGAGAAGGAAACAAACCCCATGGTCTATTATAGTATTCAAGCAACAAGTTATTGAACAGTAGTGTAAATATGGAGTTTCAAGATAAGATATAAAATGCATCTACAGAAGCAGGAGTCATATGAAATTAGCTTAGTAAACAATACTTCATTTTTGAAAAAAAAATTAAAACAATAAAAATATCTAAAAACAAATTCAACTGATTCAAATAGTCCTGGAAATCATTTGATCTCATGTTATCAGCAACAAGAATAATATCATCAATTTTGACAATGAAGTAGCCTGGAATTTCAAAGTATTTTTCATACAATATTCAATAATTTTTCTCAATTTTGTATCCAAATACGTAACTCTTAATTCAAGTGGATGAGTTTTCCAATTGCAGAACCAAGCTCTTGCTCGCACAAATAACTAAATCTTAGACTTAAGAACATGTATAAATTGTTGCCTTGGGAAAAATACGTTTATTTGAACACATTTTTACATAAATTTCAATTGTATTCATTAACATAATATAATCTAATAATTATATCATATTAATTCGAAATAAAATTTTCAAGAAAAATTATATATTTACATGAAATAGGCATAAAATGAGTCATGCTATCCAAACAAGGATTTATTGCAAATAGAAAAAAATGCCCATCTGTAATAAAATAATTAAAAATGAAAACAAAACAATTTTTAAAAATGTTGCTGATGAACTTGTAAGTTCAAACTAAGTACACGACTTTGCGCTTAAACACACTGGAGAAGCCAATTTCAGGATAAACATATTCTACCGTGTTAGAATTGCAATACTTTGAGAACATAATTCAAATTAAAATCTCCATTTCCAAAATTGAGAATGGTACAAGAAAAAGTTTGATAAAAAGTCAATAATGTACGTGAAAATGATAATGATGTACGTGAAAATGTACTTTTATTGGGAATAAAGGATTTTTGAAACTTCAACACACGAGATTATCAAAACATAGAAACACCTCACTAAAAATTTTGTAATAATGAATCGTTGACTCCCATACACTAAAATATGTATCTTTATTGGAATAAGTAAATACTATTATCATAAGAATTGTTATTTTTCAAGCCAAATGTTCATAAGATCATAGAAAAAAGGCAGACGAAAGATGTTATTAACTTCTTAAAGGAAAAAAGGTAATTACTACCTCATTTTTGTATGCTTAGAACAAATCTAGACCAGGTAGTGGAACTCACATTTACCTGGAAACATTATTTTCAAGTTAATATTTTTAATCAAGTAAATATTTAAATTTAAATGATCTATCAATGCATTCAAGCTGTTTCACAAACGTGTAATCTAAAGCCTACTTATACCTACTTTGTAGCATTGTGAAACAACAGGAACATATTGATTCATAATAATAGTAGTAGTGACGTTTATCCTGAAAATAGCTTCCATCAATGTAGATTAACATTGTCATTTTATTTAAAGTGTGATTGGCGCAAAGTAAGAACACAAAAAACATATAAACTAATAAAATAATTATCTTTCATACAACAAAATAATTATCAACACTTTTACCAGCGTGCGTTGTAAACAGCACTTTGATTCGGAACCCGTTTTGAAAATCGGGCATTATTTCTCAATTAAAATAATAATCAAACAGAAAAAACTATAAGTAAAGAGTTTACAATATATATATATAGAAACTATCTTAATAAAAAATAATGATTGTTTTGTAATGATAATAATAGAAATTAAAATATATTCATATAATCATAATATTGTAGAGCTAAAATTAATCAATTAATAATAGAACAAAAAAAAGAATACGTATCAGCTCAAAAACAAAACGCGCGCACAAAGTATGCGAGAGAGGTAGAAAAACAGAAACACATTCAGTGGACGGGCCGGGGGGACGACCGACCAATCACAATGCAGCTAGCCTCCAACCAGGTGCCCTTGCGAGGCGTACGAGGTGTACGAGGCTAGCCACCGGACAGCCGACTTCACCAAACAACGACTTTGAGCGAATCCAAATACTGCGGTTTAGGCACCCGCCGCTAGCTAATCTCAACGCCTTATTTAAATTATCTAAAAGGTGCCTAAAAGCAGACTCAGCATTTTCCTACAATGTCCAGCTGTGCGAAGAAGTTCCAATTGACCACACCCAACACTATCATCATCATCATCATCAATCAACTATATATCATCAATTGCATCTATGCCTATTGTACATTGTTAAAAATATATATTCTCATTTACCTATAGTATTATAATCCTTTGATCAATATGCATCATCATCGTCGTCGTCGTTATCTATTACTATATATATTTACATCAACGTAATAAACTCTGTCGTCGGTTATAACAAAAATATATATCAAGCTGTAAATAAAAATAGTAAAATTCCAATGGTAGTATGTACAGTGTAATTAATGGACTATTCAACTGGCACGGACTATTTTATTGTGTGTGAGTGAGAGAGAGAGAGTGATGTTGTAATTGGCTGAACTCGAAAAGGCCAGCGATTGGTGGCAACTGTGAACCAATCACAGCTGAGCTGGCTGCGAGTATCTAAATATTACACAGCACCAAGATTCGACAACGGCTAGTGATTTGGAGTTGTACAGTCGAAACAAAAATCGAAGGGAAAACCACCTAAATTTATGAAGATGATCAAAAGTGGTAAATATTCTGGCTTGTAACAACTAAATTTATGTTATCCTATCAAGTTGTCACTAATGATGTAATTTTATCTAAATCAACTGTCTTATAATCTGATTAAAATTTATTCATAAATTATATTAATAAAATTATCATTACTTAATTCATATTCAAAATAGAAGCAACAGATGATTCCTCAAGAGAAGTAATAAAATAAGTAAAAACCGGATGAATATCAAAGAATATCCTAAACGATTATATTACAGATTACTAAACAGAAAAGTAATCAGTTTTACAAATTTCAAGTTGCAATTTGGAGAAAAATGAGATTAAATTATATTAGCAATTTGATGAAGATGCCATTATTTGGAAGAACCAAACAAGCCAGGACATGAAGAAACACATTCTTAGAAAAAAAAAGCAAAATGAGTTATAAAAAAGTATTATCTAAGAACTTTTATAAATAGACCAACGTTTATTATTAGCTAGTTAATAATAATCCCAGCCGAAAATTTAACCCTGAGTTATTGTATTGCTTTGATTAACAATATTTTGTACTTTGCTCACTTTAGATAGAAATTCTCATTGAAAAAATATAGAGTACATCTACAAACCACCAGCGCAGTGTCTTTAAAACACAGCCAGTCAGCTGTGAATTGAGTATAATGAGCTCATCAACATAACTTAATCTGTATCTATTTATATACAAGTATATATCAAAAAACTTACGGCTATGTAAAAACTGTAGACATTATCTTCCATCAGAGAAATCATCCTATTCCAACAGAACGTCTACAAATAAATGAATTGAAAAATAAAAGAGCTAACTGTCAAACACAACAAAGTACTGATCAACTATTATCGGACTATTATTAGCAACCAGTGTAATGTGTGAGGTGTAAGTTAATACATTAGTTCAATGTATAAGTGCTATTTTGATTATCGTCTCAGTGATCTATTTATTTATTGCTAGATCTGTTAGTAACTAACAGAGCACCAATGGCGGAGAACGGGGTAGGCTATCAGCATAGAGTGGTAGATAGATAGATTAGCCAAGTTCACAGATAATATTATAAGATGGACAAAGCTAATTGATTACTTAAATTCTTATTTAGAATTTGCTCTGTTCAGAATTATTCCTTTTGGAATAGGTACTACTCTTTTCAAAGCTGAATTGAATAATTAATTTAAATTCACTCATACCTTTTGTGATTCCCACATGAGTTTTAGAATTGATCGTTATTTTCAATTTCAATTTATTTATTGATTTCATCTCTTTACAATATGAAGAATTTTAATTTTCTAGATGATATGAAATCATACTCACTAGACCTGAGTCCGTTCGTGAGTATGAGTTACTATAATAATAATAACAATATTACATAGAAATTACTGAATTTTTAAAACAATTAAATATTATCGATGAAATTGATTATTTGGGCACTGATCTCAAATTCCTAATCTACTATATGGCTCGTATTTAAACGGGGTTCAACTTCAATAATCAGTGCCAAATTTTTAAATTTAAAACTGCGTTTGTTCCATTATTTTTGACAACCAGTGTTTCAATTAGATTTATTATTAATTAGATTTAACTTTGAACTTTCGACCTTCCATCTGCCACAACTATCATATAGCACACCAATAAGAACTTGTGGGGGTGTGGGTGGTGGGGGGTGTAACAGAGGTGTAAGTGGGGGGTAACATGGCTGAGGATGTGTCAACGGAACTTCTTCATCACCTATTTAATATAATAACTAGCTCTGAATTATTAAACTCGCATACTTTTTCACATTCACACACGCACGCACACACACAGCACAGCACAATAAGACTCTGCCTAAACATCTCATGCACAATTATCATCTAAATTTTTATCTTTACCACATAATTATTAATATACAACAAATTTCTTGTACTGGTTTTTCACATTTAAAACATGGAATTTCCTACTAGTCGAAAAATTTTCATGCCTTTTTTGTTCACAGACACGCAAAATTATCCACTCAACAGCTTTATCATCAATATTTTATATAAAGAAATAAAAAGAGAGAAAAATTTCCAACACACATTATACAACTCTCCGTTTAACACTGCTGTGGATAATAATAATAATTACATGTAAATTTTCAAATTTAAATTATCAACAACTAGGTACAACAAGATATTCAGAATCGAAAGAGGACATCTTCCTCTCTCTCATTCACAATAGGCTACACGATCGGTGCAAAAATATAGATTATGCAGACGAAGAAGAGACCTGCTACTTTCGATTGTGATTATCGACGTTGTGTTGTCGAAAACAAAGAACAATAATTGTTACAGATATCAAGCGAGTCATATATGAATAGAAAAACACTACAATTTTGCAAACCTACTAGTAACACATCATTTATAATATTGAGAGTAAGAGAAAAAGTGAGTGCCAGGTTTTAAAGCAATAGACGTTGGCCTAGAATGCAGGTGAGAGAGAAAGAGAGAGAGACAACATTGAGGTAGATATTTTGGAATGGTTCATCGTTATCAACTTAGCCAAACATCGAAAACTATTTTTGTCTCCTAGTTTTACAACAATACACACACACCCTACTATACTCAAACTAAAAACAAATTCCTGAGTTTGTGTGAGCAAATAGATAACTATCTAATTACGTTAATTTATCAGTAATGCATGTAGCACAAATACTTCATTCATTACATGTCAAGTCATGCAGCTGAACAACAACAACATCAACTTGGCAATGTATTTATTTTACATGAAAGTGGGTGGGTTAAGTGCATAATTTATAATGCGTGACACAGATAGTGAGTGAGATATAGGTTGAACTCTAACCTAAACACCTAAATTGAACCGATAGTAAAAGTACCTGAGTTTTCCCTGAATGGTTCATTATATTAAACTAGTTGCTTAGTGAAATATTATCGATTGAAAATTGTATTACTCTCAATTGATAATTAATTAGCACAACTATTAAATGTAGTTAAGGGACGATCGAACATGGAAACTGGTACCAAACACAAGTGCAGCTGCAAAACCTTTAAAACATTATTTTAATCAAATAACTTGATAAGAAAACCGGTTATAATTATTATAGAAATTATAATAATTTAGTAAATTGAACTCACAAGAAATGTGTGTTCAAAGTGTTATATATCAACAGAACAATATTGGTGATCAAATTTAATAGTTGCGCTAATGTGAACACAATTTTTTGGTCAAATCAGATTTTGGGCATTCAAAGTATTCAAATCACAATAATCTTGATTCATAAAATTTAGCTAATACTGTATTACTGCATATTATATACTATATATTAATATACAGTATAAAATAATGTAGCAAATATTACAGTAAGAGAAAGTTTTGAAAAATTTAGTTGAAGAAATTTTTGTAAAATAGTAATGGGAATAATTTAATACAGTAGCTCAGAATTACTGAGCACGGTCAATGAATATATATTATATATTCAATTTCCAAGTATTGGACAAATTGAGTTTTTATACAGAACCTCAAAATTATACACCACCAGTAATAAAAGATGGGCTACTAAAGTTCCTAAGTATTGGAAAAATTGAAAACTTCAAATCAGACAGAGAAGTGATTCAAATGCTTTGATTCACATCACCCAATAACCATAGAGTATGTTCAGTTATAAAAATTAGTAGTATTAGTAGTAAAATTGTTTACAAAACAAATAATTCACCTGCATTCCAGAACAAAGCTATAAGTAGTAAAAATATTTAAGACTAAATATATTTCTTGGAAGAGGAACTCCAAACGCTTTCAAACATTTTTCTGTTATTGACAGTAAGTAAACCCCATTCCATCGTATCAATCAATGGAAAATTAAAGCGGTTGTGGTTTTATTAAATTATCTCGTTTGTAAAATAAATAGCGACAATTTCCTATTTATAACAATATTAAAATCTGTGATGTGAGGAATATTGAGGTAGCGACGGTCCTATATAAACTCTATAATATGATAATGTACAGCCTATCCATATAATTATATTTAGCCTACAAATATTCATTTATTATTAATCAATATGTTTGTTTTATACTTCGAATAGATATGAAAAACATTCAACCTGAGTGGATAAAAGAAATCAAGTCGTAGACCACGTCTATGACCAATGTCAGTTAGGCCTATGAGTGTAATAATCATAAATTATTTTATAAAATTAAACCTGAGGGCAACCTGTAAATATGTATTATAAATATATATTTTCTATATAATATTTCAATTAATATTATTGTGAATATTCTTCTTATAAATATTGTAAAACCTCACCTCAATAAGGAGGGTAAGGATAAAAAAAATCTGTGCAATACCATAACAATACACTGTGTTCAATACATCAACAATAAGAATATAATAATAGAATCTGAAATAACTAAATATAACATCAATAATAAGAATAATTATAGTAAAGATGATGATGACGAAGTTGATAATGATTATCTAAACTAGCCTAGAGGGGTATATTTGAATATGAATATAAATTACAGTAAAGTTTATTATAGATAACACATAATCAAGAGTGAGGTAGATAGCTTTGTACTATTATATAATATGCAGAGTAAATCATAGTTGTAGGAAGGAAATGTAACACAAAGATCACACTGACGCTAAGGCTAGGCGTACACCGGTTAGTCAAGACAAGACAAGACGAGATTAGTCACGTTTAGTCACAATAATTCACATAGTTGCTTATGAAGCAGCACACACCGATACAATGACTAATCAGTGTGTGTTGCTTCATAATCAACTATGTGAAGTACTGTGACTAAACGTGACTAATCTCGTCTTGTCTTGACTAACCAGTGTACGCCTAGCCTAAGTGGGTAGAGGGGAGACGGCATGGAAATCAAAACGAAAGCCAAAAGCTTTATTAGAAGAAATCTAGAAAGAGAGGAAAAATATAAATGGAACAATATTTTTGAGAAAAATAAGATCAAAGTTACAGAACTTAAATAATAAAATTTAGGAGAGGGGAACCTAATAATAAAGAAGATAGCCTGGAATAATATCAATAAAGGTTAAGCTTTTACCCGTGACCAATATATAAAGCGATAATTAGTAGAAAAAACCTGATAAAATTACTTTAAATCCCTGATTGTTTCAATCACTAGCACTAGAATAATAAAGAAAAATTCCTGAGTTTAACCTGAATAGTGGACCATTATACTGCTATTTAGACCCGCATAAATTATTCATCAATATGCGTCTCTGTTTTGAGTACGTATACAGTATTTTGTTCCAACAATGACACACTCTGTCTGCTTAATAGAATAATATTAAAACACACAAACATGTTTTGTTAAGCCTTAAAAAAACATTCAGTCCAGAGTTCCTCTTCCAACACATAAATTTCCATACCATATAACATTTAGTTCACATAGAATAATACAATTTAACATTAAAATAGATTTGGAACAGGCTACAATCAATTACGTAGTGTTAGATACTTTCAAATTTCAAGTGCCAAATCGATACCTGTTTACTATTTTGTCAATATACTTATACATATATTTTTCCAATACATCCAAAGTTTGTGTATAACACACAAGTACAATTTACGCCTTAATTTTTTTTTCAATTTTCCTTCTTGTGACTAAATTGCAAATGGTGAAAAATTAAAGAAGAAAATTGAGTCGCGTACGCGCTCAGAGCATTTTCATTGTTTCAAAATTTCGGTGTTGTTCATTTCAAAACAGCGTACAATTAAGCGACAAGTCGTAGATTTTTTAAAATGATAAGATAGCCGAAATAAATGAAAATATGATAGATAGAATGAGTGGAGAAGGAGGATGATTTCAACGCGAAACAATACGATGAGAATATTCGTTGGTTGAGAGTGTACAGTTTTATATAGCTAGAAATAAATTGTTGAAAAATTCCTGAGTTCGCAATACTAATTGTTAGAAAATTCTATTAAAAAATAATAGTGGTTTGTTGCTTGATGAGTAATCAATATATCCATGAGCAATATTGTTATTTGTAATATATATAATGCATTTATAAAAAAAAACAGAAACAACGGAACGGAGCAACATAGTACACAGTGCACAAGAAATGCCACAGCAGAACCAAGACACTTTAGTGATCAGAGGTCAGAGGACAATATTGTACTAGCCGAGCTCTATCCAATAACGAGGGGGTGGGGGTGTGGGCCAAGGCCCTCCAGCTAGCGGCAACAGCGCTGTGATTGGCTGTTGTCGCTCCAGTCAACAAACAGTCGACAGCTCAGCAGCAATACTATAATATCGTCGTCGTTATCTAAAATTATACAAACTTACTGTAAATGAGGCACTAAATATCATCAGTTATATCAAAGGCAATCAAGCTATGTGTGTTCGTGGACATTACATTATTATTTATAATAATTATTGTATTGTGTTTGTTGTGTTGAGACTACAATCGTTCGTTACTGTCACTTTCACGTGGTGTTTGAATTACACGAGTTGCTGGCGAGATTTTCAACAAAGAACAGTTAGAAAAATATGGAGAAAATTCAAGAATCAATTATGTCAACTAATGAAAATGTTCAATGATCAATTCTAGCCATCAATAAGCTGTAATTGTTTTTACATCGAAATACTATAGATCAAAGGTAGGTTTCAAAGATGTAATGTACTTTAAATGTAGTGTTTACACGTTGCAAGTGAACAGGAGAGCTGACTTGTACAAGTACACTTTACAGGTTACACAATGCATGTATCTGTTGCGAGTCTACTTTTGTAAGTGACCTAACCTGTCCACTAGCAACATCTCAAACACGGTGATAAATATCCAAATTTAATTAAATTCTACGTAGACACAACCACAATTATAATAAACAATGGTCGTATATCATAAAAGTGCTCAATAATCATAAAATTTATAACGTTTCATCAACAAAATTTACTGTAAACCCCAATTATTCATTACTAAAAACTTTACTTCGATATTTTACTTTATGACAGTTACTTTTGAGGTTGGATACTTCATGATTACTTCATTAGTATTCATTTTAATCGCCCCAAATCGGAAATCGTCAACCAAAATAGACATTTGCATACGACTTGGAAGCCTAGAAGCCAGACTAACAAAACTAAAAATTAACAAAACACCTGTTAGAAGAACTACAACACAGCCATACGTTCTCACACACTGAAGCGAATAATACAAGAGCAACACCGTCTACTCTCTTAGCTAATCCTTCATTCACACACACTCACACATTCTTGAAGTTCAACTTTAGATTCAATTTCTGTCGTTCAAAATCATTTCCAACAGTCGCTCTTTTAATAAATACAATTTAAATACCCGTCTTCGAGCGGCGTATTGGAAATAATACGTTAAACAACAAGAAATCAATGAAAAATACTTCTCGCCAGCAAATTCGTGAATCGATAATCGATAGCATCGTGTGTCTCAACCGTTGTTGTTCTATTACATCATCATTGCATCATATAAATATATCATTTATATATTTATCTATTGTATACGGCATATATATTTACATATACACACACAGAAACAGTTCAGTACTTGAGTATTAATAATTATGCGGATTTTCGCTGCTAAGCTGTCGACTGCGGTAATAATTAATTATCTAACACGGTTCAACAGAAATGAAAGTGATAAAAACGCTATTACAATAATACACTATTGATTATATAATAAGAGTTGTACAGTCGGATCTACCTGAGAATAATATATTTATATATTCGATATAATAATTATATAAATTGAGGGCGGGATAAAACGCTCGCTCTCTATAAAGTGGTGATAATGATGATTGGTGGGAGGGGGGGGGGTTGTATTAAGAAGATTATATTTACTTTAAGGGGTGGTGAGGAAGGTACAGGTAAGTATTTAGAAATAGATTTTTAGGTAAGGAAGTGAACCATTCATGTTTTAGGGGAAGGGGAGGTCCTTAAGATTGATTTGAATTTCAACAGCCAGATTTCTGTTGATAGCTTTCTTTATTATTAAGTTATCAAGTTTATTATGAAAAGTTATCGTTCAAAGATTTTTTTTCAAAAAGCGGTTCTGAAAATTAGAAATAGGGGGATGGGGCCTTTCCAGTACTGAAGTACACTAAAATCTATCAATTTAGAATTATTTTTGAAAAATCAATCACACATGGTTTAAATTATTGATATTCGAATCAGCATGACTGAGCTGAAAAAACAGTAATTTCAATTTTTTTGCTAAGGATGATGCCCACATAAGCTCTAGGCTTGTGCGTGGTTAATCGGAAGGCTGATGACGAGAGATAAATGGACTAACAGCTTTAGGTGGGTTTCGAACCACCAATTTTTGTCGAAATTATATTAATTAAGAATGATGTTGAATAATAATAATTCATATGTCGTCTTCTTAAAAGCAAATAGTTCAATATTGGATGAACTGTTATGTTAGAAAACATTCAAGTTGAATTGGCCTATTTAAATTGTAGGCTCAAGTAATTTGATTACTTGAAGTTAATTTGTAAAAATTCGAACTGTTGAAACCAATACTTCAAGTTTCAATGAACGAAGAAGTTCAGTAACAATCAATTATTTGTCTATTCAATTATTTATTGTTGATCCCATTCACAATTAACATACGACAGAAAAAAACTAATCAGTTCAGAACTTCATCAACTGATTTTGTGAATGAGATTCAGATATGTTTTTGTGATAATTATATTACTTTGAAATTATATTTTTAACAAAATTAATAATCGAAATTTGGTAGAGAAAAAGTAAGGCCTTAGCCTGTTTTTTTCTCCTCAATCATTATGATAATCATGTTTGTATCAAAGAAGTAAGAATATTTACTTCTGGAAGTTACTATTTCAAGGTCATTCCAGAACGTTCGATTTGACAATCGACTTTTGATAATCGAACGTTTGACAATCGACTTTTCAAGGCCCCATCCACCACAACAACAAAGAACCGCCGGTTGCTACCTTCAATAATCTCTTCAATTCGAAAATTTGCATTTTGTCAAAAAATTTGTTACGCAAAAACTAAGCAGTAGGTCAATTCTCAAACGGTTTCATTCTACTCAACAAATCACACCTATAGAAATTATTCTTATTATTGTGAGTATAAGCTCAGAAGGGAAGAAGGTATAATCTATCTAAATAATATCTAGAGAATTATTACAAAAAACACTGACTAGCAACGTTTAGCAGCCGTTTGTATTATAGTATGGAGTGCACGGCAACCACCCCCTGAGGTCACACAGGGTCATACAAACAGCTGTTTGGCGTTGTCCATTACAAAAAGAGTATCTCGAGTACATTTTCAGCGAAAATCAACTCTAGAGAAGAGCGGGTGGACAATATCTTTTGACAGCACCTCGTAATAATAATTATTTTGAACATCTGGTGATGGTTGTGGGGGGGGGGGAGAGGAAGAGATGGTGCAGGAGGGAAGAGTTTAAGGAAATGTGGAAGTTTTGGTATCAACAACGACCACCGTATAAATAATACATATGAGTAACTTCCTGAGTTTAACACACGGTAGCGTTGTCAACACATACATCATCATACACACAGTACTATTATTTATACACAACAGAATTTGATATATATTTATAAAGAACAGATTTACTGAAGAGAATCTCTAGAAGGTTGACGGTTGCACTTTGAATGACTAGTTTGCTTCAATGATTTTTTTTCACACTTCATGTGAAGACTGAGTATTTTCATGTGTGATGCTAGATAGAAAGGGACAGAATGTAGAAGATGAAACATTGTAAGCCAGAGTGATTTGAATCGAATGGATATTCTTGAATGGTCACAACAAATAAAAAAATACATTTTATTTTACATAGAAGTCTTCACAAGACTGTTAATGTAGAAATGTATCCTGATCAGAAGAAAACTTTTCTACGGAAAATTATATTTTCCATTAAAATCCAAGGTTTACCAACAATGACTCTCATGACTCAATTACGTTCCTAGTCATAGAAAATCTATTTCTTGTTTGAAAATTTAAAAAAATTGACATTTGAGGATAATGCCCACATGAGTCTTAGGCTTGTGCGTGGACAATGGATGAATTAAACGACTAATTTTCAGACAGTCAGAGTGTTTTCAGACATTTTAATTATCTTGAGGGTAATGCCCACATGAGTCTTAGGCTTGTGCGTGGGCAATGGATGAACGACTAATTTTCAGGCAGTCGGAACCGACGGCTTAACGTGTCCTCCGAAACACTCCTCTAATTGTTTCTATTATTGAAAAAAATATGAAGAGATACTAGTAAGCATTGTCAGACAATGCTGGTTCAAGTTTTTATTCATTGATAGGAAAACTAAAGCTGCTAATAAAACAATTCAATGGGGAAAAATTTCAACATTTGTTGAACATTACCTTCATATTGAGTATTTTCGACTAGCTTTAAAAGCGTAGAAAAAAGCAACTTCAAAGAAAATTTCATACATATATGCACGAACCAGATTCTGTTGAATATATTATACTGTATACTATACTTTGGTCAATTATTTAGAATGAACTATGTCCAAATTTGTAAAGATATTAAATATCTTAAACATTAAATTTGATATAATTCCAATTTTGAGTCAATAATTTAGAATGGACTAGGTCCAAAGTTGTAAAGATATCAAATATCTTGCACATTAAATTTTATACAATTTCAATTTTGTGTGTAAAGGTATACACAGCAATTTCTATTCCCATATTCTCTTTCAAAGAAACAATACGAGTTGCTTTTGAGCTATAGAAACGACCATTCAAGTTTTAATCCACTACTAGGTGAGTAGGTAGATCAAATCCAATTTCTTCAATTCCACTCTGGGTTACAAATATCTTTAGAAATGTTTTTTTTTTCAATAGGGTGGAAAACCTATCTAATGTGATGTGAGGGCGGAAGCGGTATGGCGTAGGGGGGGGGGAGTAACAGAGACAGAGCGAGAGAGAGCAAGTGACAGTAGTTAAAAATATGTAAAAATCATAATAAAACAGACAAAAAAACAAAAAAAAAGACGATCAACATATGTCACCATCGTAGCACGCGTGACGGTGATAACAACGTATGTATATTATTATAATATCTCGTATTTTATGCTCTGAATAGTAATAATAATAAATTCACATAATCGTAATATAATAATAATAGTTACTCTTTAAATATATAGTTTTCTTCTTTTTCACCTATAGTAGTAATAGCGCGATAATAAAAAAGATCTGATGAGGTATATTGTAGTGGTTTGAGTTGTGGGTTGGCCGTAGAGGGGTGGTGGCGAGGTGAGGGGGGGGGGGGCTCTGTGCGGTTTGCGACCGCGTAACGTGCGCCGATGCTACGCAGACCTTACTGTAGACTGCACTACTTGTAACACTTCAGTTTGGACCAACAACCATACAGTATGCTTACTACATTCGATATTCAAATATTACTCTATCTTCTGTAAAAAAAACACAGACAATGACATTTAAATTGTTCTTGTATTTGTTTTCTTTATTGTCAAGTTATATTGTATTGTGTTGTGTTTGAATAAATTGAATTGAATTCAAATTTCTGATTAGGATATCAAAAAGACTCAAGCTCCATTGAAAAAAGTCGATCAAACTCTAATAGCCAATCGAAATCTGATCCTCATTAAAACATTATGCGTGATCGGTCATGAAAATTTGATTGTAGCTGAATTTCAAATACGTAATTTATAGTTAATTGAAAAATGTGATCAAATCTAGTTCAAGAGCCTTGAGCTCTGCAGGTAAACTAAATCAAGAAACCGTTTTCACGTGTATCGTACCTGATTTAATCAGTAATTTGGTAAAATGAGGTAGTAAAGCTTTTAAATATGGAATTTTAAATAAGGAAACTTAATTCAGTTTCAGTTGATTAACTTAATTCAGAAACTGAAATAAGAAACTTAATTCAGTTGATACTTATTCGTTTCAAATCTGATATCTAGTATTTGAACTCTATCAATACGATTACATGGTACTTGTACGATACAATGTACTCACTGATTACAGGTCTACAGTATTTGAACCCTATCAGTACGTTGAAATGGTACTTACAGGTTGCAACTGTATGGTTGCAGGTCTTACAGTCTACGATAACATTGTACTGACAGGTTGCATGTCTACAGTAAGGCATCCAGTCTCCATCTATTACACGATGATGTGGTCGCTCTACTCACACTATCCACGTTACACGTTCGCAAACGGCAGCGGCACGGCAACGGCAGCCAACGGCAGTCGTAGTCGGACTCGTCAACCGACAATAATCCATTGGCTAGCAGCCGGCCGGCGGCCCCCTCCGCCTCCCCCTCCCCACCACCGCGAGTGACTATTATTATCATACCGCCGCAGTCCTACTGCGCAACTCCGCCTGCGCCGCTGTGATTGAGGTGCGTGGCAGCGGCCGCAGCGGCAGCCGCAGCCGCACTGACAAACGCCCCAGCCGAGCCGCCGCTCTGCTGCTGCGCCTGCAGCGCCTTCAGACTGAGCTCGTTCTTGTGCTCGCGCTGAATGTGCCGGCGCACGGTGTTGTTGCGCGTGAACGTGCGCGAGCAGAACGGACACGGCACCCGAATGCCCTGGTGCCGCTGGCGGATGTGCGCGCGCAGGTTCGTCTCGTAGCCGTAGAGTCGCTCGCAGAACGGGCATTGCAGCTTCTTGCCTGCAAAACGGTGGCCAGTTTCAGTTGTCAGCTTGACGAAAAATGCATAGCATGTTAAAGTTCTACTTCCAGTCACAAAACAATACATAGAATAAATACATAGAAACAGAACAAATTTTTGACAGAAATAATACGCATATGCAAAGCTGAAAGGGCTTGTCCGCATATGGGAGTACCAACAGAAGAGTCTATAATACTTCCTAATACAATATTTCAAATTACCTTTAACATTTTTGAACTCTCTTCCAGAGCTCAAGCATTAGCTTTTCTGGGAGAGCCCATTACTTCAATATTAAAATATATAAAATGTTCGTTGAATATGTTTTTTTTAAATTCTGTGAAGATCAATTAGTTTATATTACAATTATCAGTTTATAACATTATAAGAATGTTTTTGTTTCACTTGTGTGTAAAAAAAAGAATGGCAATAAATTGATTGATTGATTTCATAAAATTGATTCTAAGTTAATAAAAATAAAACCAAATTAATGAAAATGGAAAACTAACAATTATACTGAATATATCGTTTTAAACACAACTTTAAAATAATTTAAACCAACTCAATGAATAAAGAAAGTTTTCTAACATTAAAAATTGTCTCTCTACTCTTGGTATTGTGTTAGAAGCTTAAAATGATGAAAACTAACACTGGCAAAGGCAAATTGTAGGTGAGAAGTAAATTAATCAACATAACATATGACTTGCGTATCGTTTTAATGCAACGCTTAGGCTAGGCGTACACCGGTTAGTCAAGACAAGACAAGTCGAGATTAGTCACGTTTAGTCACAGTACTTCACATAGTTGCTTATGAAGCGCCACACACCGATTAGTCATTGCATCGGTGTGTGCTGCTTCATAAGCAACTATGTGAATTATTGTAACTAAACGTGACTAATCTCGTCTTGTCTTGTCTTGACTAACCGGTGTACGCCTAGCCCAACACTGGCAAAGGCAAATTGTAGGTAAGAAATGGATTACTTAACATAACATATGACCTGCGTATCGTTTCAACGCAACGCTTATGGGAATTGGCAAAAGTATGGTGGATTTGTCCGAGCTGACCACACTGTTATTATACATTACCATCAGGTGTTGAGGTAGTTTGTCCCGACTTGTAGGTCGGAGCAATTTTTGTACTTGTAGTTCCTGAGTTCCACATCGCAATGTCAGGCGGTGTCGACGTAGCATTGTTGTCACTGGGTTGTTGTAGGGGGCCTCCTCCTCCTCCTCCTTCTCTATCTCCCGCTCTCTCTGCGCCGCCGCCGTAGCCGATCCACTCCGACGACGACTTTTTCATTCTCTGCTGTCTCTGTTCCCTTTCCCGTTCCCTCTCTCGTTCCCTTTCCCGTTCCCGTTCCCTGTCGTGATCTCGTTCTCGTTCTCTGTCTCGATCACTCGACGGCTCGCTTTTAATCCGTAAATCTGTCAAAAAAAAATAAACAAAAGAATTTTATCATTACACTATCGACAGTACCCTATTTCTAGTCTGACATGCATGCTACTAGATAATCGAATGTTCAGAAATAATTAGCTGTTTCATACCATTGACACTACATACAGGGTGGCGCAAAAAAAACGGATGGATTTGAGTAGGATAGTACCAGTGGAGTGGAGCTGTCTGTGACCGCAGAGCGACACCATTTTGTAGGTTCAAGTATCCAGTTTTAGTAACAATGGCGCAATTGACCTTGCAAAATCGCGTATTTGCTGTTGAACAATATTTCCAATAGAATAAATCTGCAATCGTCGTTCAACGGAGCTTTAGCAGAGAGTTTTAAGTCGAGCTTATTGGCATGTGATTCTTCTTTACTTAAAATCAAGTTTACTGTCGTAAATATCGTTACATTGAAGATTTGAATTCTGCAATACATGAAAGAATTGCTGCTGTATCAAAAGTTAAGGACCAATTTGAGGCTTTAAATGAGCATTAACGCATTAAGGGCTCCATCTTTCCTATGTAGTTTTTGAAATATACTCAAGTGTTTTGGAGTCTTTCATACAAATTCCCAAATTGGGTTATTTCCTTAGTATTTTGGTGTTAGGAAGATGAATGTAAGATAAAAATAAACTTTTTTTATAACACTTTGAAAAACATCCGTTCTTTATGCGCCGTGGTTTTGACAATTTCAAATCTTCTCATTCACTTGACAATAACTCTGACCATGAAGCTTGCTACAGCGCATCATTCTCGTGAACATTACTTTGTTTTCTATTAGTACCTTGGGAGATACTAGCTCCTAATCAACTAGGCAACGTGACAATTTTAATACTATCATAGCCATCTATCTATGGTCATCTAACCATCTATCATAGTCATCATCCATGCTCAAGATGTCTTAATTGTCCAAAAAAAAGCTGTCAGAGTTATTGCAGGGGTACATAGACGTGAACACTGTAGAGATATTTTTAGGAGTCTCCAAATTCTTACTCTGTTCTCCCTTTATCAATCAATCATCATTTATTGTCATAAACATTACAATGTTGAAACAATCGTCATTCAAGTATACTATAATGAGTCTGCACTGCACTTTATATTCTGCACTGTATACACCTCAAATCCAACCCAAATCTAATGGAATTGAGGAGTGTTACCCATTCCTACACAACACGATCGAGTCAATCGCTGAATATAGCCCGCAGCAGACTATTTCAAACTGATAGAAGTCCTGTGAATATGGCCACCAGGTTAATGAACAAGTTGCCAATACAGGTTAGAGATCTAAATTATGGAGAATTCAGGCATTGCATTCAGCTGTTTCTCCTTCTACTCCATTAAGGAATTCAGTGAAACTAGATGGAAGGTGGAAGATTTCATGTGAATTTTTGTGAAGAAGAAGAAGAAGAAGAAGAAGAAGAAGAAGAAGAAGAAGAAGAAGAAGAAGAAGAAGAAGAAGAAGAAGAAGAAGAAGAAGAAGAAGAAGAAGAAGAAGAAGAAGAAGAAGAAGAAGAAGAAGAAGAAGAAGAAGAAGAAGAAGAAGAAGAAGAAGAAGAAGAAGAAGAAGAAGAAGAAGAAGAAGAAGAAGAAGAAGAAGAAGAAGAAGAAGAAGAAGAAGAAGAAGAAGAAGAAGAAGAAGAAGAAGAAGAAGAAGAAGAAGAAGAAGAAGAAGAAGAAGAAGCTTATGTCTGATTCTTTTTATTGACTTGTTTATATTTTAAATAATGGTTTTACTTAGTATTATATGTTGAACAAGATTATTATAATATGATGTATTGAATTTCATTATTGTATTAGAATACATTTATATTGAATTCATATTGAGCTGACTGACCTTCAGGACAAGCGGACGCCTGCTGCCACATGTGATGCTGCTGCTCCTGAGTGGGCGTGTCCACATCCACAGCAACAGTTCTGTCGAAAGCGGCGGCGGCCGTGATGGCGGCTGCGGCCCCGCCTCCCTGCTGGTCCACTCCGTCCATGTAGCCGCCTCCTCCGCGCGGCGCGGCAGCCGGCGACGACGAGCTGTAATCGCCGCCGCCTCCACCACCGCCACCGCCCCCGCTTCCCGGCGGCGGCGAACTGTTGTACTCGGACGGAGTGCTTGGCGGCTGCAACAACAAACAACAACTTAAATTGAAAAATAATAAACAAAAATTTGCTGGATATTTGTAACCATTATTTCTTGTATATTGTTAAATCTGGAGAGTAAACTAATAAATTTAAGACGATTTGAAATTGTACTATTATTGGGTTTTTGAAGTGTTCGTATTGTTTCATCTTCTGTAAAATTATTCTTTGTTCAAGGTTTAGGAAACCAGTTTTTTAAAAACAATTGTTCAATTAGCTTTGAGTGTTGACATTGTATGTTTATAAACGCTTTCTGTAATTTATTTGAAAAATAAATGGAATGGAATGGAAGTAAATTCTATATCACATTAAATTAGGGACCGAGTTTGTAGATACTATAGTCTGATCATCGAAGGTTACAGAAATATCAAAGAAGATACAAGAAAAAAGACTGCAGTGGTACGGACATGTGGAGAGAAGGGAGGACGATTATGTGGGGAAAAGGATCGAACACTTAGATGTCGAAGGAACTAGGAAGAGGGGAAGACCTAGGAAGAAATGGGAAAATTGTATCGCCCAAAATCTTGTCGAGAAGGGACTAACACCAAACGAAGCACATGACCGAGACTCCTGGAAGCGACTGACCCGAAACGCCGACCCCACCTGAGTGGGAAAAGGCGAAGAAAAAGAAGAAGATAGTCTGATCATCGAGAACACTTTATTTCACTTCACTTCATGGTACAATTTATACAAAAAAATCAAGTGCATTCCTCATTAGGCTAAGCCTGTGTGGAGGAATGGCTCGTCTTGTCATTGACGAAGCTTAATCTTACAAAAAATAGCGAAATACATCAAGCAAGTATAAAAGGAATAGAACAAAGACAAAAACTAAAAATTTACCTGCTATCAAATATTGATATATGCTACTAAATCAAATAAATTAGAGTTACCCTAAACTATTGAAAAATCAAAATAAATAACACTTATAAAAAAAGAATTGAAATAGTGTAACACCGAGTGACCTTGTGTGAGTGCCTTTTGTAAGTGTACTGAATGAGTCATTTTTCTTCTCGGTGAGCAGACTATAGCGTTCAACTGAGGAAAAACGGACAACTGGCATATCCCTGAAGATACGTTATCATTGATTCAAAATGCAAAAATCTGTCTTTCAATCAAATTTCAAAATCAGGGTCACATCAATAATGACGTGATTTCAAAACAATTTGAATCAACAATGACATACCTTCAGCTTCAGGGAATCATAAATTGAACATTTTTTCTTCAATTGAGCTATAGTATCAATTCTTATAGTATTCAATTGAGCTTTTGTGCTATAGTCTGTATTATATTCTTACAATACGGACCGAGACGTGAGATACTACCGCTTAATTAAGAGAACAATGAACATTATTTGATAACCACAGAACAAGTGAATAATAGGAAAAATATTACAAAAATGATAGGAGAAAAATATTTAAACTGATATTTCCTAGATCTAATTGAATTCTATGTTGAAATACTGTTCTGTTCCGTTCATCTATGAAACTGTTCTCGATCACCAAAACTTGTGATTTCGCCATTCAGAGCGCCCCAATCGCCAACTTGTTACCCTCTAATGGCGGCCCACTAAATATGTACGCTACTACAGTAGCAAGCACTTAATATGTCTTCATTAAGTACTCTGTGAACGATTTAAATCCAAGTTATCAATTTCAAATATCGCGCGTCTGATTCGAATACGCGAAATTATCGAGTTTGTTAGTAATGATAACATTTTTAATCACAAGATATTCTGAAAGATTAGGGAAAATTTTCTTCAGTACACCAACAACACGTTTTCATCAGTTTGTACCACATTATTATATGACCAACTCTTCGAATTTCTGTTTCGTACTTGTTACACCTGTCAGGGAAAATGTCCTTGAAGAACATCTGTATCGAATAGCCGGTTTGTCATTTCAGCTCTATCCTTTGTCAAAGCAATGTGTTGGATTCTTCAGTTAATTTTGCAACTTATGTCAATTATCAATAATTACTTCGATATAAAGCTCAATTACAATAAGTTGTTGTTATTAGATAGTGAAGAATACAAGTTGAATTCAGTGATTAAAAGTGAACCGCGGTTGAGGGGTGAAACGTGAAATTTGGATATTCTAAGTCAAGGTAACCAATTTACGTATTCATTTCAGATTCAATCAACTTCAATTTCAACCATTATTTTGATTAGAAAACTCTTCAATAGCTTCAAACTTCATTCAATTATATCTTATAATTAGTATTCAAAGTCAGGAATAGAATGAATTTTTTGAAAAATGAATTTGATAATCTCTATCATTAGTCAAACGTTATTCAATATTTTTTACCAATGTAATTCAATTTTTCTGTAGTTACAAGTTATTTTAGTCTGAAAATCATAAATTATGATATCGACGTCTCATGTCTTACGAAGACCGACCAACCGGTCTCGCAACTCAGCAGAGTTAAGACATAAGACATGACACATAATGTGTAAGCTCTGATTTGATAACGTTGGTTGGTTTAAGTGTGTTATGATGTCTCAAGTCAAGATGTCTGAGACACCAATGTGTAAGCTGGCTTAGAAAACTATAATAATTCCATTTCTCTATTAGATAAATTTATGGTAATTTTTTTGCATAAAAATTGGTAAAGTTTCATTTAATATTTGAATTGACAATACAATAAAAATATGTTGCCTTAAAAATTATTTTTAATGAGGTTGCCGAACATTTTCTTTTAGTTAGCTTTGATTGAGGTTACATTGAGATCATAAACTAGGGGCCATATTTATGAATGTTCCTCTTAAAATTTCACAATGTTCATAAAATTTAAGAGAACGGTCATCTCACGCCAAACTAACAAATCAGCTGTAGTAACTCAAAGTAATCATGGTAATTTTTTTGCATGAAAATTGGTAAAGTATCATTCAATATTTGAATTGACATTGAAATAATAATGACACAATAATATAGTAATATTTGTATTTGTTTTAGAATATTAACAATGTACAAAAGAAAATATTGAACACAAATAGACTAATTAATTTTCACTGTGAGTTACTACAACAAACTGTCTGATTAGCTCTCTGATTAGGTCTTTCATGAATACTGTCCTAAATCTTGAATTATAAGATCGTGTAATACTTCCTATTTCCATTTTATCAGGATTCTATTTCAAATAAAAAAACATAATTATATGAGACTGAAAACGGCTGAAGAATTATGTCTAATGGTTTCTAATTTGTTCAATGATTTACACTAATCACTCAATAAAACATGAATGAAGAAAACATAAATAAATAAATAAAACCAATAATCATTGCATTATAATATACAATAAGAAGAGTTGACGCTATTCAAATCAAAGTCATAAAAAATTCTCTACAATATTCACGATTTTCAGATCTAGTAATGACTCCGTCAGTCCCATTTTCTGCATTATAAAAATATCTACGTGGCGGCGCAACCTATTAGTCGATGAGAAAAGGCCAATCACAGTAGGCTTGACAAAGACCATCCAGTTTCGGCTCCCAACACAATCAATATAAAATATGAAAAGGCCAAAATAGACTTGACGAGTTCCAACTATCCACATAATCTTTCAAGTTTATTTATTTATTTATCATAAAATTACAAATACAACTTTTCAAACAAACAGCAAAAATGAATCAATCACATTACAGTATAATACAAATAAGAACATAAGAAACTACTTCCCCAAAAGAGCGAGCTAGCAAGCGAGCTCGAGCTTGGGGAAGTTGGAGCCGGTTCATGAGCTCGGGATTTAGCCAAGTCCTAGACTAAAACGGGTGGCTACCGTAGAATCGACAAACGTTTGTCTCGATAGGTTAGTGGGTTAGCAGCATAGAGAGCCCTTAATACATAGTGTCGAGGCTAACGTTTGTCGATGCTACGGTGGCCAACCGTTTTAGTCTAGGACTTAGCTAAATCCCGAGCTCATGAACCGGCCCTTAGTCTCTATGTCCACACTTGGTCGATTTTGTGTGCGACTCAAGCATGCTGCATATGCTTGAGCATCGGCCGCATGCTGTAGACATAGGGACTTATAGAATATAGCTCACCTGCGGCTGTTGTTTGCTGCCGTCGCGCAGGACGGAGGCACGCACTGAGGCCGATTCGGCGGCGGCGGCAGCCGCAGCGGCAGCGGGCGACGACCGCAGATGGGCGCGTTTACGCGGATGCGGCTCGTACGGGTTGCCGCCCTGCTGCGGCGGCTGCTGCTGCTGCGTAGACTCGTACACATACTGCGGCTGCTGCATGTTGTGGTAGGGCGAGGGGTACGAGGATGAGGAAGGGGAGGGGGAAGGATCCCCCCCACCGCTGTCCACACCGCCACCCCCTCCTCCGCCGTCGTCTTTCAAAGGCAGCATGGTGCAGGTTGTCTTCAGAGGCGGCTGCTGTTTGCTGCCGCTATGGCTGTTTGTCAGGCTGTTGTTGGCGCGGTTGTTGCCACTACTGCTGCTGCTATTAGGTGAGTCCATCTGTTGCTGTTGTTGTTGTTGTGAGGGATCGAGCGGCGTCACGTGTGTATGCGCCACGGCTAGTTTTTCCGGCTCGATCGATAGACCTTTCACCTGAGGGCACACAACAACAAAAATCAAATCACAGAATAAACAAATAAAAACTATTGTCATCACTCAACATTGAAAACTCTTGTCCGCTAGGAGATTCACATAGATGAACATGCTTTCCAACATTCAAGATATGAACGCTAGGATCTCACTTTATCAAGTATTCTTCCACGACACCTAGGTGCAACTTCGACGATTCCCCATTCTTATTATTATGACTGTGATACGAAAACATGCACTCCCAGAAAAGCAAAGCTTGAGCTTTAGGAGAAAGCTTAAATAATTTTGTGATGAATGCTAAAAATGCTATTAGAGATCAGTTTCTTTTTCGAGATTTTAGTTTGTAGTTTTTTTCTTTCAATCTTTGTATATTTCAAAGAACACCGCTCCAGCCCACAAGCTTTTAGCTTATGCTGGATTGTAGTATACAGATCTATAAAAATTGTTTTATCTATTTTTTTTTTGCAATGAATGTGAATTAGTTCAATTTCTTAATAACTTCATTGTATACATTTATATTAACTCTGAAAGGTTTTATGTAATATAAAAGTGCATAATTTGTTGTGTGTATAAATAAAATAGTGATGATGATGATTTTCAAGTCAGTAAGGTAGATAACTTGATTACTATACACGATAATATGTACATTAGTTGAAAATTATGAATGAAATAGTAGTAATTTGCAAGTTAATCTCAAATAACACCAAAAAAATCTGCTGATCTTGAAAGACCTGCTTAACAGGTCTTGAAACCATTGACTGAATTTATACGAATGGGGTGATTTTCTTGGGTGAAGAGGGGTTTTGAAAATAATATATCTTTTTTGGACGCTTTTTTCTAATCGATAATCTAATCTAATTTTCTAATCATGGAGATGTTAACAAATGTTTCAGAAAAATCTGTGAAATTATTATATTGTGCTTTGAAAATTGGATTTCTGACTTTAAAATTGCAGTCGATGAATTTCGAGCATACTTCAAGGTACAACACAATTCTAACAATGTTCATCTTAAATCCAAGACCATTCACACTAACACATTTCTAGCTTCAAAAATAGCGACCGAAGGAGTCAACTGCGTAGTCTATGAAAGTAGAAGAAGACGAAGTAGAAGACAAAGAAGAAGAAGAAGAAGAAGAAGAAGAAGAAGAAGAAGAAGAAGAAGGAGGAGAAGGAGGGGAGAAGGAGGAGGAGATGAAGGAGAAGGAGAAGAATGAGAAGAAGAAGAAAGAAGAAGAAGAAGAAGAAGAAGAAAGAAGAAAGAAGAAAGAAGAGAAGAAGAAGAAGAAAGAAGTAGAAGAAGAAGAAAGAGAAAAAGAAGGAGGAGAAAAGGAGGAGGAGAAGAAGAAGGAGAAGAAGGAGAAGAAGAAGAAGAAGAAGAAGAAGAAGAAGAAGAAGGAGAAGGAAGGAGAAGAAAGGTAGGAGACGAAGAAGAAGAAGATGTAGGAGGAGGAGGAGGAGGAGAAGGAAAAGAAGTAGAATAAGAAGAAGAAGAAGGCGTAGGAGAAGTAGAATAAGAAGAAGAAGAATTAGGAGGAGGAGGAGAAGAAGAAGAAGATGAAGAAGTAGGGGAGTAGGAGAAGAAGAAGGAGAAAAGTAGTAGAAGAAGAAGCAGAAAAAGAAGAAGAGGAATTAGGAGGAGGAGAAGAAGTAGGGGAGTAGAAGGAGAAAAGAAGAAGAATTAGGAGGAGGAGGAGAAGGAGAAGTAGGGGAATAGAAGAAGGAGAAAAATAAGAAGTGGGAGAAGAAAAGAAGAAGGAGAAGAAGAAGAAGATGATGAAGAAGAAGTAGTAGGAGGAGGTTTTTATGCTTCTTCCAATGGCATTACGGAAGATCAAGTTGAGGATCAGCACTGACCTGCAAGCACTCGGCCGCCTTGAGAAACGAGGAGAGGCTGTCATGCGACACGTGCACCTCGCCCTTGTACATGAACTCAAGGAGGGCCGACATGTTCGTGGAAGAGGTGCCGTCCAGAATGACCAGCACGCCTTGGCCGCCATTGCCCAGAGGCGCCGCCGCCTCGAACAGCTCCTGAAAGTGTTTGCTGCACGCCGCCAAAATCAGCTTGTGCGCCTTGAAAGTAACTCCTAAAAACAAACACAAATTAACAACATTCAATTAAAAAAAAAACCTTTGCACGTCACAATACATACAAAATAGTTAGGTATTAATAATAAATCAAATTGGATCAATACTATTTTACCCCGAGCAAGCGGGGTACAAATTGAACAGATACTGTAGGCTAATTAATTGTTTTTCAAATTCAGAATAAGGTAGGCTAAAATTCTTAGATAAGTTTATAAATAAATTTATAAATTTTAATAATTAATAATTACTAATAAACTCTTGGACAAATTTCTAAAATATTAGACTGTAATAACATAGAAATTTAGTCTAAAAAACTAGATAACATGTGAATATGAATATTTTAAAGAAGATTAGCCTCTAAAAGGTTAAGGCCCGGTTTCTAAGACAGCCATTAAGTTAATGCCAGATTAAATTTTAATATGATTTCCATACTCAGTTAAAATATTTCACATGTATTATTGTGCATGGTTAGGTCGGTTTGTTTTTGTTTTGAAATTTTTGTAACCGTGGATTTGTTTATTTTAATTTAAAATGGAAAAGAGAAACAAAGGAAAAGCTTTCTGGAGCAGAGGAAGAGCTACTGAAAAATATTGTATTAAAATACAAATTTGTACAGTAATAGAGAAAAAACAGATAAAATAAATCTAAGTTTATGTTTGGAGATTTATGTTATCTGGTTTTTTTACCGTACCAATTTTTATTCAATACATTATTAGTTATCAAACGCTCTTCCTCTGCTCCAGAAAATTTTTTCCTCTGTCTCACTTTTTCATTTTAAACTAAAATAAACAAATCCACCGTCACAAAACTTTTTTGCAATCAAAATATGCTATCAAAACGTGAGACACTGGTGAAGAAACAAGTAGCAAATTTAAAGGCAGGATTGACAAACGTACCTTCACAGAAAAGTGTGACATCTGTGAGACTTTCAGATTTGAACAAGTGATCGAAAGCTGTGACTAAGTTACTTCCAAAACTATTCCATTTAAGACAGAACTGTTGCTGTGGATCCATACCAGGTAGGGATGGAATGTAACACCCTAACTGAAAAACAAACAAGATTGAATTAGTTACAAAAATAAAATTGCAGTTGAATATTATTTAACGTATTGAAGGATACTAAAAATTAATCATGAAAGCGCAACAAGTGGAGATGCGGACTTTTTTCATAATCTGTTATGAAAAGGAATCCTCACAATCAGATGAATTAAGAAGACTTAAAAGAAAGTGTGGTGTTTTTGATGAAAAGCAAGAATAATTCATTCATTACAACAATTATTTCACCTATTCAACTTGTTTATATTGCCCAGAGTCCTGATTTTAAAAGGTTAACAATAATTCTGGAGGCACATAAAAAATGCATTATACCTATTGAACTACCAACTTAGTACAGTACTATTATTTTTGATAATAGGATTAGCCTATTATGAATTAACACTTATTTTTAAAAAATTAGTGTTTTTAAAAATTATTTCTAAATAACTCAAATAATTTATAACTTATCTCTTTTTTATTAGAATGAATTTCTATAGTGATTCTTTAATCCTCATTCTTTTCTCTTATTGTCTTATAAGAATTCTACAAAAATTCCAACTTTTACTATTTTTTCAGATTTCAATAGGTTTTAGACAACTGAAATAATCAGGAAACCCGGGAACTCTAAGGAAACTTCAAAAATGTTAAAGTACAAATTTACTATTTAAACAAAAGACGTCACAAAAATTGTTTTAATGAAAAATGAATGTGATTTGCAAAATTTATTGAAACAAAAAAAAAGGAAGGAACTCAAAGACATTAAATGTTGAAGACATAAAATGTTGACATTAAATTTTGTAGATTACAGTAGGCTACTTAAAAAGTTAACTTCCTAATGACAACTAAATAATTTTGAAATTAAAAATATAGGTTAATAATTTATAGATGGATGTAATTGGGTTGTTTCAGAACTTCATTTAAAATTTAGAATCATTTGGCATTTTTTTGGTGATGACAATTTTTTCAACATTTCTTTTAAGAAATGACAACTAATATCAAGAGAAATAACATTTATTAATTGTGGTTTGAATTATTTGTGGATAATGATACTGATAAAGAATAATTTTATTGTAAATAGCAGATCTGATAACAAGATCCAACTGATAACATAGTAACCTATCAAATTGTAGATTTTAGGTTTGAATACAGTAAAGGTGCCTCCCGAAATAGAATCTATTAAAGCAAAGGAAACGTATGTTCGAGCTGTCTTAAATAATTAAGTTCAATCTATTGTAGCAACACAAAAATCAATAACGGATAACGCTATAGAAGTCTATTGGAATAACCTCTCAAAGTAGGCAATTAAACGAATTAGATTTATTGAACAAAATATTAGTGTAGATTTGTGATTTGAAACTAAAATTTGGCGCAGAATTACAATTAATTGGATAAAAATTTTAATTTCAATCTATCATGAGCACTTTATCAGTGCGTAGCCATAAAATACACATGAATAATACATAACAAGCCGAAAATAGAAATGTAGGCCAGATTAACGACGAAGCATCGGGAATAAAATCATTCCAAGAAAGATAATAGAGCAGGAATTGAAATAGATCAATGCAATAAGCTGAATTTTCGGACCGACAAGCTCAGCCGCAGCTGAAATTAAAATAACTTTCTTATCGTTTCGTCCTTGCTATTTATAAAACACATTTCCATTCATTTTTTCATTGGAAAACGTTGAGACTAAGTGACAACATTCGATATGAGCGAGTGACACTCATATACATTGATTGCGATGCACGAAAACAAAATCCAATTACACGTTTAGCGTTTTCCTTGAAAATAAACACTAATCACACTGCAGACTGCACACACACATTCCTGATTTGGAATTAAAACAATCACTCACTACTCACCTCAAGGCAATTTCACATTATCACTATTAATCAAAGGTTGGAATAGATTTAAAGGCGAATTTCAAAACTAAGTTAATTTTCAAACAAACACTGTCTGCTTTATTGTCGTAGAATGCGGATTCAGAAATGCAATTGCACAGGTGTGGGCAGATATCATCGGTTTTGAAAACAAACCTTTTCGTTCACTGATTAATGAAATACACTTCCACATTAGTCCATACAATTATTAAATTCATCTTAGAACTCGATCACAGCGTTTAAAAGCTAAAATAAATTGAAAATAAAGAAGGTTTTGTTTCAAGGTTGACCTATACGCATACGCAAAAAATATTCGCGTGCAACCATCTTGACACGGTTCATGCAACATTGATGTAACAGACCATTCTGCATTGCCCGCAATTTCTTCACACAACGAATCAACAATGGAAAACACTTGATAAAATAACAACTAGACACTTATTACACTTCAAATAGTTGAAAATAAGTTATGTTTACCTCAGAGGGGCCCCCTGTTTATTTATAAATATATCTAAATTTCTGTAACCCGTGCATAAAATGAAATTTGTTGTACTACTGCAGGAAACGAACAAGCATTGACTAAATTAGTCAAAACATTGTGTCGCGAAACGTGACACTTTAAAACTCGATTCTGTACAAAATAGGACTTGATTTAACCAAAATGTTATGTAATCATCATTTTCATGGATTTTTAATCAGTAAGAACACAATTTCATAATTTTTAAAGATTAAAAACTGAAATTAATGATTTAGGCCGTCTTTTGAATTACAGACTAGCGGATAAAAAGTGAACTATGCGAAGGTCGCCCTCTAGCTCAAAGGGACGTCAGCTGAGTTCATTCGGTTCTGCAAGGTGCACTGTAAATTTTTAGCAACCGAAAATGAATATCGTTTCAAAATCGGGAAATATTTCCCCTTTTATAAAAGCTACTAGTCAAACAGTTGCATCTTCAATTAAACCTCTCATCCCCCCGTGTGTAGTCAAATCTGAGAGTATCAGTGTTGACCCAAAACCTACTAGTGTATTGAGTTACAAATTGAGCAAATTGCTCCCAAATAGAGATATTAAATTACAGCATGGAGTACCAGGTAAGTTCAACTATTTCAAATAGTATTTTCATCTATTTTTGTTGATAATTAATGTCTCATCAAAACTATATACTGTTTTATAGTTTTATGCTTGTATCTATTGAATAAGGTTAGGTTCATCTTAACTGGTTTCTCATCAACTTTTTAACCTTCTATTTGAATAATCCTATTCTATAATCTAATTCTATTTGAAAGATTCAAATTGTTTTCACTTGCCTAGTTTGCTTTTTAAACAAGTATGAACATAAGAATTTATTATTCCTATCCTAATAATCCTTTATCCTATCTAATAATCAATCACTTTGATTATGTACACTTTCATATAGGCTACTAGGCCTACATAAGTTTTTAGAAGTAGACATAACTTTTCTTTTTTCTCTTGCGCCAGTATTATATTATTCGAAGCCTTCTTTCAATCACTTTCTGTGTTTTGTTGCTTTGAATGATGCAAAGAAGTAAGTTGAATGCCTAATCCATTATGAATCTCAATTTATTTATATTTTAGCGTTGGTGCAATAGCACTAGGGATTACAAGCTGCAACCCCACCTTGAATATAGTTACAAAATCATTGGTCCCGGCTCCAATGTCTCAGGAAACGTTATTTGGATTTGAAGACCCAAATATATAATATATTTTGGCTTTAGAGACCTAACCTTGAAAGTACGGTAGCTATAATTTTAAAATTGTTGGTTCAATACCATGTTCAACCAAGTGATTTCCCTATACAGTCTAGGCTGCCTCGTAACGAGTAAAAGTCAAGATCTATTAGTAAAACTTTTGATGAACTCATAGGAAACATCACTTGTGAGATAAACTTAGTACCATCATAGAGAAACTATTACACAAATGTTGTAATTGCTTAGTAATGTCTAACTTAAATGCTTTTTCTATTATAGTACCTACTGACTCATGAAAGTTGATCCAAATTTTTTTGTGATCTTGCGAGCTTTTTTGTAGCATAGCTTAATTAATTTCTTTTAATCTTTAGTCCCGTAATGTAAAAAAGATGGGATGCTGTAGTACAATCATTACCTAAAAAGGCTGCTTATTATGAGAAAATTACTCAATTTTAGGATGATCATCTTGATTGTGTGACACTTCTAGTAGGCTACCTACTATATACAATCAATAACTCAAAAGACAGCTCATTATGAGAAAATTAATTTATTTTAGGATGACCGTTTTGATAGTGCGACACTACTTTTATCGGTAGCCTAATATTCTTGTCATATTTTCAGTCACCACACAGGTGCGTTGGGCTCACACTGACCTCAAGGTTCCCAGCTTCGATGACTACCGAAAGAAATCCACTCTGGATCCGACTGCGAAAAACGCGAAAACTGCTGACGAGAGGAGGAATTTCACATACTTCATCGTTGGAGGCAAGTACTTTCTAATATTTCTTATAGCAGGATTCTTTTAAATTGTCAGAAAACAGCTGATTGATGTACGCTTGTTTACTAACGTTAAATCAGCTGTTTTCTGACAAGTTAAAAGAATCCTGCTATACATGATGAGTGACAGCAGTGGAGCAATAAAGCATATATGCATATAAATATATAGTGGAGGTGATATTGTGTTGGTTATTCACATTGAATGAAAAATACTAGAAGTTGTAATCCCAAATTTATCAAGATATCAATATACCGGTTTCAGTTGATACGCCATTATTGAGTTTACCATAGACTAGAACAGAGTTTACCAGAAAAGCCTGGTTTTCATTAGTAGAGTTAGTGGTAGAGTAACTAGCATACTAACTCTACCGTACTAACTCTACTCTACTTACTTGGTCGAGTAGCTGTTTTCACTACAATTGAGAATAGTAGGTAAAGTGTGTTGTCTAGTGAACAGATCTAACCTTAAAATCACTCTACTCTACTAGCTCGAGACTGTTTTCATTAGGATAGTGGTGGTAGAGTAGAGTGAGAAGCGGTGGTGGGGGAAGGCAAGTGGTAGAGTACTATCCCACTCTACTCTACCAAAAACAAGTACTCTACCATCACTCTACTCTACTATGAACGTTTTCATTGGGAGAGTTCACAAGATAGTTAGTACTCGCCCAGGGAGCTCTACCACTAACTCTACTAATGAACACCATGCTAAATTGATAATAGTGTAACAACCGAAACCGGTAATAGTGTAACAAAAATAGTGTATTGTAGGAGTGTTTCCTGTATTATGTGACTTATAATTTTCATGAAACAGACCTGTGAGTATCATTTAGATATATAGTAAATTCTCATAGTTATTCTATTCTAATGTTTGTCTCATAATTGTCCTTTGAATAATTGAATGAACTTTGCAAATTGCAGGAGGTTCTGTGCTTGGTGTGTACAGTGCCAAGACAGTAGTTTATGACTTGGTGAGCTATCTGAGTGCATCAGCCGATGTGCTGGCCATGGCTAAGATTGAGGTCAAACTGAACGAGATTCCTGAGGGAAAGAACGTGACATTCAAGTGGAGGGGCAAGCCGTTGTTTATCAGGCACAGGTAAGCCTACTTTACTTCTATCGTGATCGTAGACTATTCTATTACTTCTTTTATCTACGATCGTGTTGTAAAGCAATCATTACAGTTTCATAATTGAAATCGTAGCTTTTTGGAAATGGAATTTGAAACTTTTATCGTAATGACGGTTCTATGAAACGGATTGTATATTATGAAACGGTCTTAGTTCAGTCTGTTCCACTTTTAAAACATGGCTGTTCCACTTTTAGTTCGTGGCTGTAGCACAGGGACTCTCTTTTCCAGCCACGCCAAAAATTATTGTTTTATGATGTTATTGTTTTGTATCATTTGTTTACTTTGGCAATAAAACATTTATTTATTAAAACACTAGAACGGAACAGTTCCTAACCTATACTGTGAACATTGAAATAGAACATGGTGGTGTGAATCAAGGTTAATTCATATCAATAATGTAGATAGGCCTACTGTTTTTTGTTGTTCGTATATAAAATGGTGTAACTTATGCAATGGTTGTATTTTAGCCTTTTAACGACTTGTGAGATACCTTAAAATAACTCTGTATCTCACTCCTCGTTTGAATTCTCTCATAATGCAACGATTGCATACCATTGTTGAATAAATTAACAATAAAATTGAATAAATGTAACACCACTCTAGTACATGGGTTTCGATAGTCGAGTGGGTTAATTTCCATTAATTTTCTTTTTTCTTGATATGTGTGTAGTTTTAAAAATTTTGTAGTCAATATTTTATGCATAGATTATAAAAATTGAATTTAGACTATAAAATAGATTAGAATTATAATTCGATTAGAATAGAATTCATAGATTATAAAATTATAAAATTTTTGTAGGAAATTGAATAAATTTATTTTTCATTCAATGTTGTTTTATAGGGCGCCGGCTGAAATCAGCAACGAGCAGGCCGTGGACGTGGCTAGCCTGCGGGACCCGCAGCACGACTCTGAGCGAGCCAGGAACCCCGAGTGGCTGGTCGTCATCGGAGTGTGCACCCATCTCGGCTGTGTGCCCATCGCCAATGCCGGCAAGTACTCTGAATAACAAATCATTCATTCACCAGGTCGATTTTGTGTACTGCCCAGCATGCTGCATATGCTTATCAAGTATTCCAACACACTTCCAATAGCTATGTCCACACTTGGTCCATGTTTGTGTGCTGCTCAGCATGCTGCATATGCTCAAGCATTGGTATAATGCAGTTCAGCACACAAAACTATTGATTATAACGATTGATTTTGATAAAATTCTAGAACTTTTCTATCGCCTACTATGAATACCACAAACTCCTCAAATCCTAGAATACAGCCTCTTTTTTTGAGACAAGAAACAAAAACTTTTTTTGGCTCCTGAGTGGTTTGTTTGTTAAATAAGAATAATTATTGTTAAAATGAAAAATTTTCTGTTATAATGTAAAGAAATAGAATTCTTCTTATAAAACTTCTTATAGAACGAAATAGAATCGTCTCTAGTTTGAGTTCTATCAAAATCGTTAGAGCAGTCTTAGGCTAGGCGTACACCGGTTAGTCAAGACTAGACAAGACGACATTAGTCACGTTTAGTCAAAGTAATTCACATAGCTGCTTATGAAGCAACACATACCGATGCAATGACTGGTCGGTGTGTGTTGCTTCATAAGCAACTATGTGAAGTACTGCGACTAAACGTGACTAATGTCGTCTTGTCTTGTCTTGACTAACCGGTGTACGCCGGTGTACGTCCAATCTGGAAACTCTGAGAAACATAACTGAGGCTTCTAAATGGATCAGGGCAAATGTTTTCATGCTAAACACAGATAAAACACAGGTTTTGACGTTAGGTCTTGAAGAATCTACCCCAAAAGAAGGCAATGAAGCTGTCAAGTTCCTAGGCTTAATGATTGATGCTAAATTGACCTGGGAACCACATATCAATTATATTTCAGGCAGGTTGTCCAGAGGGATATATTTGTTGAGGCTACTTAAGGATATTGTTCCAGAAAAGTATTTGAGAAATTCTTATTTTGCTTTTTTTTAAGTCCAATCTTATATGACTTAATAATATATGGTAATAGTAAGCACATCAATAAAATATTATTATTACAGAAAAAAGTAATCAGAGTAATATATAACTCAGATTATCTTGATCTCTGACGGCCTTTATTTAAAAATAAGAAAATATTGACTGTTGTAAATCTATATATTTAATATAATACTATATAACATGTAAGACACAACATTGTTAGTGTGAAGGAGGGATGTAATATACATACTCATTACACGAGAAACAGAAAACAAATTGAAATCCCTTTCTAAAGACTTTTAAAAACAATACATTTTTACAACACAATAGGACTTAAACTTTATAATCATCTACACCTTTTCCAACTGTATTTGAGAAAGTGTCAATTCAATTTGAGAAAGTATCAGTTGTAATTGAGAATAGTGATTTGTAATTGAGAAAACATCAGTTGTAAATGAGAACGGTCAATTGTATTTGAGAAGATATCACACGTAATTGAGAATGGTGAATTGTAAATGAGAAATCGTCACTTGTAAATGAGAAGTTAAAAACGTGAAAAAGGTCAGCTGGTTCTTTAATTTGATTTCTCAATTACAACTGACATCTTCTCAATTTCAAATAATACTTTCTCATTTACAATTCACCATTCTCAATTACATGTGATATCTTCTCAAATACAATTTACCGTTCTCATTTACAACTGATGTTTTCTCAATTACAAATGACCATTCTCAATTACAATTGATACTTTATCAAATACAACTGGAAAATGTGTATTTGTTTCGATAAAAAACTACCTTAGCACAAATAGAGACCGTAGCTGACTCTGAGGCCGTATTATAGCATAAATGAATTTTTTCAAAGTGAATTTTGATCTATCTTGAGAAATGTAATCAACCTCTGAATTTTTTTTTTGTTTAAGTTTGTTTTTGTTAAAATTTTGTTGAGTCTGTAGACTTTAGTGTTTATTTTGTTGTAGACTTTATGCACTGTTATTGACTGTACAAACTGTACTTTTGTAACGACTTTTGACTGTACTTGCTTGACTTTACTCATAACTGTTTGGTTTCTTGGCTGTGAAATTTTATTTATTTATTATGTTGTATTGTAATTATTTTAGTTGTTTTTAATGTATTTTGTTGATATTTTGCAGGTGAATTCGGTGGCTACTACTGCCCATGTCACGGCTCTCACTACGATGCTGCAGGCAGAATCCGCAAGGGGCCAGCACCCGCCAACCTTGAAATTCCTCCCTACGAGTTTGTCGGCGATAACCTGCTTGTTGTTGGCTAAGCCAAACCCGCAATATTTATCAATTTGAAATGAACAATAGTATTTGTTGATTAATGTTAATAAACTCCACCTTGTAAATAATGCTAGAACTTTATTTATTTATCAAATTATGGGCAGCATAGGTGGGTCCCTGCTTCTGGTAGACCTATCCGTCAACCCATAACGCAATGCTTAGATTCAACTTGGATGATTAAAGAATAGTATATTGTAAGATGATGCTCTTCAATGTGAAACAATTTTAAAAAGGTCGTTTTAAAATACTTGTCTGTTTTTTCTGACGTTTTGTATTACAATTGTCAATGTAGCTTCACCGTAACCAATTACATGTAACGTGATGAATTAATGGATGAATAAATATATGGCTAGTATCTTATATAGGGTATTCGGAAATTAGGATCGAATTTCAACCTGCTATAAAACATGTATATTTATTCATAAATAATATATTTTTTACAGCCATGCTAAGTTACTTCTCCCATTTTTGTATAAAACATTATATCCGGCATATGTTCACCAAAAGCCGAAGCAAAGTTATTCAAAAGAGTTTCCTGAAATTTCCTCTTTGCATGGAAATCAAGAAGCCAGATCATACAATCTTACACCATGTGTGTGTTTTTTTGTGGGGATTTGTTAAATAAAAAGTGAATCCCAAATAATAAACAAATCCCAACAATACCACACTTGAAGGCGGAAATCGTAAGATTATTAAAAGAATTCCACAGAATGTGTGTGAACGCGTCATTGCGAACTACAATGAACGAATCACTCAATGCTATGCGGCTTTGGGTGGTCATATGCTTGATCATAGCCCCCTTTAAAGGAGTTAAAAGGAGGCTATGGCTGGATATAATTTTTCTTATAGTTGAAAGCGAGAAGTAACTGAGCATGTCTGTAAAAAAATATAATTTATTAATAAATAATATTATATATTATGTTTTATCGCAGTTTAAAATTCGTCCCTAATTCCCGAACACTCAATATAAAAGTACCATGTAGAGAATTATTGAATGAATACTATTAGTATTCAATTGAATAATGGTAGAATGAATCACTTGGCTAGTGCAGCATGCAATAAAGAGCAAGAGGACTGCTGAACAAGTCGCAAAAGATTTGAACAATTATTTTTCTGAGGGTGATGCCTTCATGGCTTGTGCGTGGGTTACTTGAGTATTGTTGTCATACTGTTGATAAAAGCAATCAAATCTAATAAGTTAAATTTGTTCTATTAGATCCAAATCGGTTTACTGGCTGAGCCTCTCTGAATGCTGACTTTTAAGCTAGGCGTACACCGGTTAGTCAAGACAAGACGAGATTAGTCACAGTAATTCACATAGTTGCTTATGAAGCAGCACACACTGATGCTATGACTAATCGTTGTGTGTTGCTTCATAAGCAACTATGTGAATTACTGTGACTAATCTCGTCTTAGCTCAAGCCACTCCTCGTGTTTCGGAGGACACGCTAAGCCGTCGGTCCCGGCTGCCTAAAAAACAGTCGTTAAGTCACGTCAGAGACCCTGTACTGATCAGGAGTGACCTAAAAACTCTGATATCAGACCTGAACCAGCCAGGTTACACGGAATTATTATTATCTCGTCTTGTCTTCTCTTGACTAACCGGTGTACGCCTAGCCTAACTGTGTGATGTTTCCGAAGTTAGCCACTAATTTCTATGTAACTAAAATAGTATTTTATACAACCTTTTTAGTTTCCCTATAATATAACTGGTACGATATTTTGCTTTCAATGTGTAAATGAAGGTGATGTTTGTGTATAATATGATGATTGAATAAAAATATACCAGTTGCACTAGAAATAAAATAATATAAAAAGCTGCCAGTTGCACAAAAAACTGATCTGAATTCGATGAAATGATGTTATTTACGGTGGTTAAATTCAAATGGATTCTCGTGTAATTGGCTCTAGGAGTCAACCACATATCTATTAAAAATAACGGGATACCGGTTTCGGTTATCACATCATGAAACAGGATTTCTAGCAAATCATACGAAGTTAATAGTTAATCAATTAATGAAAGTACTTTACCTAATGATCTTCAATACATCGTAACATTTTTTTTTTGCTGGGGATGATGCCCACATAAGCTCTAAGCTTGTGCGTGGGTAATGTGAAGGATGATGATGAGAGATGAATGGATCTACAGCTTTAGGTGGGTTCCGAACCACCGGGAAGCGATTTTGAAGCTAATAAATTGTTGTATTTAGAGAAGCCGGTCACCGTTACAACGGGAGTGGTAGGCGCTATCTCTTATCTAATCTCACCGATCAGCCTCGCCTCTGCCACTGGGACCAACCGTACACCAGTGAAATGAATAAATGTGGATGGACAATGCCACATCTCACCGATTAGACTCGCCTTTGCCACTGAGACCAACCGCTTCCCAAAGCAAATTAAATTTAATATTATACAGTTAATTTTTATTTCAACAACGAATTAGTATTAGAATAATACATCAACAAGGATATGTATAATCAGATTCATTTGATTTGAAGCTTGGCATTAGATAGATAGATATTATTTCTTGACGTTGCTTATGTCCGTATAGAGTACGATGGCAAAGAAATAATACCTGAGTAATGCTAAGCGTCAAATTAAATGAATGTGATTATAACTGATGTATATTTATAGTCATGTACATCCAGTATATATATTGAAAATATTAAGTTTGTAGGGATTTGAGGACGCATTTGATGAGCGCCGAATAGGGGTCCCTCAAAGTCCACTTTACCGCTTGCCCTGTGTAAGCGCCCTTACTCGCCTGGGGTCCCTCAAAGTCTAGAAATGCCACTGTTAAAAGATGAGTTTATTACTGTATTAAAATGATGTTTTGTAAGAGATTTTAAAGAATAATTATAAATTTTATCATCAATAATAAACCAAGATTAGTTTTTCTGTAATGATCCCTTCCAAACGAAATCCATATTTTCGCTCACGTTATTGATTTTTATTACCATAATTTAAATATAATTGTGCTAAAATATTTTTCTTTAGTATTGGTTTATAATATAATTATTATTTTATTAAGTAAAAATAAATTTCGTTAAAAATTGACTTTTTGATACAGTAGTTCCTCGGTGTGTACACTATTTTCCAGTAGTAACGACATAGAGGTCGCGCAAGTCGCTTTTTTGTCAGTCTACGTATCTCCTTTGATGGGGTTCCCCCACTGCCTTTCTGTGATCGTGAAATTTTGAAGTATGGAATGAAAACTGCGAAAGAGTCCTATATTGATGTGTGATCGTAAACCTGTGATGTATGCAATTATGTACATTAACAGGAAATATTTTCAATTACTATAAAATCTTTGAGAATATTTTGAAAGTACCTGTAAACTTCATTTCTCACTTCATCGTCTACAGTTTGTGACACTACAAAGTTCTCTTCATAACTACGTTGAGAAATTTTTAATGGTGGTGTGATACTTCGTTGATTTGTACGTAACAAGTAAGATTTCATTTTCTACATTCTGAATTACTAGTGATAGTGAAATTAATTGATTGACAATCGTTTATAGATCTATTTCTTTCACGTCGTGTCTTATTTAACATATGTTATGTACAGGTAACCATATTTAACTATATTTCTTCTTCAAGTTCACTGAAGAAACTGACGTCAATTGGTGGAATTATCTGAAAATATGCTCAAATTAACCAATTGAAAGTTATTCTTCAATGAACCATTGATTTGTTTCCTTTGTAGTTTTCAAACAATTGACTTTTTATACAGAACTTGGTGTTTATGTGTCGATGCTTAGCCCATTCATTGAAGGTTAGTTTGTTTCTTTTGCAGTCTACTCACAATGCCTCTGTTTGGGAAATCTCAGAAAAGCCCTGCTGAGGTGGTGAAAGCATTAAAAGAAGCAGTTAACTGTTTAGAAAGAGGTGACAAAAAGGCAGACAAGGTGAGTTATAAACTACCTATAAACTTTGATCGTAGCCTACTAAATGTGTTGCATTAAAAGGTGAATTTGTTCAATTGATAATAGGTGTATCAACAGTTTAATAACTGAGCATGTTCAGTTTTCGTTATAGTTTTTGATGAACACAACTTCTAAAGTCCTTACCGTTTGGTGTACGTTATATTAAAACGTTTTTTATCACACAATTTTCTGGGGTAGTCTACATTTGTTATCACTGATTGTTGTTGACCTGTTTGCTCACCAGAATATTAAAGTAGATTATTCAATTGGGTTTGCATTTCTTATACAATGATAATAATTACGAATTTTACTCATCGGTCATTGCTGAATGAAAAATCTCTTATTCTTATATAATATTTAAATTGTCTAATCTCTATATTATTATATAATCTCTAAATCTTTGTAGCCTATTGACTATCGTTACATATTTCATATCAATAAATGATACGTGTATCAGATACGGGTATTATAAATGACACGTGTATCAGATACGGGTATTACTAATGACACGTGTATCAAATACTGGAATTGAACAGGGAAGACGGCCCAATTTGATTTGTTGGTTTTATGCAACCTATTTTTGTTTCTTCACAAGCCCCAGTGTTTACTATCTTAATTCAGTAATTTTTTTTATCGTATGGCTTTTTATTGGTGGGGAGACCCTTGACGGGTCGGTTCCACCTCGCCAAATTGCACAATTTTTTGTGTCGGTCACCCATCCGAGAGCGGTCTTGAATGTTTGTTACTTAACCACATTATCACTTAGCAACCGTATAATTACAATTCAGTAATTATAATCAGAGTTTGATTGGCTGTAACTCTTCATCAATTATTCATTTCAGGCACAAGAAGATGTGAGCAAAAATCTTCTGTTGATAAAAAACATGCTTTACGGAACGTCAGACGCGGAGCCTCAGACCGATATTATAGTGGCGCAGTTGGCTCAGGAATTGTACAATAGCAACCTGTTGCTTCACCTAATTCAGAATTTGAATCGGATAGATTTTGAGGTGAGTCTAATAAATTCATCGACTATTTTCAGACTTGATCTGGACAGATTGTATCTGTAAAGTGTATGTGTACGGTAACTTGAATATCTGAGAATTCGTGACATTGTTTGCTTTGTTGCAGGGCAAAAAAGATGTGGCACAGGTGTTCAATAATATTCTAAGACGCCAGATTGGCACTCGATCACCCACCGTCGAATACATTTGCACTAAACCGGAAATACTCTTCACACTCATGAATGGGTGAGTTGATAATCACAATAATTTATTTTCTATAAAATTATTCTTTTGATTTCAATCAGCTTATTACAAAACACTGGAGAAGCAACGGAATCTCTTTATTGTGTCTTTACTCCTATACTTACTGGTTCTTTGGATCATGAATGTGGAGATCGTTACACGTATACACATTAAATTAACGTGACTGATAATTATTTCGTTGTTGAATGTACCGTTATCTGCTTGTAAAAATGCAAAGTAATCTGTATATATTGTGTTCATACTCTGTGTTTTCAATCTTAGGTTACGGTTAAGTTGAGAGTTGATTGAACATGAAAATAGATATGATTGCACATTAACATGATTAAGAATTCGATAGATGTGAATGTAATCTACTTATAAAAATGTACAATGCTATGTAGATTAATAAATTTATGAAATAGGATTACACAGTTTGAAGCTGTATCTATTTTTATTTTATGAAAGACCATATAACCTGGTTGTTTAATTCAAATTTTTGACTTGTCACATACTACTAAGCAATGCTTATTTATGAAATATTTTTTAAGAAATAAATTCAATTTCAAATTTTAATGAAAGCTTTTTACTTTTTTTTGGGAAACTCCATCTTCTGGTTGTTGTCAACTTCTTACAGTGCTATCCTATTTCATTATTCACACATCCACAACTGCCTAGAAAACATACAAGCAAACAATTCAAATTTTATTTTCATTTCATTCATTAACATATCATTTCCAGAAAACAATACAAAAGTAATAGGAAATGTAGATAGAATACAAAAAGAGAACAGTAATTGGTAGGTAGCGTCATTGAAAAATCTCGATAGGAAATCATTATTTATTTTATTCACCATTTATCTATTTTTATACTTTATAGCTGGATTTATTGCTCAATTTGTTATTTTTATCAAGTGTTTTCTTTGCTCATTTTGTGTTCAATTTGATAGATTATATTTTCACATTGTGTTTTCAGATATTATGCGTTATGGATATCAACTATTGTATTCACTCATATTCTTTCATTTTTGTATTTTCAGTCATTAATTAACAATTTATTTATTGATTTATAAATTTATTAATTTTGTTTCAGATACGAGCATCAAGACATAGCCCTTAACTGCGGTACAATGCTTCGAGAGTGTGCCAGGTACGAAGCATTGGCGAAAATAATGCTGCATTCTGAAGATTTCTTCAACTTTTTCCGTTACGTGGAGGTTTCAACTTTTGACATAGCGTCTGACGCTTTTTCTACCTTCAAGGTAATATATCTAAAAATATTTAGACTAATCAAATTAGACTGATAAAATTAATGATTTTTATTAGTCAGTTAATACAATTGATTGCTTACATGCTACGAGATCTATGACTAACAAAAACAAGAACATCCCGAAGCTAGTTCCACCTCGCCGTGTATAACCTAATTTTCACAAGTTCTATTTAACTTCTCAGAAGAATATTCATTAATTTTGAACATTGTTCTTTTTGATATCAGAAAGACCTTCATACTACAAACATTGGAATTATTCGATTTCTATAAAATTCAGTGAATTTCAATAGGAATTGTCACATACAAAATTTAATTTTTACATACAATTAAGTCAATTACTCACACTTCCAAAATCATTACAAATAGAATACTCATTTGTTGAGTAAAATCCTCTAGCCTCCAGCCACTCAGCAACATTTCTTTTAAAAAGGGTCACCGGCATCAGTCTGACAGATAAAGGCAACAGTTTACAATGTAAATAACTGTGGATTTTCAACGTCTTACTTAATGTAACATTAGGTGTTACCAAGTCATATCTATGCTAGTATGAAAAGTATTCACATTGTCATTAGTAGTGAACTTACTTAGATTTTCTTTTATGCTAGGCGTACACCGGTTAGTCAAGACAAGACGAGATTAGTCACGTTTAGTCACAGTAATTCACATAGTTGCTTATGAAGCAGCACACACCGATGCAATGACTAAACTATGTAAAGTACTGTGACTAAACGTGACTAATCTCGTCTCGTCTTGTCTTGACTAACCGGTGTAGGCCTAGCCTAACAAAGATTAAGCTTTGAAAGATGAATGAAAAACATGCCAAAGTCATTATTTTTAGATTAGTGAAGTAAGTTCTACAGGATACATCATCGTTTATAATTATTACAAATTGTTCTAATAACTATAGGCCTATTACCATGATAGTTCCTATACTCAGCAAAATTATTGAGGCAGTACTAACAAAGCAGCTCTATGAATATTTGAATAGTAATGATTTGCTCTACCGCAACCAATTGGGTTTAGACCTAAACATTCCACTACAATGGCTATTGAAAAAATTGTTATGAGATGGCTAAATATAAATAAATCATTGCTTAGTTTGCTATTGTGCTTACAGGAACTGTTGACACGTCATAAACTATTATGTGCCGAATTTCTGGAACTGAACTACGATAAAGTGTTCTCACACTATCAGCGCCTTCTCAACTCGGAGAACTATGTGACACGACGTCAGAGCTTGAAGCTGCTGGGTGAACTGCTATTAGATAGACACAACTTCACCGTGAGTACAAATCGTCAATATCTACTCTACAATAACAGTGTGAATGGGTCCATAACATTGTATTCTGTATTCGATCTTGGAACCTTCAAACATTAAAAATTATCTCTCTGCTTTTGGTATTGTGTTGAAAGCTTGAAATGATGAAAACTAACACTGACAAAGGAAAATGTAGGTGAGAATTTTACACTTTTTATAAAAAGAGTAAACTATGAATAATAATAGTACAGTACATACCTTAGACTCATCCTCGCACACAGGCAGCAATGCCTTTGCAAGGATTATAATTTTCTATAATATCTATTTTTTATTTTTCACTAACCCTTTTGTTGTAAAGTGTGTTTTTATTTTCACAAGTACCACAAAAACTCGTATATTTATGATGAAATAAACAACTTTTGAATTTAATTAAAGTAAATCACTCAACATAACGTATGATTTGCGTTTCATTTCAATGCTAATAAAATCTCATGGGAATTAGCAAAAAGAATTGTCCGAGTTAACCAATCAAAAGTGTGACATGAAATGGCCACACTGTTATTATACAGTCTCTATAGTCTATATCTACATAGGAATCTTCAACGGGACTCACTACGTCAGTAAAAAGAGAGCCTGCATCAGCATATGAGTATCCTATACGAAAATTGATGATATAAATTGAGTCTATTTCCATCTAGAAATGAAGGTAAAATATTATTATTTTTTCAAACCAATGTTTTGTCAGAATAAAATTATTCATATTTATTGTGCTCGTAATGCCAATTACCGTGGGATATACAGTGATATTAATTTAATTTGACGCTTGGCATTAGATATGCTTGTCAGTATGTTCATACTGATAGATATGTAGATAGATAGATAGAGAGATATTATTTCTTTGCCATCGTACTCTGCGGTCATCAGCAACGTCGAGAAATGATTTCTATCCATCTATCTACCTATCTAAGTGGGTTAGTGTAAGAGAGGGCCGACTGCGCCCTAACTTCTCCCTCCCAGGTTAAAATAAAGGCAGTCATTCTATTCTATTCTATCTATCTCATGCCAAGCGTCAAATAGAAGAATGTCACTGTACAAGTTTCTTCAAAGATTCTATCACTCTTGTATAAAGTTATTAAATAAAATTGAAAGTTACTCTTCTATTGAATCTAGCTTGAGTCCATATACGATAGTATGCTTCAGATATACATTATTTTATTCATTCATTTCTTGTACATTATTCTTTTACAATATTTTTCTTAAAAAATACTTTTCTTTTTCAATTTTGAAGTGCCTATAATCGTGTGTTTACTGCTATTGATTATTCAATCGTGTTTTGTAGATTATTCATTTCTAGGTGCAGTATGGGATAGTCAATGTGCAGTTTCGTTTTTATTGTATATAAGTTACTCAACGTCCTACCAATTAAAATAAGAGCATCACTAATTTTATTAAGGTACCTCTAAACATTTAGAACTAGGCTAACTGAAAATTTATTCTATTATGTAGGGTAGTCTATTATATTCTGTAGTCTTTGGATTCTTAGCAATATGTACTGTTAGTCAATTAATTGTAATTTTTGTATTGTTTCTAGGTGATGACTCGATACATTTCAAATCCCGACAATCTGAAACTAATGATGAATATGTTGAAAGAGAAGTCGAGAAACATTCAATTCGAAGCCTTCCATGTATTCAAGGTTAGTGAATTCTTTCACTTTACTGCCAATTGCACAAAAACCAATTTAATTAAACCGCCGTAAAATGACGTCATCCCACGGATCCAATGAATCTAAATTCATATTGAGATGCGTCAACTGACGCCATTTTAATTTGATCAGCTTTCGTGCAATCTACCAATGTATGTTTTTTTTTTAATTTTTATGTTATAGCGATTGCACATTAAGTGTGATTTGAATTTTATTTGTCATGAAATATGACTTTTTGACATTGTCATTTTTTTCAAAAACTATCATTTTCAAGCCACCTCGACCTCTCCTGGGCATAAGTGGATATTAATCTCCAATATTTGTCGTTTCAATACGATCATACAGTCAATTCGACAACATTCGATTATTCAGTGCTGTGCTACACATCATATTGGAAGTAGGCAAGGTAATAGTAATTGAATTGAGATTTGTTAATGTACAGTAGCTGATGACGTAGCAAGGTATTAATATTTATTTGTGACTGTGCAGGTATTCGTAGCGAATCCGAACAAGCCGAAGCCGATCCTGGAGATCCTGCTGCGCAACCAGGACAAGCTGGTGGAGTTTCTGACCAAGTTCCACACGGACCGCTCCGAGGACGAGCAGTTCAACGACGAGAAGGCCTACCTCATCAAGCAGATCAAGGAGCTCAAGCCGCTGCCCTCGCCGCCCGACCATTAGCCCCAGGTAGGCAACTTGCCCCCCCCACACATTAGCCCCAGGTAGGCAACCTGCCCCCCCCACCACACAAATTAGCCCCTTGGTCCCAGGTAGGCAACCTGCCCAACACGTTAGCCCCTTGGTCCCAGGTAGGCAACCCGCCCAACACGTGAGCCCCTTGGTCCCAGGTAGGCAACCCGCCCAACAATCAGAATAAAAGGCCGGTTTCGTTTAATGAACTGTTAATTTAACCTGGAGTCAGTTGTATAGGAAATGAAAGTCAAGAAATACAGATGGAACGGCTGTCTCATACTACAGAGAGTGTGTAGTCACAGTGTGGACATTACATGTCATACTTTTGATTGGTTAGCTCCGACAAATCCGCCATACTTTTGCATTAATTCCCATGAGATTTGCATTGGAATGAAAAACAGATACGTTATGATTTTAAATTCACTTCTAACCTATATTTTGCCTTTGCCAGTATTAGTTTTCATCATTTTAAGTTTTTAAAGCAATACCAAGAGTTCAGAGACTATTTTAATGGTAGAAAAGTTAATCTTGATGTTGTTTCTCTCAAAATAAGTTTGACAAATTTAATGAGTGAATGGGTTTATGTTTGCCTGTAATCCTATATCAAAATTGAAAAATTTGGCAAACGTATGGCGGCGGCGGCGGGAAAAATATGATCTCAACTTTATTTTATGGAGTGCTTCACACAAATGGCCACACTGTGACTATACACTCTCTGTATCTCACACTAAACAGACAGATCAGCTGTAAAAAGTAATACAATATTTTCAATTGTTAATTTGGCTTGTCTATCAAACTTTTCAGAATTGAAATCGATAACATGCTTGAGGTTGGCTTTTCCAAGTGTAAAATTAAATTATATACGTGAACAAACGATGTTAGACATAGCCTAACTTTACTTTAAGGCTAGGCGTACACCGGTTAGTCAAGACAGGACGAAATTAGTCACGTTTAGTCACAGTAATTCACATAGCTGCTTATGAAGCAGCACACACCGATGCAATGACTAATTGAAATAATGACCGATGCAATGACTAATCGGTGTGTGTTGCTTCATAAGCAACTATGTGAAGTACTGTGACTAAACGTGACTAATATCGTCTTGTCTTGACTAACCGGTGTACGCCTAGCCTAAGTGTGATCTCGCCATTTTTCAAACTTCTACAACTTCTTGAAACAGGCCCCTGGCTTTGTAACCACTTGTTGATCAATTATTCCAATGTCCACACTAAGTTGATCTTGTGTGCGACAAAGCATGCTGCATAATGCTTAAGCATTGGCCGCATGCTGTGCAGAACACAAAAATCTACTAAGTATGGACATTGGGATTGAATTTGTCTTGTCAAATTTTTTAAATGAGTTCATTGAGGAGGATTGTGTACAAGAAAATCAATGGTAATATTATACTAAAAACGCGAATTCTCTTCGCGTCACTACTATAGAATAATGTATTATTCTGTTATTTCTTAAATGTGATAATAGATTGACAAAGGATGAATATCTTGCATTAAGCTATACAAGACGCCATACGCTTAATAATAATTCTTAAAGGGAAATAACTTTTGTTCTTGTATTTTGATTCACATAAAATCTGCTCATAGTTGCTGTTCGTTGCTTTTCAAGGATTTTTTCATACCAAGAATTATTGTTACTTTCATTGCGGTACTCATACAAATTATCTAATACTAAGTTTTAATCTGGATAAAATTTTAATTATTGTATTTCTTTTGCTTTTCAGGACACAATGGAGGGATAAAACGTAGTTCAATTCTTAATATAAATTAAGCTGTACAGTATTTTATTGAAGTAATAATATAAATATCTATGAGTTGTATTCATATACATACATCAGAATGCTATAACTGTAAAAATTCTTGTTTCTCAATACGGTAATATATTTCCTCGCCACAGTCGTTCATCTCCTTTTCATGAGTGGACTATGCTCAATAATAATCAATCCTCAAACTATTTTTCGAATGTAACGTCCTTTGTTCAAATATTCTCCCATGTGCATAGTTTTGGATTTAAAACTTTTTGTTCATAAAAAATGTTCTCTTCTTTCCTATCAATTATATTTCTAATTAAACTTCACTTATGTAATAAGTTAATTCAAACAGGCTGTTAAGAGTAGAAATTCAGTAAGCTAGGTTAATGTAATTTGTTCTACTATATTTTTTGTTTTTAATCACTTTCAATTATTGTTACATTTACAGTAAACTGGCACTTTCATATACAGAATTTTTGTTTTTAGTAATTTCACAGAGACCATAAATTTTATCTCCAAGGTTTTTCTCACTGAAAACAATATTTTTGAGCAATTCAAATACGATGAATTTTTCCTTAAGCGTTCTATTGTACTGCAATTGTAAATAAATTTGAAATGATATAATATATAAAGTGTATATTGTCAATACTAATTCAATACTAATTAGTTTTAAGCTGTTGACCTACTATAGATGATATTTTAATGAACAATACTGATAGCATAACATTAACATTATTTCACTTGACGTCTATTATGGTTTTAAAATTTAATTTTATCACAGTTATGATTTCAACAATTGAATTCCAAACTGATTTTAATAAAGTTTTGTTGTATTAAATTATTATTTTTATTTGCAAGCATTTTGATGGTTGTTATTTCGCTACACTACCTAGTATGTTGATATACTTTCAAATTTCTATACAGTATAAGCTATTTACAACAAATAAATAGTGAAATTCATATAACTTGACAGAGTGGAGGAGATTGGCGGAAGTTTTGACACTATTATAGTCTGACAATAGTTATAGTTTTAACAAAACTAGTCTGCTGCCGAGTTATTTGAATCGTGCTATAGGTTTCTTCTGAAAACTGGCTATATTTCTGTCATGCAAGAATATATTTCACTATAGTCCGATTCACGTCAAGAAGTCAGCATTGTTTATATGAGGAGCATTGATGCCAAGTTTCATTGCGAGAGAAAGAGAAAACTGCACCAAACCTGTTTGTTGGGCACTGTGCGACAACAATGCACAGTGCGGCAACTATGTTCATTGCGAATAGGATAGAGATATCAGCAACTGCCTTGTGCTGAGCAAGGATAGCAAACTCTCATCTAGGAAATGCTGACTTTTTGACGTGAATCGCACTATACCTAATGCCACCCGCAAAATTGAATGAATACTTCTACATCACTTCCATATTTTGAATTTCCAACTTCATTTCAGCGAAAGTCAATGAACCTAGAGCAAAATTTGTTCTCAAGATAATATTTTGTGCACAAAACAATAGATTGATACTTTAGAACAGTAGCTTCAAATACGTGACGAATTGATGGGTCGGTCAAAAAAGGAGCATAACTTCATAAGCTTCACTTGATGTGAGAAGTTATTACACTACGATGTGCTCCAGTGATTTAAAGGTGTTTGATTGAGAGATTACATTCAAAACCATGAATTGAACCTCTCAATTTTGATTCATAATAATTAAAGATTCGACACCAAACAAAATAGGATAAGGTAAAATAGGATTCGACTGAGTAAGTAAGTAATAATTAAAGAGTATCAATATTTTATACCAATGAAATATGGTAAAACAAATGCAGACCTTTTAAACGGTTTATTGTAATAATTATAGAGTACATCATAACAAATATTCAAACATTCATTTCGGAACAGCAATACCAATACCCTCATTAATACTTTTTGCTCCACTTCGTTAATTGGTGAGATAAACTTCGACTAATCATGGCAGGCTCCTTGATTAGATAAACCGAGTAATTAAAAACCAGAATTTGAGAAGCCTAAGGGGTAAAAAGGTCCGAACATCATATAAATCAAATCAGTTTATTATAATTGAGGAATCACCATCAACAATATCAAATACTCAAATTCAAACGTTAGTAAACTTCAATGTTTGCTTTACACTACTAAAACAACAGAGAATGTGTATCTTATTCCAAGAGTAAAGATATACAGAAGAAACCGATAAAATTCCTGTTTAAATCAGACTTAATTCTATTTTAAAAATAGATAACAATATCAATAAAAAACAATACATTGTAAACCACAAATCCAATCACTAAATTAGTTACAATAATAACTCTTATCATTAGTGAGTTTAATATCGCTATATTACATTTAATTCAAATAATGGTGGAATTTTAGCTATTTTCAGAAATAAATTAAAAACAAATAGAATATTGATTAGGCTATACGTTTCAAGATAGAATCAAGGTAAAGTTGAGAGGGGATTGCTTTTATAAACGTTTAAATATGATTTTAATAGGCGTAGCCTATTCTTGACAATTATTTTTTTTGTTCTGAATTTTTGGATCCATGATCTATTTTGTGATTTATTTTGTGTACAGTATCCAAGACACATTATTATTATTAGACAAATAAATTATTGCTGTAATCCCTTAAAAAGCCAAAAAAAAGAAAGCTTCAAGCAGTTATACTGCATATATCAACAGAGATGGACACGCACAAAATTTATTTATAATATAATACAATGAGAATTTAAATATTATCCTCCATGTAACTATTGTCCAATTAATTAGACGGAAGTATACCTGAGACTACAAACATATTTGTTACATCTTTCTCGACTATTAATAACCTGATATGGTTTGTCTAAAACAAAACCTGGGGCCTCTTTCATATAACTTATAAGTCACAAAATATGGGAGAATCTACTTGTTTTAAGCAAGTTTATCCATTATCATTTTGTTACATTGTAATGTAATACATGATGTTTGTAATTCATACAATAAATCAATTACAATACGGGAATTTCAGGCACCTCCTCACACGTAAAACGAAATTTTAGGAGTGAAACGTCATACCTAAGCTTTAAGTTCAAAATTGATATGATTCAGCTCAGTCTATTTCACACTGAGTAAATATTTTGAGAGCTTCATAACCTCATAACCTATCTTGGATATTTCATAAATAAAAGTAACCAAGAAGAATATGAACCGTTTAGAACACAAATTAAAATAATTTTTAGGGTTTCCGTAATAATAAGACCTAGCCTCTCCTTTCTGTACGGCTAGAATTCTGTACAGCTAATTATGAACGAAATACAGAGCGTATAGAACGCAGACTTGCCAACCAGGGAGGATATTAAATTTAGGCGAGACCTTTGTGTGGAATGGGGGTTATAAACGGGGGTTTATTCTGGGGACAATACCTAAGAGAAAAAGGGGGCATAATGCGGGAAAGTTAATAGGTCTGAAAAAGTATGTTTCAAGAGTGAATTTAGATGTCCAGTCTAAAAACTTCAATTTTGCAATACTGTTTCTTGTAGCAACAGATATAACCATTTTTGATTATTTTAAAATTAGTTTGCTTTGGCAAATATTAATCGTTAGTTACCCTTGCCATCATCAATAGACTGAAGCCTCAGCAACGTTTGCAAATTCTTAAAAAGTACTTTCAACATTTGATTGACAAAAGTCTGAAGTTGTGAAGTTCCAACTTTTAAAGATTTTACAGTTTTCCACCAATAGCTGCACTCCTGTGCGTGTCCTCCTATTCTTCTTATCTGTGTTCGTTGCTATCTCCTGCGTTCGCCTTTCTGTGTTTTCCGTTTCTCCTTTTTGTCCTGTTGCAATTGTTTTTGTTTTTCACTGCAAACAAAAATTCGAAAGTCAATTGATATTCAATTGAAAGTCAGTGAATGATACATTCGCATCATTCAAGATTGTAAGCCCCTGCGCCCACTTCGCAACTGCTATCTGATTTCAGTCAGCAACCCAATGTTGCCAGATGACATTTCGCTGTTTTTCGGGTGATCGGGTAATCTAACCTATCAGCCAAAGTCATCTGGCAACGCTGGGTTGCTGTCTGAAATCAGATAGCAGTTGCTTAGTGGGCGCAGGTATATACATAAGGCTATTAATAGACGACTTGAAAGAGATTTCATCTTGAGAATTGAATATTCAATTCCGAAAATTGAAAAAAAATTCTAAACACTAACCGATCTTCTTTGTCCTTTTCCTTCTTTTTCTGACTGTCCAGTTTCGCTTTCTCTCGCTTCTCCTTCTCGGCCTGTTGCACTGCCGCTGCATTCGTATTACGAAACAGACAATTCTCCTTTCCCTTTCCTCCTCCTCCTCCTCCCGTCACACCATCGCTGACAGAAACCCCTCCTCCCCCTCCTGTTCCTCCTCCTTCATCATCACTCTCTTTGTCCGAAGTCTGAAACAGAAGAGAAGGAAGATGTAAAAATCAAGAAAATTACTACATCAAGATTTGAGATAACATATTTACAGTTCGAATAAAACTAGTTGTCCCTTGGCATGGTGCTCAAGAACCACTCACTAGAAACGTTTTTGTCAGAAAGTAACATTGAATCAAATGGTCAGCTGTTCGGACATCGGACTTTCTGACAAAAACGTTTCTAGTGATTGGTTCTTCAGCACTAGGCCAAGGGACAACTAGTTTTATTCGAACTATAAGACATATAGGTATAAATTACATTTGAGGTATTATAAATAAAAAATAAAACAATTTTAAATTAAATTCAAGATATATTCAAAATCATACAGGGTGTCTAAAATAGACCGACAAACTTCGTGAACGGCTTCCTGACATTGAAATTAAGAAAAAAGTTTCAGTAAACTAAAATGCTTAGTATTCCCCCTTGTCGCCATTTTGTTTTTCAATCTTTATTTATTTTTTTTTCTCCAGAATGGAGATTTGACTAATTTTGTTGAAATTTGGCATGGTCAAGACCAAGATGAAGGTCTGCTGTAAAAAAATGAAGCAACCTTATCTGACGAAGTACAGGGTGATTCAGATAAGTCAGGACTGTAACTAGTTATGCAGTTCAGTTGGACAGTTATGAGAATTTATTTTGTTTGTTTGTTTTGTCAGAGAGCTTTGACCTTCGAGAACATATATCCCACTCCACGCACACACCCCCCACCACAAGCGCTGGTGTCAGGCAGAGAGCGAATTGTTGTCAGTCCTTCACGATGCTTCCGCAAGAGCAGAGAGTCGAATTATTGGAAGCATACTTTTCAGTAAAATGTTACAACATTTACTGAAAAGTATGATTCCAATAATGCAGAAAATATAAATAAAACATTTTATTATGCATTCAATATTTGAGTTCTGACTTATCTGAATCACCCTGTATTGCAAAATTGCGGGCATTTGAAATTGAAATAACTCGAAAACTTGTTGTTGCCCAATATACAAGTGTCAATATTGAACATTGCTATGAAATGAATAGATACACACGCACCTGACTGTACTGGGCGAGAATCGCCTGGCGTATGCGTCGCTCCTCGTCGGTGTACTGACGCTGCGGCTGGCTGCTCGGCGCCTGTGTGCTCTCCAACAGCTTCACCAGCTTCTCTTCCACATCGTCTTCTGCTCGCCTATCTTCTGCCGCCTTTTGACAGCTGGCGATCAGCTGACTGCTGTTCCATCGCTCCACTATCTCTCGACAGTGTTTGCCTATATCGACCTGCTGTATAAATAAAAAAAAACAATCGAATAAGTGATGTTTCACAACGCTATAAACAAGGTGGTTTTTACAAAGTGATGCGCAGTGTAAAGGCTATAGGCACGGCCTCTTTTACACCAATGCGATCCGGGAACCGTGTTTGAAAGGATGACTGATGTAGACTTAAGGGTGTATTCACACTAAAGCGTCTGAATAGACCCAAATAATTCATCAATCAAAAAATTTACATCCCCGATCCAAGCCCGGACCGCACTAGTGTAAGGGCCATGTCATACGAGCGCTGATAACGTTCCGTTATCAACGAAACGTGGACATGTCATACGTGACGGCAAATGCGGTCCGTTGATAACGTACCGCCAACCCACCCTGGGTGCATGTCATACGTAGCGTCTTCCGAGCGCATTTGCCGTCGCAACAATTATGTTATTACCAAGATGGCGGCAAATGCGTCCTGCTAGCGCACGTATGACAGGGTCTCTGCGTTAGCAACGTACGTTGCTAACGCAACCGTCTGCCTTGGCAGCGCACGTTGCTAACGCAGACTTGAGTACGGCATTAGCGCCCGTATGACATGCTCCATTAGAACCCCATTGCCGTGTTGGAGCGAATTTAGCGGTACGTTATCAGCGCTCGTATGACATGGCCCTAAGAGGCCTGAGACACAAGCCTCGTCTACAGACCTGGCCGTGTCCGGTCTATGCTGTTCGCTGAATTAATGATACCGTAGATTATTCTAATTTAGCACCGAAATAAAACATTCACTTCACAAAAACGTGAAGTTATCATCTTATGTGATAATGAGAGCCCAAACAATGACATAACCTATCCCCACGACCGCATTACGGTGGCCTCTGTAATAGCGTACAGATTATAATGAGCATTAAACAGTACTGTATGAATGAATAATATGTATATTATATGTAATGTAATAATAATATGTAAATATATAACTATAAATAGTAGGCCTACAATAGCAGTACTAACAATTCAAAGCAGATAACAGTTCCCCACCAACCATCAAGGCAAGACAAAATATAGCATGAAGTTCATTAATTCAAGAAAATCTTATCTAAGCTATAGAATTATTGACTCGTCACTATAATAGTATTATTTATGTAAATTCTAATATAAAATCATATAGGCTAAAACACTCTTGATGGTCTTACCGTGATTTCCGACAAAATTCCTTCCAATGCCTCTAACTTTTCTTCCAATGTTTCATCTCCCTCAAGTATTGATTTTATGTAACTTCCAAATACTCCTTCATCCGTATCTAATTCTTGGAGTTTCAATGACAAATAAGAATCGAAAGTATTTTCGACAGCGGAGGCCATCATAACCGATAATAAAAATCAAGCATGGCCACTTCGAAAAACAAAGAGTTAATACAGAGGCATACAATATTGTGTGGCATGATTCATGACGTAAAAATTGAAGGACGTCCATGAGGGGGTAGATAAATGAAAGACTGCCTAAGTGATGGTAGATTTTTAAAAATATTGATGTATGAAGCAGTAAAATATAGTTTACTGCTTCATGAAACCATCTTCTTAGATAGGTCTACACTGGTTTGACACTGGACACAAAATTATTGCAAATAATTATTTAGGTTACAAATTCCTCATTCCTCAATCAGAAACGTATGTCGACTGAGAAAGAGAATCGATTGACAATGTCGACTGTTGTTTGTCGATACTGAAGTGAATCGCCTCCTAGCAATCACAACATAACCTAAACTAAAAAAGTATCACAATATTAGATTCGGTTTTTTTAATACTGTGATGATGATTAAACTAAACTATAATGTATCTGGTGAATACAGTTATACTTCCTATTCAAGTCAGAGTATTGTGTTCTATTTGTAAATCCACTATCTTTGTTAGGAGCAACAATTGTGGGCCCATCAGCATACATCCATTTCTTGATAAAGCGCAGAAGTTGAAGACCAGATGAATATGCACTCATTTAGTGAGTATTTTAATTTAAGTAGGTAGTTTACTAGTTTGGAATTAAGAAGTTGGTTTGAGGGTCATACACATCATTTACTAGAAATCAGGAGACAGCGAGTTTGTAGATCTCAAGTTCGTTACCGTACAGCTCTACTGTGAGTGAAAATACCAACCATTTTACCAGCTAGGCCCAAAGTACAGTTCTTTCGGTACGTTCTATGTAGGCCCTATGGCCTACTTGTGATGAAAATATATTTGTTGGCAATCCACTAAAGTGCACACCTTGGCTTTTTATCGGTGGGGGGGACGGTTGGATTTCTATTGTATTTTCTATTTCTATAAGTTGGATTTCTTATTTTTGTGTCGGTCACCCGTCCAAGAGCAGTCTAGATTGTTGGTGACTCAACCTCATGATCACTCAGCAACCGCTGAATAAAATAAATAAAGTTATCATACAAATATTGTAGTTACCAATCATGTATTGATTTTGTTAGACCAATTTTTGATGAGAGTTTTCCGATTCTAATTCCAGTGAATATCCCGTCCAGATTTGTTGTGGGCGTTTCAACATTGTTGGTGATTTTGGGACTATTTGCCAGTCTCCAGTATTGGTTGAGATACATTTTTGAGGTGGATACAGATGATGGAGGCGGAGGATGTATCATAAATGATACAGTATCATCGTTGCTGACTACTACTGAAGGTATTCAAAATATTCAATCGATTTTAAACATAGCTATATCTAACAATTCAATTAATAAATCGGTGACCAGCTTTCATGCTGGATAGATCTCGTCAAAATTAAACATTGTGAGTGCTTCACACAAATGGCCACACTGTTACAATACAATACTATTATTACAATATTATACAATACAATATTATTACAATACTGTTATAGTCTGGCAACAGGCAAAAGAACCTTCGCGCATCGTATCACTTGAGTGATACAGTATGACATAGTAACACTACTGTAGTGAGCGAGTGAGATAAACTGCTGCATTGCATAACGTGCGCTCTCTCTGCGCAGTAGAGTTCTTATTTTGGAGGCTCTTTTGTCTGTTGCCAGACTATACAATACATTCTCTGTAGTCCAGTGTGCATCCGCCTTTTTACTGTAAACTAGAAGACTTCTAAATATCCTTGAAGCAAGGCTCAGATACTTCTGGTGATCTTCCTCTTCTGGTGAACTCTTCCTGGTCCTCTTCCTTTCCTGCATTGTATCCCCTGTCATACTTTATGCCCGGTTTTTTAGTCGTTCAATAAACAGTTGATAGATCCACCAATAGCAGTATTGATTCAATAAACATGTGTTTTCAAACTCAAAAATTTTTTATTGATTCGGTAGTAGTTAATTGAACAACTGAGAAACCGGTCATTATAGCAGAATCCAATTCAACTTGTCAGAAATCAGCTGTTTCAAAGAGCAATATCACAATACTTAACCTACAAATGCTGAATCTCGCAGATTATTGAAAAGGTATTTCAAAAAGTTATTCTTTGAAAGGTCTTCTTTAAAAAGGTCTTTTAAAGACTTTAAAGGTTCTTTAGACTTTCAAGCCTTTTGATTATTGTGTTGAAATCACTGTTTAATTATTACTGGATCAGCTGACTTATGACAAGTTAATTGGCTCCTGCTATAGTTGAAAAAATTAGAGAAATTTTAGCTATAGTCTGTGCAAACCTTAGATTGCAGTGTTACGTTTATGGGGCGCAGTGTTGCCGGATTGCACAGTAGCCAGCAAAGCCAATTCGGAGGAGTAAGTATTCAAAACTTGACATTCTATGCAGTCGGCTCCAATGACTGCTCCAGTTTATCAAACCACGACACTAAAAAAACTGAATGTTGAAAAATGCTTTCTCAATTAATTCTGTCTCTAGGTGTGCTAATGTTTTCTCATTTATGTAGTTTTAATAGAATAAGAAATTAAAACAAAACAAGAGAAAGAGCGGAAAAGAGAGCGAACAGCTGTAAGTGAGGAGTAATAAACAAATAAGCAAAACATGGCAATAGCGCTTCCATATCCCCATAACAAATAGCATTGCCATTTAAACGCTTACTGTATTCTAAGGTTTGCACAGACTATAGAAAAAAAGAATTTGAAATATAATTGAGCATTGTATCCCCACTCATCCTTTGTTAAAAAATGTAGAGATTTGAAAAGATGAATGAAGTTGATTGTTGACACAGATGAGCGGGCGCTGCAGGAGTCGATTGAAGTGTCTGAGATTCTGCCGAATTGCGGCATAGCCACCGAATGTCCGCCGGACACTTTTCCGGTCCACATCTACACCGGACAGGACAAGGATGACCGGCCCAAGCTCTGTGTTCTCGGCAAATAGTGAGTTGAGGTTTCGAAATCACTTCTTGGTAGTTATTTTTACTTATCTACTTTATTTGAACTGTGTACAATCAGATTCGTTTTAATTTGACGCTTGGCATTAGATATATAGATAGAGAGATATTATTTCTTGACGTTGCTGATGACCGTATAGTGCGATTCACGTCAAGAAGTCAGCATTGTTTATATGAGGAGCATTGATGCCAAGTTTCATTGAGAGAGAGAAAGAGAAAACTGCACCAAACGTGTTTGTTGGGACTGTGTGCGACAACAATGCACAGTGCGGCAACTATGCACAGTGCGAATAGAATATAGACATCAGCAACTGCCTTGTGCTGAACAATGATAGCAAACTCCCATCTGAGCAATGCTGACTTCTTGACGTGAATCGCACTATAGAAACAAAATTATTCTATACTTCCATATCTGAGACCGATTATTCCCTATCATATACGTGCTACGCCAAGTCGGAAGTTTCATCAAATAGAGTAGGCCTATAGTGCGCAGCCAGCCTCAGACTGTTTCATTTTGCCAGCATAGCAAGACTGTATCACTAGTACCTACTGCATAACCTATAAGATAATAAGAAATAATAGCAAAGAAATAATATCTCTCTATCTATCTATCTAATGCCAGGTGTCAAATTAAATGAATTGTAGTGAACAGTGAATTAATAATAATTTCTCTGAATGCCAATAATATGCATTCAGAGGAGTTTATTTACAAATACAGATACATACAATACAGATATCTAAGAGAATCCCGACTCAATAAATTACTTAAGGTAATTCTAATCCTAATTATGATGCCCCACTATAATAATATGTGTCGGGGTGATCATAATACTCTTCTAAATAAATTACAATGTGCAAACTTTTTTTTATTGATTTATTCCTATTTTTCTTTCTATAGTGATTAGTAATATAAATAAGTGTTAAAAACTATTACTACATAAAAAATAATAGAAATTTTAAACTACAAGATACAATAAAATTTATAAAGTGCAAAATATTTTTTCAAGTGTTTAGTAATATATAAAAAGTGTTAGAAACTATTACTACGTAAATAATACAAAAACAATAGAAATTTTAATCTACTAGGTACATACTATAACAAGCCATTGAATAAATCAAAATACATTTTCACATATTTCACCTATATCCTATTTACAATGAGCTCCTCGGTGTGGTGAATTCCAGCATTATATAACCAATTTCTTACAGATCTTTTAAAATAAGGTATGTTTCTTTCTTCTTTTGTTGTTTGTGGCATTCTATTGTAAATTTTAGGACCTAAATAATCTACCGATCTCTGTCCAAAAGCAGTGTTCATTAATCAACAGTATTTGGTTTGTGTGTGTGACAGTGTGATAAGCGGTGGCGGTGCGGGGGGCGGGGGCGGGGGCCGAGGCCTGAACGCAGCCATAGTGGAGACGCGGCGGCGCATGAGCGTGGTGTCGGTGCACAACTTCGACCTCTACAGTCAGAACAGTTCGCAGCTGGAGCGGTGGCTGGAGGCGCGCGTGCGCCAGTGGGACATCATCATTGCGTTCACCTTCGACGAGGCCTCCAAGGAACTGAGCAAAAAGGCCAAGGCGTCCTTGTACAAACTAGGTACGCATAGCAGGATCCTTTTAAATTGTCAGAAAACACCTGATTGCTCGTTTACTAACGTTAAATCAGCTGTTTTCTGACAAGTTAAAAGAATCCTGCTAAACTCGAATACTTTGTATAATCAGATTCGTTTAATTTGACGCTTGGCATTAGAAAGATAGAGCGATAGTATTTCTTGACGTTGCTGATGGCCGTAGAGTACGATGGCAAAGAAATAATATCCCTCTACCTATCTATCTATCTATCTATCTAATCAATTAATGATCCATTATGTTTCAGCTATTCCTTCTATTTTCATCTATAATTATTTGTTTTTTTTTTTCAATGACTCGTTTTATTCATTTCATATAATCTTTTTTGTTTTATTAGTGTACTTATTTAGTTCTAATGCTCAATTATTTTTTATTTCAGTCTAAAAATGTCAATTTTTATATTTCAATCAACCAAGGTCTACTCATGGCATAATTTATAAGCTAATGTAAATTTGACGAATAATCAATTGTATATTAAATATACAAATATAATAACAAATTTTGTTATTATAATCTAGAATTCAAGCCGTCATATTTGTTATCTACATAAATAAAGTAATAAATCTAAATCAATCTATCTAATGCTAAGCATCAAATTAAATGAATCTGATTATAGTTTTTGTGTTTTTTACGATCGTTTCCGAAAATTGTTTTGTGAAAAATGATAGTTACAATTTTAGTATCAGGAGGCAGTATTAGAAAATAGTTGAGGACCTCTCTTACTTTTCATGTTATATTTATCTGCAGTTCTGTATAGTTTTAATATTATCCTGACCGCTAATTATTTTAGAACACTCAATCATTAAATGGCATGCATACCGAATTGGTGAATTAAATTATCGAGAAAACCACCAGATTTTTCATTCTTATTACTACTTTCTACTGTATTGTCCATGAATCCCTTCGATTTCTTCTCAGTTTGCAAGTTCCCATTTCATTTTTTCGTTCTTTTTTCTTATTTCATTGTGGTTTATTTGAAAGATTATTTATTATTACAGTTTGAATAAAACAAGTTGTCATTGATGTCTAGAGTCTGCATTAATAGGTCCTGTGAAGGAGCCTTTTTAGATAGTAGTGGGGGAACTGTTCCCCTCTTCCGAACTGAAGGTGGGTTTTCCTTACTGCGACTGAGTGTCGCAGCGGAGCCCGACCCAGCGTTGCCAGATGCAATTGATGAAAAATCACAACTATTTATAGTGGGTCGGGCTCCACTGCAGCACTCGGTCGCAGTAACGAAAATCCACCTTAATTTTTGCATAGGTTTTTTCAACGTGAAGGAGAGGTAATTTCAAGGTGATTTGCTACTTACTAGCGTTAGGTTAGGGTTAGGGAAAAAGAAAGGTTAAGACCGGTGAGAACCTTACGAAATCTACATACAAACAGCTGTCTCGCACTCTCCTACGCTACGATCATGCAGTTCCCCCACCACAATCAAAAAAGGCTCCTTCACAGGACATTGTTTGCTGACTCTTGCTTGTCAAGTTGTCACTTGAGGTGATCTAAGGTCCGAGGTGAATCTAAAACCGCATTTGTCAGAAAGCGTCTGATGTCCGAACAGCTAACCATTTGATTCAATGTTAGCATTTCAGATGATCGGTCGTTTTCTGACAAAAACGGTTCTAGCGAGTGACCAGGCCAAGGGACAACTTGTTTTATTCAAACTATAAAATATTTTATTCTTAATATTTCTCATTTTTATCATTCCAGGAGGCATTTGAATTCAATGTTGTTTCCACTCTTTTGTTTCATTTCGGAAATAATGTTTGAGGTAAGTCGTTATGTTCAGTTTATTATTTTTGTTTTCATAAGGCTAGGCGTACACCGGTTAGTCAAGACAAGACAAGACGAGATTAGTCATGTTTAGTCACAGTACTTTACATAGTTGCTTCTGAAGTAAGTCATTGATCGACTAGTCATTGCATCGGTGTGTGCTGATTCATAAGCAACTATATGAATTACTTTGACTAAACGTGACTAATGTCGTCTTGTCTTGTCTTAACCAACCGGTGTACGCCTAGCCTTAGAGTACATCATTATCGATGGCTTTCACTATTGTTGTGATTTATTTGCTGAGCTATTCATTTGATTTATTATTTTGACTTTGACTATTATTGTGATTTATTCATTTGATTTAAAGTTTTTTTCACCTCATGCGTTTCCAGTTGGTAGTTTCAATCAATCAAAATAATATCAAAGTTTATATCATAACCTTTCACATGGTAAGAAGTCTTTCATCGCTTCATACACTATTATACATGATTTTCCAATTCAATTGATGGTTGGCCAGAAAGAAATTCTATTATAGATATAATGTGTGTAATGTAACTGTATTGTCACTGTAAATATTCATAACTTACTATTTGGCGTTGTAAGAAGGAATATATTTCACTCCTGATGAGGAGCTTCATCAGCCTGCAATTTAAAATAATTGGCTTTTTTACTAGCCCAAATTTTTAGAACTGTATTATTAGAACTGTATTTTTTATTCATAACTTACTATTTGGCGTTGTAAGAAGGAATACATTCCACTCCTGATGAGGAGCTTCATCAGCCTGCAATTTAAAATAATTGGCTTTTTCATCAGCCCAAATTTCTAGAACTGTTTCTGCCCACAATAGTGTATTAATTGTAATCAGTTATAATTTAATCACTTTTTCGGCGTTGCAAGATGGAATACATCCCACTCTTGATGAGGAGCGTTATCAGCTTGTAATTTATAATCATGTGTTTTTCTATTAGTTCAAATTCTTGAAATTGCGTTTTTGCTCACAATAATATAGGTTACTATGAGGCTAGGCGTACACCGGTTAGTCAAGACAATACAAGACGAGATTAGTCACGTTTAGTCACAGTTCTTGACATAGTTGCTTATGAAGCAACATACACCGATTAGTCATTTTATCGGTGTGTGCTGCTTCATAGGCAGCCATGTGAATTACTGTGACTAAACGTGACTAATCTCGTCTTGTCTTGTCTTGACTAACCGGTGTACGCCTAGCCTTAGTTGTAACTTACTAAGATATTTAAAATAGGGTTAATGAATGAGACACAACGTCTCTGAATCAAGATTAAATTATTTATAATAATTTATTGAACGAAACTCCTTTCGTTGTTTATTGAACGAAAATAAGGAATCTCGTTCAATGAATTATTATGATTTAAAAAGCAATTGAATAGTTGCACTATCCCATCTCCTTCTATCTAAATTATTATTAATTGTTTTGTCAGGAAGCGGCAAAATACAGGACCTGCAATTCAGATCGCAGTGGTACATGATCTCGCAGAAAGGAATTGAAGGCTTCACGGCACTTGAAAGACTGACCTTTGCCAAGAACGATCACTGGGGCGAGGCGATCGATGAGAGGATGTGTGTGCCTAAACGCAGTAAGTTGTCACAATAATAAACTGTTCATTCATTCATCCTCAATAAATAAAGAGCACAATTTCATTATTCATTCTCTCATTCACCTTCAATGAACTTAGAGGCTTAGAGAAAAAGTTTTATTCACATTAAATTCAAAACAATAATGACAGTGCCAACATTATACAGGGTGTTTTAGAGCTCCCTACCAATATTCTAGGGCATTGTTCCTGGGTAAAAACCATATCTAAATATCATATTTAAATTGTCCGAAAGTCCTTAGTTACTCACACAGCTGCCGTTTTGTTTTTTCACTTATTTTTTTTTATCTCAATAATGGTCAAACATATGGAATTGAAACTTTGCACCAACATTTATGGCTACTAGACAAAGCTACAAAAATATTATGACAATTTTTCAAATTCATAAAACAAAATGGCGGCCATTTAAAATTTTGTTTCTTGAATTACTCGGAAACCGTTGAGATTACCGAGAAGTTTACACGAATAACGTTTTTTAGTAAATTTAATTACAAATCGATTGAAACCTCATTTGTTAAGATAGAACGAATATTGACTGAGATATGGCAGCTTTAGTGATAGATGACCGCTGGAGGTTACTTGCACTTCTTTTTAATGTCTTTAAAATTCACACAAAATAATCTAAAATTGCTTAAAAATAACATGCAAAGCAGATGGAGAATGCTGCATTGTTGTAGCAGACTTTAGCCGCAAGCCCAGGATGCACTGCAACCAGCCTCCAGCGGTCACCTATCACTAAAGCTGTCATATCTCAGTCAATATTCGTCCGATCTTAAATTCCCAATCCAAATTCCCAATTTTATGACTGGGTATGTTGCAGTACCTTCAGTGGCCATCACCCCAGATCCGTATCCAAGGAAAAACTCGGCCCGAGAAAAGGTGTGCCGCGAAGTGTCGCAACTGCAGTGCACTGACTTCTGTGCAAGTAAGAGGTTCACCATTTTCTAAACTCACTTATTAAAATAACTATTGTTTCTCTTTTCTGAGTCCGTTTAGGTCTTCTACTAGACGAATTTCGATAATATTTTGGTGTCAAATTGGAAACATGTTCGCGTTGATCAAGCTTCTATTTGCTTTTGAATTTTCATATTTTCACTATGGTGAATTTAAGAGAAAATAAAAATGTTTCTTGGCTTTTTTTGTAACAAAGTTACCCATCCATTGCGTGTAACTTTGTAACATCAGTAGCTTTACATAGATTTTAGTAGAACATACCTATTTTATTTATTTTGTCTTCAATAACCAGAAGAAAATGATTGCATTCATTAGAAATATTGTATTTTGAAGGGTTCCCCTTATTCAGTATAGTATCTGAAGCACTTTAAATAACATTTAATGTGGATTTGATAAAAAATTAAACATAATTAACGATTACATTCAACAATTGAAAATGTTCAAAGTTACCCGCTTCTACGGTATTCCTTATTATAATAATCAAAGCAAGTGAGTGGCGCTATGCGTTAGCTTCGTATCTGGGTTCTATTCATGAGATTGCCTATCCTAGGGATCTGCTTCTATTGCATGACTTAATTCAATATCCACTTGGCTTTTCGTATATTTGTGCATTGGTTTCGTTGGATGACGTCATTTTAATTCAACTAAGACATCCCTGGTCGCACAAAACTGCAACTGTTGAACTACATGAAATGGATTTCCATCGTCCTCCCCTCCTCCTCTTTCTCCTTTTCTTTTTTCAATCTTCTTCTTCTTCTTCTTCTTCTTCTTCTTCTTCTTCTTCTTCTTCTTCTTCTTCTTCTTCTTCTTCTTCTTCTTCTTCTTCTTCTTCTTCTTCTTCTTCTTCTTCTTCTTCATCTCCTCCTTCTCCTTCTCCTCCTCCTCCTCCTCCTCCTCCTCCTCCTCCTCCTCCTCCTCCTCCTCCTCCTCCTCCTCCTCCTCCTCCTCCTCCTCCTCCTCCTCCTCCTCCTCCTCCTCCTCCTCCTCCTCCTCTCCTCCTCCTCCTCCTCCTCCTCCTCCTCCTCCTCCTCCTCCTCCTCCTTCTTCTTCTTCTTCTTCTTCTTCTTCTTCTTCTCCGTCTCTTCCTTATTCTCTTCTTCTTCTCCTTATCGTCCTTTTCTTCTTCACCTCCTTCTTCTTCTTCTTCTTCTTCTTCTTCTCCTCCTCCTTCTTCTTCTTCTTCTTCTTCTTCTTCTTCTTCTTCTTCTTCTTCTTCTCCTTCCTCATCTTCTTCTTCTTTTCCATCTCCTTCTCCTTCTTCTGGTTCTTCTCCTTTTCTTTCTCACTCTCTAGATTTCTCTTTCCCTGTTTCTGCACCGGTGCAATGAACAATGAATAAATTTTTCGTTTCAAAACAGCTGATCATTAAATCTAAGGGCCGGTTCATGAGCTCGGGATTTAGCTAAGTTCTAGACTAAAACGGGTGGCCACAGTAGCATCGACAAACGTTGGCCTCGACACTATGTGCTAAGGGCTCTCTATGCTGCTAACCCACTAACCTTTTGAGACAAACGTTTGTCGATGCTACGGTAGCCACCCGTTTTAGTCTAGGACTTGGCTAAATCCCGAGCTCATGAACCGGCCCTAAATCATACTCTGAAATGTGAAAATTTGTGCCTATATTAAAGCAATGGCTCAAATTGAAACTTTGACCGCTCATTCCTATGTCTACGATGACTTTTTTCAAAATATAAGACCTTATCAAACATCTACTCAATGCGATCTTTCAAATGAGACATGAACGAACAAAATCGGTTGAGAAAGGAGTTCTGATTACATAAAACATGTTCGCCTATTTCATATAAAGATTTCCATTGTGTGTTTTACAGCCGACAGTCAGCACGAAGTGTACTCTCCGGCGCTGCTGACCAATCGCAGCCTCATCGGCAATCCGGTCTACTCGAGTCCCATAGTTGTGGTAGCCAGCCGACAGCTGAGCTCATTAGTGCTGACACTGCAATCTCTTGTGCATCAGCCGGGCATACACGCGCCCAGTGTCCTTGTCGTCTACGCCTCTCAAGGTCAGCCAGTCAACCGTTCGGCGACCTTGAAAGGGCCCAGGCGAGGTCAAGGTCACAGCAGCAGTGACTATGCAACCGTCATCAATCTGTTCTCGTTTCAAGCGGTGCCCGTCAATGTTAGCTCGGATGATACTAAGGGTATGTAGAGAATTAGTATGTAGTTTGTTGTATGTTGAATGTAGTATGTTGTAGGTACAGAGCGTGCCATCTAAGTTGGCGTCTAGGGGAGGCAGTGCGAGAGAGATGGATAATCTCTCCCACCACGCTTCCCCTCCAGCCGCTAAGGTTAGTACAGTCACCTCGAAAATTCTCAAATGTAGAATATGTACACGATGCTATTAACCTATTTTCATACTGAAAGTCAGTGAAGAAAATAACATCATACTACTGCTAGGTAACCGAAGCGAACATGAATTCTTTTATAAAGCTAAGTTTGCCAGCTGAATGAACTTTTGAAACGCCAATTTAGATGGCACGCTCTGTATTATGTTCTACGTAGTATGTAGAGGATATGTAGAATAATTAGTAGGTTATCATCAGAGCCTATCAAAATGTGGCATTTATTTTTCACACAATGTGGCACTAAAAATGTGGCAATATGGCATTTATTTTGGTGAAATATGGCATTATTTCCAGTCGATGTGGCGTTAATAGTTCTAAGAAATAAAAGACAATAACTAAAATTTTCCAAGAAAATAATATAAATACTTGTATTATATTACACCAATAATTACAACCTATTTACATATTCATGATTGTTTGAGCATTATAAAGGCGCTTATTGACAGGGAAAGTAGAGAGAGCAAGTTACTTTCTGGAAGTACTTGCCATTACGTCATTTCCACTTATTTGCTTGTACAGGGAAAGTACTTGCTGGAAGTTACTCTTCTTTACTTTATAATGTTTTTCTCAACACATGTTATTATCTCAACAAATCATCTGATTAATAAAACGATGCGTTTCTTCTGCTCTACTGGCTGAAAGTGGGAGAAAGTGATCACATGACCACCCACGTGACTCTCTACTTTCCTTGGAGGGGCAAGTAAAAACAAACAAGTTTGATTTTACTTCCAGAAAGTGATTACTTTCTCTGAAGTGGAAAGTACCACTATAGACAGGGAAAGTGAGGGGCGAGTTGAAGAGGAAAGTACTTGCTGGAAGTTACTTTCTCTCTCCACTTTCCCTGTCAATAAGCGCCTTAAAACAACATAATTATACTTTCCATTGACAGAGAAAGTAACCGATCATTTAGAAGATACTTTAATTGACTTGATTTACGAAGGGTCCTCTTCACATCTGCTGATGATGTTAGAACAAATTTTATTGCAAGCATCTCTGTAAATTCCCATTCATTCTTGAACGGTGCTCCTTGTCCTACAAGGTTTGGTGGCTATGTTTTGAAGCTAATTCAATTCAATTTTTGAAGTATGTAAAAAAAATTTTAGATTGAATTCAAGTATTTTACTGTATTATAGGCCCCCTGGACTCTTGATATGAGGAAGATATAATGATGTGTGTGGTTGATCATTATTATTTTTATAATTTTCAATATTTCATCTAAATTTCTTTCAGATTACATTGAAAAGGGCGTTGAAACAGCGAAAGAACGTTTCCCCAATAAGAAGTATGTGATTGTAATTGAACAGGGTGTTCTGGTGTCTCCTGATTTTCTTCATTATATGGCGCAAATGGTGCCAGTACTGGAAAAAGACACAACAATTCTGGCCATCTCCGCGTGGAATCCGAATGGTGAGTGATAGATTCATACTTACTCATCCATTCTTTCATTAAACCATACAATATCAAAGTGATTCATTCATTATATTTAATAAATTTGTACCTAAAATATTGGTCTTAAGCCTCGTCATCCAATGGAACCGTTTTCGTCCGGAAATATTTGAAGAAGAAGAAGAAGAAGAAGAAGAAGAAGAAGAAGAAGAAGAAGAAGAAGAAGAAGAAGAAGAAGAAGAAGAAGAAGAAGAAGAAGAAGAAGAAGAAGAAGTAGAAGTAGAAGGAAAAGAAGAAGAGGAAGAAAAGGAAGAGCGAGAGAAAGATCAAGAGGAATAGGAATAGGGAGAAGAAGAAGATGAGGATGAAGACGAAGACGAAGACGAAGAAGAAGAAGAAGAAGATGATGATGATGATGATGATGATGATGATGATAATTGATGATTTAATGAAAATTCAGCTATTGTACAAAAATACTAATATAATTTCAAGTCCTTCAAAATTCAACCTTTTTTTTTTAATTATTTTGACTCCTATTTACCTACCGTTCATCCTCCATTCAAAAATTGTCGAGATTTCAATCTTGTTGAAACAATATTCATATCCCAATTATATTCATTTCATTTGGCGTATGGCTTTCAATAGTGGGGATACCCGAGTAGGGTTGTTCCACTTCACCAATTATCATCCCTTGATAGGGAACATGGTGAAAGTTTGGAGAGCAGACACTAAAAAAAATTAGTTTTTAATTTTATGAATTCCGAAAAATTTAACACTAAAACACAGCACAGAACACCCATTGATGATCGAAAAATATTGAATTTTGATAAAAATTCAGAGCACCAAACTTTTAACACATCACAATTTTGTCATGGCAACAAACATAGTATCCCGCAATAATAAAAGGCGAGAAATTCGTTAAAAAAATTCTCATGAACATTATTCTATTCAATCGATTTATTTCCGTGTGCTTCAAATTTATTACTGTAGAGCTATGAAATGAATAGTGGTGCGGTATGAAGTGTGCGGGGAGCTGTCTCTCTCACACGCTAATCCTCTCTCTCTCTCTCTCTCGCACGCATCTGTCTGCCCTATAGCCTGGTTTTCATTAGTAGAGTTAGTGGTAGAGTTCCCTGGGCGAGTACTAACTATCTTGTGAACTCTCCCAATGAAAACGTTCATAGTAGAGTAGAGTGATGGTAGAGTACTTGTTTTTGTGCGACACAAGCACAGTGCAATAGGATAGAGTTAGTAACTGGCTGAACAAGTTACTCTACCACTAACTCTACTAATGAAAACCAGGCTTATCTCTATCACCCCCACTCGACCAGCTTCTACATTCCTAGCATTTCAGTCACCTCTATTCAAATCGTAGCTGTACTGTATCTATCGTATTTGCAGGTTACGTCAATGTGTCCAGTAACCCATATGTGGCTTATCGAAGTACAGATCGCCCCCAATACGCATTCATGGTCCCCGTTCAAGCCTTCAACTCAAACAAGCTCACTCATAACTGTTCAAAACAGTAAGTAGCTTAAAAACTAGTACTTCTAATATAATGTAAAGTATTCCTTTCAAATTCTCTCACTTTTCACTGTATTGTTAACAAATTGTTCAGCTTTTATGTAAATTGAAGTTTTTGGGTGAAAATGTATTACTTTTAGATTTAGATCAACTTATTTGTAGAATTCTTGTTGCTGTTGTGGAATTATTGTTGCTACTATTGTCAATTGCACTATTTTATTGTTTACAGAACTGGACCGCGGTTTCGTGGCTTCACTAGTCACATTTTCAACACAGATAATGTAAATATATTAAATATATAATGTAAATATATCTGTGCTAGGAGCTACAGTATACACAAAATCCTCTGTTTCTACTATAAAGATTTTGAGTATAGTGTAGCTCATGTTGTATTGAAATTCAACAATATTGTATTGACCTTGTCTATGCTGTAATGGCTTTTTGACAGTAAAATTTTATTCGTTTATTAATAAAATGTAAAATGTACTATTAAATAGTTGGATTGATACTTGTTTAAAGCGGAGTTGGCGATTGAGGCGCTCTGAGTGGCAGAATCAAAAGTTTCGGAGGTCCATGTTTGCCCTTGGATAATAGAAACAAAATAGTATTTAAGATAGAACTTCAGAAATTTATTTATTGCCAAAAGAGTTTTTTACAAATAGTAGAAATTCATACAAGTTCAATAAGAATTGTTGAATCACAATTTGAATGAGTTCAATCAGAAAGACAGGATTGTACATTTCAGGATTGTAATTTCACATTCTTCAAATGTGATTGATCGAAAGACAGGATTGTTAGATATATTCGAATCAATGATAGCGTATCTTCAGGGTATCACTAATCATGGTTAATATTTTCCTCAATTTAGCGCCAGTATATCTAGTCTCGGTATCTAAATGGAATGATACTTAAATTTCAATGTAAAATAATGTAATAATGTCTGAAATACTATAATTTCAATGTTAATTAATCAATTTCTTTTATTAGGTTTCATCGAGAATCCACCAGCAACTCATCATCAGAAGGCGATGAAATAATCTATCCAGAAGTGTCACGTGCCCTGATAAGGCCATTGGACATTATTCTGAGTGGCAATGAACAATTCCACCATCATCTGGACATACCACGTTCAACAAACATGTAAGTATAGCTAGTTCACTAGGGCATCTGGATTAAATTGAATTATTGTCATGTTATGGAATTTAAAGGTAAATCTATCAAGCGGATCCAGAAACTTGGAAGTTTCTGATTTATTACATAGGCTGCTCAGTCACTAAGCCCCTGCGCCCACTAAGCAACTGCTATCTGATTTCAGTCAGCAACCCAGCGTTGCCAGATGACTTTGGCTGATAGGTTAGATTACCCGATAACCCGAAAAACAGCCAAATGTCATCTGGCAACATTGGGTTGCTGACTGAAATCAGATAGCAGTTGCGAAGTGGGCGCAGGGGCTTATCATGTGTGGTCCATTTGGATAATAAAACAAATTACTGAATGAAACATATTTATATTATACAAACTATTATTTCTTGTGTCCACGAACTGACACACATCCTACCGACACCGATCTTCACTGTTGGCAATGATTTCATGGAACTCGAAAGCGCTCCAGTCAGTAAGAAGAGAAATCTGTTTGCTTACATTGAAAATAATATGACAGCAAGTCCGTAGTAAAGTGTAAGTAGTAGTATTATTAAAAATGTGAGACAGTTGCATGAAAATCCAATTGAATTTAACTGGAGTAAATGATGTCATCTAAGGCTAGGCGTACACCTAGGCGAACCACTCACTAGAAACGTTTTTGTCAGAAAGTTTTGTCAGAAACTTGTTAGGCTAGGCGTACACCAGTTAGTCAAGACAAGACAAGATGAGATTAGTCACGTTTAGTCACAGTACTTCACATAGTTGCTTATGAAGCAACACACACCGATTAGTCATTGCATCAGTGTGTGCTGCTTCATAAGCAACTATGTGAATTACTGTGACTAAACGTGGCTAATCTCGTCTTGTCTTGTCTTGACTAACCGGTGTACGCCTAGCCTAATGCAACTTAATGATGCAAATTGGTTGATACCAATAACGTACCTATCTAAATGCAATGACGTCATTTGATGCTGGTTAAATTCAATTGGATTTCTGTGCAACTAGACGATTTTTTTCCACGTTTCAATAAAGATTTATTTTCTATATTTTGCAGCGATCCAGCAGTGTGGATTGAAAATCCGGCCGGTATGATTTTAGATCGTTATTTGCAGCACATTAATGCGTTGTTGAACGAAAGCCGGCAGTTGATGATTTCCGAGGAGGACATTGCTAGTTGTGCGTCGAATGTTCACCTCTCACATCTTCTGGCCAGTGATGGAGGGTACGTTTAGAAACGAAGTTATTCTCAAGTTTTGTAGAGTAGATGAATTAGCAATAAACAATAATTAAACAAACAAATATCGGGTGAAACGTGAAAATGTTTTAATATGATTCACTACACATGATCCTTATTCTATTTGATGTGTGTTTATCTACGACCGTGATTTAACGCAATCATTACAGTTTCATAATTGAAATCGTAACAGTTGCTTTTTCGAAACGGAATTTGAAACTTGTATCGTAATGACGACTTTATGAAACGGATGCTATATTATGAAACGGTTCTAGTTCAATCTGTTCCAGTTTTAAAACACTGGAACAGAACAAAACACAATCGCAGCTGATAAAAGCACTGTATAGCAGGATTCTTTTAACTTGTCAGAAAACAGCTGATTTAACGTTAGTAAACGAGCGTACATCAATCAGCTGTTTCTGAAAATTTAAAAGAATCCTGCTATAGCTGTTCATGCGTGTGTGCTTTTAGCAGCTTCCTAACCTATAAGCAAGGTAAATTTAATATTGAAATTGAACAATGGTCGTTTGAATCAAGGTTAGTTTAATTTGATAATAATTAATGTGAATAATTATTATGGGGGTTTTTTGGTCGTAGATAAAATGGTGTATGCAATGGTTGTATTTTAGCCTTTAAACGACTCAAAAAGAATAAAATGAAATAAGGCGAGGTAGAACCTACGTCCCGTAAGGATCTCCTCACCGATAAAAAGCCATACGATTAAAAAAACGACTCTTGAGATACCTTAAAATAACTCGCGGCGTTGCCGCTCGTATTTTAACCTCGGTATTTCACTCGTCTTTTAAAGGCTCTCATAATACAACCATTGCATAAACTACTATATTGTCATTCTACTGTATTTCTCGACCTCTAAGTTTTATGAAACAGGACCCATATTTCCAATGAAATTAATTACATCTTGCTCATAGCCTGTGAATTATTTGATCTAAATTTGGGATGGAAGTTGTATTGAGCGAATGCCTTTCCGCTTTTTTTCCGAATTGTAATGATTTTTTTTTGCTGGGAATGATGCCCACATAAGCTCTAGGCTTGTGCGTGGGTAATGGGAAGGATGATGATGAGAGATGGATGAACCTGAATCTGTTTTAGTAATTGTCTCCACCGAAGTCGAAATTCAGAAAGACTTTCAGAAATGTCTTAACCTTAGTAGATGGACCATGAAATCTTCCAATAAATTAAATTCATTTATAATAATATAATAATTCAGAAAGAAGTGTTGTTTTCAGAAAGAATTTCAGAAATGTCTTAACCTTAGTAGATGGACCATGAAATCTTCCAATAAATCAAATTCATTTATAATAATAATAATAATTTATACAACCAATAAATGAATGAATAATTTCATAGTTTGTGTAAAATGTATGGTTTTTTTCTTTTTCAGAAATCATTCGACTATCGCCATCTACTACAGAGAGCAGGGAAGTGGAGAGCACGCAGTGCTGAGGGATTTGGCCAGCAGCTGTTTTGGACTGAGATTGAGGCCCAGCGAGACCGGCAAACCGCCTCCCGGCTTCTTCAGAGGCATGCTTAGGTCAGTAGCCCAACTATTATTATGTAGAATGAATGAATTCATACATTGAAACCGTACAAAAATACTTCGAAATAACTGATCACTTTCAATTACATGCAATCAGTACAACAGAAATAGAATCTAATTAGATCTTATTAAAACCGTACAAAAATACTTCAAAATTGACTGATTACTTCTCCTATAATTGGACGCTCTCCGGGTAAAAGGGGATAAGTCAATTTTTCAAATTTTTTATTATTGAAAATCAAATTCTTTGACAGCTTTATCTTCGGGTATAAGGGTATAAGTCCGTACTCCTATATAAGAGCTGTAATCACCCATGTGAATATTGTAATAAGTATTAAGTAGATAACTTTGTGAGGGTAAAAGGTAATAAGTGTATTATTGACTTATTCCCTTTTACCCGGAGACCTTCCAATTGTAATCAGTACAACAAAAATAGAATCTTGAATTAAATTTTATTGAAACCGTACAAAAATACTTTGAAATTGACTGATCACTTCTCCAATAATTGCAATCAGATTCCCGACCGGGCAAAAGGTTTTTGTACAGCAGCGTTCATCGAATTTCCTTACTAGCTATTATTCTGTTGTCAATATTCGCAGTAGCGGAAGTCTTCAGAGTATTTTATAGCATTATTAATTAGGAATTTCGTTAAATTAATTATTATGATTTAAAAAGCAATTGAATGTTTACAATATCCTATCTCCTATGAAAAACTTTGTTATCCTATAGACTTAATTTTGTAGATCAATAGATTTAAATAATAGACAATTTTATGGTGAAATGCATATTAGAAGGCAATAAATGTTTCTACTTATTCATATTTTTCATTTTTTTCCAGGTTCTCCTTCAACAATAGACATGTGATGCTGATTGAATCCGGATCTTACTTTTACAAACAAAAGCAAAGTATCGTTGAAAATAAATTTATGTAAAACTAGATGTTTCTCTCTCACTCATAATTTGTGACATAAATTCAATGTTGGCAAATTGTTGACAAATGCAGGGAGGTAATTTCTTTTTTCACAAAAATGTTTGGGTTGAGTTTTTGTTGATGGTTATTGTGTTTTTGACAATAAGGGTGTCAAATTCAATTCAATTCAAAAATTAATTTATTTCAATTCTTCACAAGCATATATACACCAACAAATAAGCACTCAAATTCAATTCAAGATAGGAAATATCTGTACTTCCTTTAATATTGCAATAGTATTCTTTTTTCATATTGATGTAATTAATATTAGAAGTAGAATGCTGAATTTATGCTGTGTTTGTTTGCAAAGATGTTTGGGGAAACCCAACCAATTTTGTCTAGAGAAAAATAAATTGTGAAGTAAATTGTTTGATTTATCTTGGGTTACCTAAAACTTTAATCAACACATACTGTTAATTTTATTCATTATTATATTACATTCCGTTGTTTTAGTGTGTGCTCGTAAAAATGTAAATTTGTTTCTAAATAATTATTTAATAAAATTAATTTTATTTGGTCAATCGTGTCTCTTTCACTCTTTCCTTCTTCTTCTTTTACCTATTCTCTTTCTTATTCTCCTTCCCTTCTTTTTCTTCTGTTGAAGGAATTTTTGAATAGCTAATTTAGGAAAACAGGTCTTCCAATACTCACTTGTCCTAAATTATCTTATGTAAGAATATCCTCCATAAGGCTAGGCGTACACCGGTTAGTCAAGACAAGACAAGACGAAATTAGTCTCGTTTAGTCACAGTAATTCACATAGTTGCTTATGAAGCAGCACACACTGATGCAATGACTAATCGATGTGTGTTGCTTCATAAGCAACTGTGTGAAGTATTGTGACTAAACGTGACTAATCTTGTCTTGTCTTGACTAACCGGTGTACGCCTAGCCTAAGAGAAAAAGTGATAAAATGATATGAAATCAATATACACACAAGTATAGATCAAATTCATTTATTGTTGATGCTATAATCAAATACAATATAACTATATATAAGTAGTTAAATTGTCTTTGCTATAATTCATACAACCGCTAACTCATACAACCGATTATTCACACCGACCATGGAGGAAAAATTATGGGATATAACAATCAATTTATATAATTTACACAGGAAAATTGCTGGTTATTGAGAAATATATACAGGTAATGTAATATAATACCTGTAAGTATATATTATTCAGGTCTACATACCGGTGAGTTACAATGATGGTTTACATACCGTCATAGACTAACTATACTTGTTAGTGATACCGTGTTGTCTGTGATACCGTACACACAATTAATTCAATACTGTTTTACAAATGATTATTACTTAAGAATACTCACATAGAAAAATTAGAAAATACTTTTATATACACAAATTTTCATGGCCTTGCCATTTAGATAGGATAAAATTTGGTTTAGGAGGATTCGTTTTAGAAATTTCTGACTCCAGGAATAGCATTGACAGCTTGGTTGCTGTCGCCTGCAGTTTGAACAGCGAACCATACTTGCTTGCCTACGGCCACTGAGATGTGAGACACTGTTAGACCTTTGCTGCTCAATTCATCTGTAACACAATAATTGAAAGCCACGTTCTGAATTACAAAGGATTGTAATAGAAATGTAAATAAATATAATATCTCAATCAAAGTGTAAGGCTAAGAAAAGTTGAAGACAAGATTAGTCACACATATTACAGTTGCTTATAGCACACACCGATGCAATGACTAATCGGTGTGTGTTGCTTCATAAGCAACTATGTGTATTAATGTGACTAATCTTGTCTTGTCTTGTCTTGACTAACCGGTGTACGCCTAGCCTAAGAAAAAATTAAATTTAATGAAAAATGGAATAAAGTAAAATAGTAGAAAAATTAGTATGAAACGTGATAAGTAGTAAAAAATCCAAAGTACGAGTATTTAAATTATAATTATTATCATCATAACACCACAAATGATTGTGATAAACATCAAAATAGATTTGTAGATTCAAAGTATAGCAGAGTAGGCCTATACTAAAGAATATCAATCATTTACATTATTGTTTCAACACTAATTATTGACGAGGTGTCAGTTTCACTGTAAATGAATGACAATCATACTCTAAAGTTCCTTTCAAAGCCTTTCAAAGAAGCTTGAAAGAACCTTTCAAAGGAACTTGAAAGCGCTTCAGTCCAGTGAGTGACATTTATGTTATTTACAGTAAAATTTGATTGCATGTCTTCAATTCTAGTGTTGGAACAATAGTGTCAACTTCGCAGTTCGTTATGGATAAAAAAATTCAGAACTTCTATACATTTACATATTACTAAGCTTTTAATACATTGTGTGTGGTGTAAATTCATTATTTTTCTCAGTTTCTTTTTTTAAATATGAAGTTACAGTACTGTCGGATACACTACTGTTACACACTACTTACGAATGATTTTAGCGAAGTCAGTTCCAGCGTTGGTGCCTTGGAAGAGCAGTAGGTTCGAAGTGATTGCAACTCCTGGAGTGAACTGAGCACCATCAATGTTGGTCAGGTAGCTGTGTCCATCGCCTTGAACTGTGCCTGCAATCACACAATTTGAAAATTTATTCTATTCATATACAGAGTGTTTCAGAAGTAGTGTCGAACATTTTAGGGTATTGTTCCTGGATGATAGGAGACTACAAATATCGTATTATTTTGAAGTGTCCAAAACTCAGCGGTTATCCTTATTAATAGCTACCATTTTGTTTTTTTCACTTGGGAATTTTTATCTCAAGAACGAAATGTTGTATTGATCTGAAATTTGGCACGAATATTCATGCTATATAAAGACTCAACTTTAACACGTTGAGTGCTATACGGGTCTCCCGGTTCCCGTACGGATCGTCAGCCCCTGCTGTGAAAATGAAATAAAAACTTTTCGATGTAAATTTTCAAAACGGCGGCCATTTTAAAGTTTTGATGGCAAATTTCACGAAAACTAATTTCAATGTAAAATAAAATTTGGAAAAAAGTTATTCTTGTACATTTTCTGTAATGTAAAAGGTTTTCGTGAAATTTTCCATCAAAAATTTAAAATATACATTTGATGGCAAATGTTTGCCATCAAACATTTTTTAGTCAAAATGTTTGAGCAACTATGTGAAGTACTGTGACTAAACGTGACTAATCTCGTCTTGTCTTGTCTTGTCTTGACTAACGGGTGTACTCCTAGCCTATTCCCTATGTCCACACTTGTTCGATTTTGTGTGATGCACACAGGGGCGTCATTTGGGGATGGCAGGGGGGGCATTTGCCCCCCCCCCCCTGATTGCTGGGTTACAGAAAATATTCTGTACTAGCTAATGTACAAATGAGCATTTTATCCGGCAACCACCCCCCCATCCGGTGTTTGCCCCCCCCCCCCCAAGGTTTTGGTGAAATGACGCTACTGGATGCACAGAGCATGACGCATGCGCGGTGCAGCATTCGTTTTTCTGCTTAATAGGATGCAGTAAGCACAAGATGAAACGGAAGTCGAAACGAAAATCGACCAATTGTGAACATAGCTATCTGGGAATATCAGATAGGCTATCTCAGTAGCAAACTGTAGTGAAGAATACGGTATGGTATTGACCTAAGACCATGTATAGAATAGACACGGTCTACGCTATAAATGTTGAAGCAAACATGAATTGGCTGATTAGGGGCAAATCATTACCCCGGTCGTACACCGGAGCAATAAGCAATAGGCAACTAGCAACATATGGATCATATGATTGTGTACTCTATACAAACCAATAGTTCAATGCACACCGAAACGGCTGCTTTAGGTGTGCATTGGACTATTTGTTTCTATAGAGTAGACGATCATATGATCCAAATATTGCTTATTGTCTATTGCTTATTGCTCCAGTGTACGAGCTGCCTTATAGTCGAAACTATGCGAGCGTTCTTGGGGCAAGACCACAAGTCACAACTATACGAGCGTTCTTTGCTTTCGTATTATAGGCTACACTAACAGTACTATATCATGTACTACTGTATAGTACCAGAGACAATTGGAGTTCTAGTTCCAATTGCCTCTGATAGTACATAAACCATGCGACGGCCCTTGAATTTAGTGTAGTCGTGCATCAAGTATCTCAACAGCTGATATAATCTTGTCTCTCTCGCACAGTTCACTCGCTCTCACTCTCTCTTAGGGGCAAGAAGAGATGTTTGCTTCAAAGACTTCTTATGTGAAGATAGGAAAGACCGTGTCTATTCTATATAGCAGGATCCTTTTATCTTGTCAGAAATCAGCTGTGTCGGTAATAATTAAACATTGATTTTGATACAATAATCAAAAGGCTTAAAAGTCTTAAAGACCTTTTAAGTCTGGAGTGGTCCGTAGCCGAGGGCGATAAGCGCCTGTCTGATAATCCAAAGGTTCCAAGTTCGAATACAGAATACAGTTCGAATACAGTCTTTAAAAGACCTTTTTAAAGAAGACCTTTCAAAGAATAACTTTTTAAAAGACCTTTTCAATAATCTGCGAGATTCAGCATTTGCAGGTTAAGTATTGTGATATTAATCGTCGATCATATGTTTTCTGACAAGTTAAAAGGATCCTGCTATACATTGTCTAAGGTATTGACTATAATGTTTGACTATCTACTGAGCTTATAGTGGTGTCTCACCTTGCACGGAATGCTGCAGCTGGTTAGAGGTGATGGCCAGTGTGATGAGTGGTTGGTGGGGGGCGTCGGCGTGGTGCGTGAGCTGGCCGCAGTGGAGGCCGGCGTCGGCAGCCAGCGCCGCGGCGTTGATCAGGTTCAGTCCGTTGCTGGTGCGTCCGGTCAGCAGGCCCATCACTGCCGCCGCCGCCACAAACCGCTTCGATTCTAGCACTGCGCCTGCATAACAACAACGAAAACAAAATTGACATTCGTAGAATAGAATAGAATAGGAATAGGAATGGGAATGGGAATGGAAATGTGAATAGAAGAATAGAATAGGAATAGAATAGAATAGGAATAGAATAGGAATAGGAATAGGAATAGGAATAGAATAGGAATAGAATAGAATAGAATAGAATAGAATAAAATAAAATAGAATAATGCTTTTTATAAATATTAATATTTATTGATTTCCATTGTTATGTTTGTATATGATGACGTTTGTATTGTACTGGATGGCGCAAAAAGAACGGATGGATTTGAGTAGGATAGTATCAGTGGACTAGAGCTGTCTGTGACCGCAGAGCGACACTAGGTTAAAGTATCCAGTTTTGGTATCAATGGCGTAATAATTGACCTTGCAATAACGCGTATTTGCTGTTGAACAATATTTCCAATAGAATGAATTTGCAATCGTCGTTCAACGAAGCTTCAGCAGAAAGTTTCAAGTCGAGCTTATTGGCATGAGATTCTTCTTCACTTAAAATTCAAAGTATCGTTCAATGACAGGTACAGATATAGGAATTCTTTTTCTACAGATACAGATTCTTCTTTACTTGAAATTCAAGTTTACTATCGTAAATATCGTTACATTGAAGATTTGAATACTGCAATACATGAATGAATTGCTGCTGTATCAAAAGTTAAGGACCAATTTGAGGCTATTAATGAGCATTAACGCATTAAGATCGCCATATTTTCTATATAATTTTTGAAATATACTCAAGTGTTTTGGAGTTTTTCATACAAATTCTCAAATTGGGTTATTGACTTAGTATTTTGATGTTAGGAGGATAAATGTATGATTCAAATAAACTTTCTTATAACACTTTGGAAAACATCCGTCTTTGTGCGCCACTCTGTATGAACTGTGAGAGTGGTTTGCCCATATATAGCAGTCGTTAAAATCATTATTTTATTGCTCACTTTCTTAGGTCCAATTCCGCTTCACGTTTTCGGTTTACAAGAGATTGACAATGATGTAACAACACTAACAACCGAAACCGGTATCTCGATGTATTAATTTTTTGTTCTGACAACTTCTAGCCTTCTTATTCATCGTTAAAAAATGATCGACTGTTTTATTCACCTGTGGTTTTGACATTGATCTGAACTTTGGTGTAGTCCGCATTGAGCAGAATTTTAGCGGCGATTTTCCCCAAATTTTTAGCCAACTCGATCCAGGGCACATTGGCGGGATCCAGAGAAGCAGACAGGATTGGTGCGTTCACAATGCCTGTCAGTTGGAATCTGCAAATCGTTGAAAAAATTGTTATTATTTCTCAAAATCTATGCACAAAAGTAGTATCTTTCTGTAGAATAATTATTCTAGATTCTATCAGAAAAAAGTCTTCTACTGGGGAGCTTTCTCTTATTGAATTTGAAGTGAGAACATCATATTATTTAAGAACACATTATTTAAGTTTTTTGTACAGCAGCGTTCATCGAATTTCCTTACTAGCTATTATTCTGTTGTTGATATTTGCAGTAGCAGAGGTCTTCAAAAGTATTGAATGCAATATTCAGAATATTAAAAGTAAGGAAATTTGTTCAATTAATTATTGCAAAACATTTACATCATGAATGATCGACTGATACGAACAACAAGAATTAAAATATGAAAACTGAAATTAAGTTTAAAAAATCTCAATCGTGAATAAAGATTTAATAATAGGTCAATTTTTCAAATATGTTCAATAGTGATCTCCTTAGCTCTCGTACATTTCTAGAAAAAGCATTCACGTACAAGATTCTACTCTCACAAATCTCTATCAAAATCACGTCTCTTTCATGGATGTTGAACTCTTTTGAACATTCCGGGCACTTTTGCACTACGAAAGACGGAGAAATTTACGTGTTTCCGATCTTTTTTAAAACGATTTAACAAAAAAGTTTGAATTTTAAAGTATAAAAGCTGAGGGCTTGGAAGGAAGGGTTTCAAAAACACCTCAAAATAATAATATATAGAACTAAGGGCGGTTGCAGACGAACCACAATCCCATGTGGGATGGGACCGACATATATGATCATAGGATCGTCAACTCTATACAAACAAATAGTCCAATGCACACTGACTGGTGTGCACTGGACTATTTGTTTGTATAGAGTTGACGATCATATGATCATAATTATGTCGGTCCCACATCCCACATGCGATTGTGGTTCGTCTGCAACCGCCCTAAGGCAGCTCGTACACCGGAACAATAAGCAACAATAGGAAATAAGCAGCATTTGGATCATAATTATGATCGTCTACTCTATAGAAACAAATAGTATAATGCACACCTAAAGCAGCTGTTTCGGTGTGCATTGAACTATTGGTTTGTATAGAGTAGACAATCAATGTTCCATATGATTGCTGGTTGCCTATTGCTTATTGCTCTGGTGTACGACCGGGGTAATAGTCTAGTTCTCACCATTTAATTTGACGCTTGGCATTAGATAGATAGATAGATAGAGAGATATTATTTCTTGACGTTGCTGATGATCGTAGAGTACGATGGAAAAGAAATAGTATCTATCTATCTATCTAACTAAGGGTGCTTTCCTGTCGGAGCCGTGGCATAGCCCCTTTAAACTAAAATGGCCGCGGCCTTCAATGTGACAGCGTCGCTGTATCGGCTTGCATGAGCAATGCAAATCGGTCATGTGTTGCGATCTGTCGGAGCTGTGATGGACCATCGATGAAAGCGTTGCTAGTATCACAGCTGGTATCGCTTATCACAGCTCCGACATGAACGCACCCTAATGCCAAACGTCAAATTAAATGGTTAGCACTATATATATTTATTTCTCTAATGTTGTACTCACTGGGATTGAGGATTCCTGAGAGCGACAAACTGTTCAGCAACCTCGACAGCCACCCTAGTCTGCGCCTCGTCTGTGCTGGCACCCAAATGGGGGGTGCACAACACCCTCGGGTGGCCGATTATCTCCAGGGTGGTCGGGTTCTTCGGCGGCTCCTCGCTAAACACATCCAGACCGGCACCGCCGCATTGTCCATTCTGAAAATTCAGAAGAAAATACTCAAATTAAAGTTCTTTATTGCCACAAGTTCATATAACAAAGATGTAAAGCAGGATTCTCTTAACTTGTCAGAAAACAGCTGATTTAACGTTAGTAAACGAGCGATAAACGTAAACGATGTAACGTTAGTACATCAATCAGCTGTTTCTGACAATTTAAAATAATCCTGCTATACATGTAACGTAACTGCATGATTTTATTATTTGCCTGAGTTTTCACAATGAGAGAGATGAATGTTTAACTTACAGTAAAGTAGCATAAATACTTACAATAAGTATACAGTTGTGTTCACCCATCAAGAATAACTTGAAGCCTATGCCACAATTATACTTTTCTCCATCTCTTTCCTAATATTTTCCCATTAATCTCTGAATTTTTCCAATTTATTACTTTATTGGATGAATTGATTATTCAAAGATCATATAATAATTCCCACTCACATCTTTTTAAACATCTTCAATAGATGTGGTATATCCAAATAAAATACACTATCTATGATATTGAATCATTTTTGTGTAAATTACTTTTCATAATTCGAAAGTATAAAACATTTTTTTATAATATGTTTTGAAGGTTGTACTGTACTTACATTGAGGGCCTTGAGCAGGGCAGCTTCCTCAATAATTCCTCCTCTAGCCACGTTGATCACTTTCATTCCTTTCTTGCATTTGGCAAATACGGCATCGTTGATCAGATCTGCAATGAAATTTAAATGAAAACCAGGAAAAAATAGTTTCAAGGAACCTATATAAAAGTGCCAGTAAGTCGACTTACGGCTATAACAACGTTAACAGTAAAAAATAAAAATAAATTGAACTGATAATATACATTAAAATAGTCTATTTAAAATAATAGATAAAATGTAAAAGGATATAAAATGAAAAAAATTGAAGAAAAAACACAATCATGTTTGAATATTAATGAGTTGAATCAATTATTTCTTATAATCACTTATTAAAAATTCATTACTGTAACGACTTGATAGCAACGAGAATAGATTAAGGTACCTACGTACAGAGGTTTTATTGTAAATTGTTATCGAATAGAAATAATGTAATAAATAAATTTATCAAGAAAAAATACTCAAACGCGTAGAAAGATTCTATATATGTTATGTAATCACACTATCTTATAATTATGTTATATTGGAAAGACTGTTATGTGATGAATTTATTTTTTTCAAGAGAAAAGAGATTTTTGTAATACGTAGTAGGATAATAATTATGTTTAATTTGTTATTGGAATCTCAATTTTTCAAATTAATTAAAAAAAAAAACTGCAAATATATAGCCTAATATTAGGGTCAAAAATTAATAGAATCTGAATTATTCAAATTTATTTAAAAAACTGCAAAGATTTAATAATATTATTTGTTTAAAAAATCATGGGATCTCGATTTTTGCTGTTGAAATAACACTATAGTCTATTCACCGAAACGAGGCAGTGCACGTAAACAAAGTGTGCGTGCCTGCATCGAAAAACAGCTGGACAGCTGAGTCAAAGGCATGTTATAACTAAATTTCTCTCGCTCTCAATCCGTATCAGCTGAATACGCGATTAGTTGCATACGCTGAAATGTGAACATGCCATCATGCAATACACTCAGAAAAGACACGCGCAAGCTCACTCGGTGTTGACATTCACTGACTGGTTTCGGTGAACAGACTATAGAAAGGAGACAGAAAAAGTGAAGGAACTTTTCTTACTTCTTGTCTGAGGAATAAGGGGCGTATGGACTGTGACGTAATCAGCTTGCGGCCAAATTTCGTCGAGTGTCAGCAATTCTACGTTGAACTCTTTGGCTTTCTCTGCACTCAGAACGGGGTCAAAGCCGATCGTCTGAAATTTGACGAAAAAATAAATGAAAAACAGTTGTTATCAGTTGAAAACGAGCTGTGAAAAACATGCCACAATCATGTTATCAGTTGATGTAATTAATTGAACTAATTTTCATGTGCAACGCTCATGAGCTGGTTAGGTATAGCAGGATTCTTTTAACTTGTCGGAAAACAGCTGATTTAACGTTAGTAATCGAGCGTACATCAATCAGCTGTTTTCTGACAATTTAGGATTCTTTTAACTTGTCAAAAAACAGCTGATTCAAAGTCAGTAAACGAGCGTACATCAATCAGCTGTTTTCTGACAATTTATAAAAGAATCCTGCTATAATAAAGTACAGTATCTCGTTGGAAAATTCTTTGTTTTAAAAGTAATATTCATTCCCAAGGATTACAAAAATAGAGTTTGTGAATAAAGTGTAAGGCCCAGCGCCCACGGAGCAACTGCTATCTGACTACAGTCGCAACCCCAGCGTTACCAGATACCATTGGCTGATAGGTTAGATCGTTAGATTACCCGATTACCCGAAAAACAGCTAATGGTATCTGGCAACGCTGGGTTTGCGACTGTAGATAACAGTTTTGAGCCTAAGGGTAAATAACTGAGAAAAATAAATAGAGTAAAGGCGCTTATTGACAGGGAAAGTAGAGAGAGCAGGTTACTTTCTGGAAGTACTTGCCATTACTTCACTTTCTACTTATTCGCTTATATACAGGGAAAGTACTTGCTGGAAGTAACTTGCCTTCTCTTCTTTACTTTTTAATGTTTTTCTCAACACATGTTATTATTTCCAAAAATCATCTGATTAATAAAACAATGCGTTTCTTCTGCTCTACTGGCTGAAAGTGGGGGAAAATGATCACATGACCAACTACCTGACCCTCTAATTTCCTTGGAGTGGAAAGTAAAAACAAACAAGTTTGATTTTACTTCCAGAAAGTGATTATTTTTTTGGAGTGGAAAGTACCCCTATAGACAGGGAAAGTAAGGGGTAAGTTGTATGAAAAGGCAAGTACTTGCTGAAAGTTACTTTCTCTCTCTACTTTCCCTGTCAATAAGCGCCTTAAGTAAAATAAAAAGTAGAGTAAGTGAATGGAAAAGTAGGAGTAAGTAACTGAGAAAACTGCGTGCCTCTGACTATGAATGCATTCACTAAGAAAGCTGTTTGCATTTTAGAGCAATTGCAAGTGATTTTTAGTGGCTAACAGTAGCCTATATTGAATAATATGCTCACCCTCATTCCAAAAGCTTGCATGCGGGTAGCAACCTCGCGTCCAATTCTGCCCAGACCAATCACAGCCAAGGTCTTGCCCGAAATTTCACTTCCAGTGTACAGTTTTCTGTCCCAGCGACCTTCCTTCAACGATTGACAGCCAGGAGCCACGTTTCTGTCAAAAAAAAAGAAATTTGGAATTGTTTGAGAAATTATTGTTACACATTAAGCCCCTGCGCCCACTAAGCAACTGCTATCTGATTTCAGTCAGCAACCCAATGTTGCCAGATGTCATTTTTGGCTGCAAGAGGAACCCGCCCCACTAAACGAGTTTATTTTTCTCAACAAAATTTAGAGAAAAGTTCATAAAACATTATTATTTCACCTATATTACAAGCTTAAATCATTTAAATAATGTTTCACATATAATAACTAATTGAAGTAATCAAACATCTAAAAACTATATTACTCACATATCAATCACTTTATTCCATCAAAAATACATGATACGGAATCAATTTCACAAATTTACAACCTATCTATCATTTACTTTCTTTCATCAAAAATACATGAAACAGAATCAATAGTCACAAATTACATAATATATATAGTGAAATAGGTTATAAGTAAGCAGGTTCATAAATATAAATCATTACAATTAGTTAAATTTACATTACATAGCCTACAATGCTTATGATATCAATCATTTAAATAATGTTTCACATAACCAATTGAAGTAATCAAACGTCTAAAAACTATATTCCCCATCCTGATTCCCAAGCTTCTTTCAAAAAAAATCATAATTCAGGAAACTCTCAATCAATAATCATAATCGTAGTACGGTATTCCTTGTGAACAATCAATTTTATTTATTCTTAGGATAGTATCAGTTTAGTGGAAAATTAGAAATTACAAATTTATCAAGTCAATTAATTTTAATGCCGGTAGGTGATTCAAATTTTGTTTCAAAAACTTGTATGATGTAACAATTCACGTTTCATGTCATTCAATTTAATATATTACTTTCACATTATTGACAGCACGTGACAAGAATCAGCTGTTTTATTTGTACCTTGACCTTTAGCAGATATTATTTAAACCATTCGCCAATTTAGATAATTGCCACTGACCCTTACAACATGAAAAAACTCATTTTTTATCAAGTGTGATGTAATTTACAGAACAGTTCATGATTGACTACTGACATAAAAATTCCAATCTAATATCAGAACATTATCAAATTTTATTATTGGATTAGTCACTATAATAGATTATTCACCAATCTAAATTTTCCACTCAATTGAAATACTTTCAGATTCAATTAACGTTTATGTTTTGTATTTTATGTCTGCGATGATAGTGAAAATGTTTCTCTACGAATTTGTTATTCTCTTATTAAGGAATTCTAATAAAGATAGAGATCAAACTTTCAGAGGGGGAACTGTAGTTATTACCAGAATAAAGCTTATTTAAAGGAATATTATCATTATCAAACATCAAATTAAAAAATTTATATAATATTTTTAGTTTTATTGCCCGAGTCTAAGCTCCGTGTCCCTGACCGCTGAGGAGGAGAGACGAAGATTGCTATGAAATTCACTTCAAAAACCGGTTCTCAATAACGTATTGCATTCCTCCCAGGAACACGGAGCTTTAATCGGCTTGAATTTGAAACATTAATGGAAAAATTCATCATTTTTTACTGTTGTTCACAGGAAAACATTAATTCTTATTGTAGAATACGGAATTGTTGGAATAGATTATTTTACATCGTAATTAAAATCTGTTGTGTTTCTCAGATCACAACCATTGTCCTCGATAATCCGACAGTTATGACCGAGAGGTGGACCAAAATATCATAATTATCAAAGACGTTTTATTTTTAATGTGTTTGAACACATTGAAGTTAACAAAAAGGAAGAAATATTGAAGCTAGGCCTACATGTACGTAGGCAGTGTACGTAGCTGTATGTAGTAAACAATGTACTGTACGTCCAAAACTAACAACGCAACTGCTGAATTCGCTACACTGGACTGATCTCTGCGGAGGCGGAGCGGTGGGAGGGAGATGCATGTTGCTACTGGCAGCGCGTCGGACTACCGAGTACGTCGGATTAAAAAGTGTCGGATTATCGAGGGACAGCTGTACTTATATTACGGTACCTACTTAGGCTAATACTGTTATTCAAATTCAAAAAATAATCTATGAAATTCATTATTGATTGTGAATACAGTTAAAATACAACTGAATAACGAAGTCGATAATACTGAAAAAACATTCGCTGTGGAGAGGTATTCGTTATTGAGAGGTTGTTGTTTCATCCCATCTTACAGACCTTATGAATTTATAATTTTCAATTTAATTTGTGAAATACTGTAGGTAGGCTACCTACTAATGTCATCACCTAAGGCTAGGCGTACACCGGTTAGTCAAGACAAGACAAGACGAGATTAGTCACATTTAATCACAATAATTCACATAGCTGCTTATGAAGTAGCACACACTGATGCAATGACTAATCGGCGTGTGTTGCTTTATAAGCAACTATGTGAAGTACTGTGACTAAACGTGACTAATCTCGTCTTGTTTTGTCTTGACTAACCGGTGTACGCCTAGCCTTAGTCTATGTCACCTTACGATTATTCTTCCTTTTTTGTAATCATAGACAATAAACTAAATTTCATATTCCTCAGTCGCCTGCTTCTACTACAGATTGACAATTTCTTATTCCTGAGGTGCTATTTTCCGTTTTAGAATTCATTTTGTATATTTAAAGTGTGTGAATCTCTCTCACCCTTGGCTTTGTTACTGTTGATACTTCGAGTACTAAAGTTTGATAATTTCTGAACAAGTAGCGTTATAAACATTACATAGCATCATAAACATTTGAGTTCAGCGTTTGATTGATTATTTTATTCGATAAATATATTAATAAGAAGGGAAAATTATGAACTCACCTTGCTAGGCACATAATCAAGGAACATGTCAGCTCACATGCACTGATTGAGTTGCCTCCCGGTGTGCTGTAATAGAAAATGTATTTGTTAGGAATAAGAATGATTTATGGAATTTATATAAATAAATTTCTAATAAAATTCACACGTGATTAAGAATAACTGAAAACTATTCTTTTTTTATATAGAAAACTCATTCTACATTTCTTTTGAAATGAAACAAGCATGAATATGGATGCTTATTAATTTATTTACTTATTTTGATGATGTCTAGCCAAATGCTTCAGAAAAACTTTGAAACTTCATAATTGAATGAACTGAATGAAACTTGTGTAGTTGTGGTACAGTAGTGGGAGGCTAGTTATTTTGACCTCAACATTTGGTAGTATTTTATCAACTCTGAAGATAACCAATAGCTTTATTAATGTAGATATATGCTTTATTAATGTAGATATATGCGTTATTAATGTAGATACAGTATATGCTTTATTAATGTAGTTATATGCTTTATCAATGTAGATATATTCTTTAATAGCTTAATCAGTTGCTTTAATACCTATGTAATAATAACACAATTATTACACATTGACAGACGACCAGCCTTCTGTATTTATTTCTTAAATTATAGGTATAGGAATGCCTATTTAATCTTATAAATGGTATATTATATGTGTCATTACGGAATTCAATTAATATTCATTCTTAAATATTATTTTGGAACTTTTTTTATTATAAGGTGATTGGCTGGTTGCTAGAAGACTTGTTTGGTGTAGAATTTATAAAATAATTCAAATATTCATTCTAAGGTTTTCTCATAATATAATTTCGGAAACAAATTTGTTCTCTTAGTGATCACTGGCACATGTTGGTTTATTTTTTCCATTTCATATTATGGTATTGTACATGTTTTATTGCAATTATAAAAAGAAAAAACAATATTGTCACGATGTGTCTATTGAATGATTGAAATAATGTGGTATATAACATAAATTTGGGAGAAATTTTTATCATGTTAGAGTAAGGCTAGGAGTACACCGGTTAGTCAAGACAAGACAAGACGAGATTAGTCACGTATAGTCACAGTAATTCACATAGCTGCTAATGAAGCAGCACACACCGATGCAATGATTAATCGGTGTGTGTGCTGCTTCATAAGCAACTATGTGAAGTACTGTGACTAAACTCGTCTTGTCTTGTCTTGACTAACCGGTGTACGCCTAGCCTCATGAAACAACACACACCGATCAGTCATTGCATCAGTGTGTACTGCTTCATAAGCAACTATCTGAATTACTGTGACTAAACGTGACTAAACTCGTCTTGTCTTGTCTTGACTAACCGGTGTACGCCTAGCCTTAGAGTATGATAGTTTATTCACGAGACGAAAGCCGAGTTCATAATTATTATACGAGTACTTACTGAAATCATCTGCTATTCCTATTTCTATAAACAGCCGTTTTCAAAATGTCATCCTTGCTTGATAAGTAGTCGATTACAAAGTATTATAAAGGAATTGAATGAAATGAATAATTTTGCAACTGACTTGAGCACGATGACTCCTTTCTTAGTGGCGGCTGCAATGTCAATGTTGTCCACTCCTGTTCCAGCTCTGCCAACCACCTTCAGCGATGTTGCCGCTTCTAGCACGTCAGCTGTCACTTTGGTGTCGGAGCGCACAATCAGGCCATCGTAATTCTGCAAGCATCAACCATTTATTCATTGATCATTTTTTGAGGAATAGTATTCGGACATTCTCAATCCAAGAATCCAAGACCAAACGCTGCGATAAACTGAATTTTTGTAAATCAGGCTGGGTTGAGGCTAAAGATAATTGTTGCGTTTGGACAAAACATCGATGCTCGGTGTCCAATATTTCACGCGGTGCAATCTATCGCAGCGTTTGGACCTGGCTTTATACGCAAATAACTTCATGAAAAACGAAGACGAGGAGGAAGGAGAAGATTAGAGACAAAGAGAAGAAAGTAGTAGAGGAGGTGGAGAAGACGAATAAGATGGAGAAGGAGGAGGAGGAGAAGGAGGAGAAGAGGGAGAAGAGAAGAAGAAGAAGAAGAAGAAGATGAAGAAGAAGAAGAAGAAGAAGAAGAAGAAGAAGAAGAAGAAGAAGAAAAAAAGATGAAGAAGAAATAAAAGAAAAAGAAGAAGAAGGAGGAGAAGAAGAATGAGAAGAAGAAGAAGAAGAAAAAGTAGAAGAAGAAGAAAATAGAAGAAGTAGAAGAAAAAAAGAAGAAGAAGTAGAAAAAAAAGAAGAAGAAGGAGGAGGAGGAGAAGAAGAAGAAGAAGAAGAAGAAGAAGAAGAAGAAGAAGAAGAAGAAGAAGAAGAAGAAGAAGAAGAAGAAGAAGAAGAAGAAGAAGAAGAAGAAGAAGAAGAAGAAGAAGAAGAAGAAGAAGAAGAAGAAGAAGAAGAAGAAGATGGAAAAGAAGGAGGAGAAACAGAAGGAGGAGAAGAAGGAGATGGAGGAGGAGGAGAAGAAATTAAGTAATGAAATTAGTAAACTTAAATTTGTTGCGTTGTTTTGATTAGACTTCAGCCTTAAAAGAGCTCGTTAGTAAAATCATATTAGCCTACTTTGATGATGATAAAGTTCACCGACCTGCTAAGTTACATTTCAAAACAGAATCTATCATTCTTCCCTCGACTTTTTCAAGAATACAGATTTCGTTTCATCTTTCTCGTTTATCTTCCATCTTCTCAAGTTTTTTCTTCTTCTTCAATTCTCTTTCTCTTTCATTTTATCTCTTTCATAGACCATTCCGGTCTATCTCAACCGGAGATATATGATCGTCTTAATTGCATTATTTCATCCCATCATTTTCTATAGATAAGAGCTGTTATTAACTTTTATTATTCACATTAATTTCCTGTCATAAGTTATCACTATGCAAATTCAGAAGTTTCCATTCCCCAGCAACCAATTGCGATGCAATCTACGGAAAACAGATCATGTAACACTGAGCCCAAGATGCAGCAATTTCCAATGTGGACTACACTTCTTTGCATTCAACAAAGTTAACCAATCACGAAAATTACATTGTTTGTTGATGGACAAAATGGCCGCATCTAGAATGCAATTTGATTTGTGGAAGAAAATCAGCCAATGAGAAGAATGCAATTTGATTTGTGGAAGAAAATCAGCCAATGAGAAGACAGTAGGCTATTGTTTTTGAAAAGGTGCAAATCTGTTTAGATAAATGAAATTGATATAAAAGATAGGACGAACTGTGTTGTTGATAAACTAGTTAATCAGAGTTATCAGGAGAATACACAATATTTAAAAAAATCGTGATATGAAGTTCAGTTCTCAGTGAGAAACATGCTATAATACAGACTATTACAAACAATTAAGAGAAGATCCTCATTGGAAAGTTTTGGATTAAACAATATTGACTATTTAATTAACAAAGAAACAACAAATATATCATTAGTTTTATTTACTCTAAGTTATTTGAATCAGAATTAAAATCTACATCTACCAATCTTTTAACATTCTATTGTAAGATAATTAGACAAATTATTTATTAAAATTTGGGAGAAGAACAGTTTTTGACTGAGCCTGTTGTTTCTCTCTCAATCATTTCATAATGATTTGTACTTGTATCAAAAAAGGAATTCAATTATCAGTATATTTTTCTGTTTTTTGTCTCTTTCAAAAAAGGAAATCTAATTCTATGTTATGGTATGTTTTTATCATTAGTATTTCCTATTCATTATCAAGTGATTTTTACCGTTTAATACTTTTTTAAACAATATAATTTATTCTGAAGTTGCCATAGGTCTCGTAAGCTTGCAAAGGAAACTGAAAATCAATCAATCTATCCACGTACACCAGTGAAATGAATAACAAGTGGATTTAGATTAGAGATTCAGATTTAGATTTAGTGTGGATGGACAATGCTAGTGCTAGGGACAAATTGAAATTCAATGCTAAGCTAAGAAAACAGTGTGTGAGGGGCAAAGAGCGAGACAGAGATACCTCTAAAGGATTCTAGCTCTCTCGCATTCATTTACTTTCAAACGAATGATTGCAACTTCGGAATACGACTTCTCGTTAAATGTTATAGAACAACTTTTATCAATGTTAATTTACTATTGTGCGATTTATTTATCATAAAAGCCCATGAGTTAGAAAAGGAAGAACTCTACAGTGTTGCGGGTTGCCTATCTCTACTATCTGCCCCACTTTCCATATATTGGTATTTCCCCTTCATTTTTTGAGAGCCCTTCTGTGTTGCGGGTTGCCTAACCTGCCACACTTCCATATTTATTATGGAGATTTTCACTTCTTTTATTGAGATAACGCCTTCGGTGTTGCCTATCCCTACCACACATTTATTGAAATTAAGAGCACACTAATACTGTACATCCATGTCTAATATTGTACGCTATGTCTTGTGGGTGGGTATATTGTCTCTCTCCATTGAATTTGTGTTATCTCCTTTCAGTATCATGCTCACGTTTGTTAGATTAGTTGGCTCAATTCTATTTCACGGGTCCACATCCAATTTTTACCTGAAGCAACAGGTAGCTCATTAGGAAAAGGTTTCACCATTGTTTGTGAAATTCTCAACGTGAACCTTTCTCCATTGTTCTATAATGGTTGGAAAGTTCAACCAATTTGTTGATTTTAGACCTCGATGGCTAAAGAGCGCACATTTTGGAGTTGATATTTTATGTAGTCTTGCGATGAAAAAGTTGATCTTTCAAATCTTATTTGCAGTAATTTGGGATGAAAACTTTAGTTCAATCAACGTAACCTGTTAGTACTATAAATGAAAATAAAACCAAATGAAAATAAATATAGTATGGTAAATAAAAATTATCTTTAAAAAAATACTTCACAAAATATTTTGATATGAAGAGACATCCCACTCATCTATTCTTAAATGACTGACAAAGAGTTAATACAATCGCCGAATCGGTATCAAGCCGCCAGACGCCACAATATTATCAACTCAAATCAACATCTAATTATCATCCATATCTTTACAAACACGATTCCTCCTAATAGAATCGCTAAAAGTGAGTAAGTTGTATTTCATCCATTTTCAGCCAAGCAAAACGAGCTCAAAGATAAACCTGGCATATTTTCATATTGTACCGTTATATTTTCATATTACAACAGTTATTGAAATAAGATCCTCAGTTCAGAGCTTCATTGTAGAATTTAGTTTCAACGAAAATCAAGGAAGAAAACGATTCAATCACTTGTTATTATATTTTATAATTACGAGAATTTTAGTTTTATATAGAAATCAATAATTTTTGCAGATTCTAGAAATCTAGTTGAGAATTTGTAGGAATTCATGTAGCTGTTAAAATGATTCTAATACGTAGACAGAGTATCGAATGTTTTCTTTTTAGAGGTAGAGGTAGATTTATCAAATGAATATCTGGTATGATTCGTATCGAATTTTTAAGAACTTTTTCTTGTAATATGGTAGAATGTAAAATGTAAGATGGTAATACTAATTTGTAGTACTAAGATTGTACAGTAGTAGTGAAATTAAGCTTAGTGAAGTGTAAGATTTCATTGAATAATGATTAACAAATATTACCCTAGAGTTGGGGCAAGCAATGATCAATCATTATTGACATTCAAGTCAACCTACTTGTACTTGATCTAGTTGTAATCCTAGTACATTTTACATTTGGATAAAATTTTTCTCCATTTAACAAAGATAATTTTCTGCGAAAATGAATAACACTTCTGTTTGTTTGTAATGCAGTAATCAATTGAGGAGAGCTTATATATTATATCACTAGAAAATGATAGTTTCAAGCATAGTAAATTACTAGTTGAATCGGTAGTGTTTCTAAATTTCTTAGTTGCCAAAATGACAGCCAGTAAACTTGGCATTACTCCAACTCGTGCTCTCTCTAGATGGAACTACATTTAGTAGAGTTCTCATCCTATAGTTACTAACAATGGGCATTCATAGATATGAGAACAATAGCTGTGCCTTCCCACACCCTGAAAACTTGTTGCCCTGTCGACTACAGGTAGAAATTGAATGTGGACCCACGAAATAGAATTGAGCCGATTAGTTAATATTATGCTTGTGTATTTTCTTTATAATGGATTGAGAATAGATTTGTATTTGAATTTTAATGTAGTAGCCTATAGATGTATAGTTCTATGATTGAGAGTCCATTCCCGTTGTTATTCATTTCGCTGATGTGTAAGCAGCGAATATGTCCCAAAACCTATAGCAGGATCCTTTTAACTTGTCAGAAAACATATGTTTCGACGAGCAATATCACATTACTTAACCTACAAATGCTGAATCTCGCAGATTATTGAAAAGGTGTTTTGAAAAGTTATTCTTTGAAAGGTCTTCTTTAAAAAGGTCTTTTAAAGACTTTGAGGGTCTTTAAGGGCCGGTTCATGAGCTCGGGATTTAGCCAAGTCCTAGACTAAAACGGGTGGCTACCCAAACATAGCATCGACAAACGTTTGTCTTGACAGGTTAGTGGGTTAGCAGCATAGAGAGTCCTAAGTACATAGTATCGAGGATAACGTTTGTCGATGCTACGGTGGCCACCCGTTTTAGTCTAGGACTTTGCTAAATCCCGAGCTCATGAACCGGCCCTAAGACTTTTAAGCCTTTTGATTATTGTGTCGAAATCACTGTTTAATTATTACCGAAACAGCTGATTTCTGACAAGTTGAAAGGATCGTGCTATAGACGAGAAACCCAGTATCCTGTGAGAAAAGAGAAACTAACCTTGATTTCCTTGATCAGCTGATCTTTGGGTAGTTTGTACTTGCAGTCGACAGTGATACCATGCGCTTGCAGCAGAGCAACACAGCTGCTATCCACAGCATCGCTGATAAGAACGCGGTTCAGGTTCAGTGCCATCTCGATCAGAAATTTATTTCGAAAATGATCAATTCACCACAGCTGCTTCACCACAGACGTTTGTTAACGTAATGACAGAGGACTGCGCTGGAAGAACTTTTTAAGATGAACTATTACGTGCCCCTTTGGCTTCCCGCCCGAAAAAGCCACGCTTTTATCAGAGTTTTCTTATCATGACAGCTATACTCATGACGGCTTGTTTTTTACCAGTAGCCGCTGAGTCAGACTCAGAGCTTGTGGAGAGGAAGCTCTCGACGTGATGAAAGTAGTGTTAGTTTTGATTGATACAAACAAAATACGGTAATAATGTTGACCAGCCTCCCGTTGTAAAATTCCTAGGGGCAGCTCTAGACCAGGTTTTAATATTTTGATATTATCTAAGCCCAAAATAATTTAAGATGTTGAATAATTTTCGGCTATCTCTGAACAAACATAATATACGATTTTCGAGTAACATGCAGATTTAGAACTAAGATAACTTATTTTTTTTTGAAATCAAATCATGAAATAACTCAGTTTCTTGTAACAGATGACTATAGTAATAGTAATAATATTGATACGAAATAGGCCTAAACAATAATTAATAACATTCAGGCTAATCCTAAGTCCTCAATATCTGTGAAAAGCACATTACCATGTGAAGGAGCCTATTTTACAACATAGATAGTTTCACAAACGCTATCTATCGTGGGTAAAAGTAATCAAGTAAGCGTGTACAGACTGCCATTGCTGCACTCCCATTGGCCAGCATACTGCCATACTGCCATTGGCCAGTAGACTGCCGGTGCTGGACTCCCATTGGCCAGCTTCTCCCGGTGTTGAAAGAGGGAGTGGGAGCAGGTCTCATCCAATCACAGAGCTTTGTTGAAGGCTCATTAGTCTCTACCAATTTGTTTTCAAAGGCAGCCATTTTCTTGTCTTGACAAGCTTAGCCTATCGTATTACAATTTCTTGAAATATTATGATGAGAGAAACATTATTAATAGAATAAATATTGTTGTTGAAACCTCTATTAGAATAGCCACAATTCTTCATTCTTTGAATAAGCAAAGGTAAATCCTAAAAGGGCTTACCATAAACTCCATATTCTTAAATTCATTTTCACAACTATTTATTATTTATTATTATTATTCATTCATTTACTGAATGCTTCCCCAGGCTATAGTACCTTAAGCAAGTCTCACGAAAATCCAGCTGCATTTAACCGCCGTAAAATGATGTTATCTAACGGAAACAATGAACGAAACTGACGTTAATATTTTAACGGTGGTTAAAAATTCAGCTGGATTTTCGTTCAAAAGGCTGCGCATCACTTGTATCTTTAGAGCTTCCTTTTCTTTAAATAAATTTTCTTATCAAACTATAATAGACTAATAATTAGTTATCAAAATTATTCTAAACCGTGGTCAACAAGTGTTGCGTGAGAAAGGACCAGAGAAATAAAAAATAAAAAAAACATGTTTTCTCTGATTAGGTCATACTCAAAGAAAACGTCACTTGTGTAAAATAATACTAGAAAATATGTTTTTCAACGGCCGTAGCTTATCAAATGAATGAAAAAGTCTATTAATAGACTAAAGATGGTGCATCACAGAGAGTAATGTCAAAAATTCTTGATTAGGCGTCTATAATAAGTCTTAAGAGAGACAATGGAATTTTCTTGAGGAATATTTACTTCAACAAATAGGAGGTGTGAACGTCATTTTTAAATCTTTTTTGAAGATTATTTAAGTCAGATCTATTATTGGCCTGAACAATGTCAGATTTAAAAATGAATAATATTTTCGAGTTTGTTTGACGCTTAGTTGTAGCACAGATAACGTAAAAGGTTTTATCTGTGATTTACGTTATCTGTGGTTGTAGTAAATCGTGATGAAATCAGTAATGAAATCAGTAATATTACGTTGTATTATGTGATGAAATCAGTAATATTACGTCATGTGTATGTGTCTATTCTGTGTAAGGTTCTATAAAGAGGTTCTTTAAAGTTGTACTTGGAGGCCTAATTCTGTGGAGGAAATACTAGATACCATAGAGACATGAATTAATTTCGACCATAAATCCTATATCTCCTAACTCCTTCTAGAATCCTATCATCTATCATCAATCAACATATTATATTTTTTATTCATCATTGTAAGATAACAACATGAACAGTGTCAATAGATTTTAAAATGAAACAAAAACAAATTGATTGAGTATCCGTTCTACATTATACATTTTCAGTTCAACCTGTTTTTCTCAAGCTAGGCAGCTTTGACTACATCCATAGACCAAATTGTGAAAATGGGATTGGAAGTAAAATATAGAATTGAAATATTTTATTCATAGGTTGAAATGTTTTGGGAAAATGTTTGGGAAAATAGCTCTTCGATTTTGGATCATACCATTGACTAGTTGTAACCAAAGACAATTAGAATACTTAATAATACTTAATAATAGTTTCCTATCGTCTTTGTTGTAGCTTAGTCAATAAGGCTAGTTACTCATCTAGTCTGTGGTGTAATCTTATTAATTTGCTTCACATTATCTATTATTTTAGATTCATAAGTATTATTAGAATGCTCAAGTTTTCTATATTATGTTGTTCTGTTCAATTGTATTTTGTGTTTCATTCAATCTTATCTACCCAAAAGTGTATCTACACTTCAATAATTGGAAAATATATAGGCCATTATAGCCTATAAATTTGTGCAGTAGACCTAATATATTATACTGTATAGACTACCCGAAACCCGGAACTCATCCCTAAATATACACAGATGTGTAGTCTTCGTAGGGGTACTCCCGTAAACTATTGTCTAACTTATTGTGAAAATGATTTTTTTTGTGGAATGAAAGAATATTAATTTGATGTAATTGTATTGACAAACGTCAAGGTGTAGATTTCAGCATATAGATTTTGTAGGTGGTTACATAGTTGCATTCTTGATTCAGCAGAAATGGTGAGAAGATGTATACCCTTATACCAGTGATACTAAACAACCCTAGGAACAATATTTTGAGGCCTCATACTATTAGAGGAGGGGTAGGGGGGGGGTTGTTTTACAAGAAAAACAAAAGACAGATGTCTGAAAAAAGTATGGAGAATCAAAGAATCTAATCACAGGTATACTTTCAGACCTCAGGAAACCTTAATACAGATTATTTGGCTTTCTAAGTAATCCTGGTCCCCTGGACCCCTGCCTCATACAAACTAAATGCAAAATACTCAATAGTTTCTGACTATATTCGAAATGGAATCATAGAACAGATTCACATTAGGCCAATTATATAATCTTACTTACTATATTTCCACTCTAGTTGGTTGCATCACACAAATTACTTTCACAGAAGTCGAAAATCAATCAATCTTATCTAGTTTGACCCTTTCAACCTTAAAGCTGGTTATTACCAGTTTTGAAAAAATCAAATCTGACGATTTTTGACCTCTAGATGTGTCAGTGAGTGTGAGACGAGTTCAATGGAATCTGAAAATTTCTATCCGCTACAATTTCATCTGAAAATTTGATCCTGATAAGTTTTTACCAATTTTTTACGAGCTGACCCAGTGAACTCAGGTTTATTAACCGCTGATAATATTAGGCTTCAATTTCAACTGAACAAAATGCATTTCTAATTTTGATTAATCTTTCATAAACTTCTGTTTAATTCAGGCAGGGGAGGTTGGGGGGAATACAGAGGGGGGTCGTGAGGGACATGACAGTGCTTCTACATAAGGTTAAAAGCTCCCCATAGCCAAGAAAAAAGAAAGTGAAAACTATCTTCCAAGGGCCTTGAAAATCCAAAATTCTCCTGAGTCGCGGGACCTACGGGCCCGTACTTCCTTCTCTGCAAGCATGTTCAGGGTTCTCTATAATACCCCTCCCCCAATCCTGGAATTAAAAAAAAGACCCCCAAAAACTCAATTCTGTATCCTCTCCTAAATCCATCAAAATGGTCTGTGAATCTTTCTTTCATTTATTTAATATCCTTTATTTTCTGAAAGAAGTTAGCTGTACTTTTGATTGTTAGAGTGACATTGCCATACTATGCAATAATTTCAATGATAATAACTCATTGTCCTATTGTACAGTTTATAAATGATCTAATGAAAGTTCTAAATAAATTAAGTTTTTATTAATATTTTTGAAGGTGCTATACCATCCCATTTATCAGGCACATACAGTATATTATATTTTTAATTTTCCTTGATAAAAATCACCGTTTATTATCTTGTTTTCAAGCTAGACTCAAACACATTCTGATGAAATTTCATTCTGATGAAATTGTTATAGTAATTTTGTGATGACGGATTCTATTGTTTTCGATAACAGCCTGGTTGCGTAAATAAATTACCGCTTTCATATTAATTTTATTGTTTATTAGATTTGAGAAAAATATGTTTACCACACGACAACAATTCGAACAAAAGAGTTGAATGAATGAAAGATATTGATAGATAATAATAATCAGTGCACTAAAAAAATAAATTGGAAAATAATAATTGTTTGAAGACCTCAACATTGACCCAATCCTCATTTCAAATTTCAAATTGAGATTCTCGTTTTGATAAACACCACAAAGAATTAACCAATAACAGTATAATCAATCATTTTCTATCATTTGAGTTGATAGAAACGTAGGTGCTGTATGAAAATTTCATAGAAAAAAGAACTATCATGAAAAGAATTATCATTAGAGTTGATAGAAACGTAGGTATAGCAGGATTATTTTAAATTGTCAGAAACAGCTGATTGATGTACGCTCGTTTACTAACGTTAAATCTGCTGTTTTCTGACAAGTTAAATGAATCCTGCTATACTATATGAACATTTGTGGAAAAAATAACATTTCTTTGCTTCTTTTCGAAGTTGAAAACTGACTGCAGTCGCCAACCCACGGTGCAGCAAGAAAAAAAGAAGAAAAAAACACATTACAGAAAGAAGAATGAAAAATCACAGAATAGAGATAGCAAAAATCCATAAACAATCACCAGGCTTATAAAAAAATATAAGAGGTGTAAATAGGTGTTTCAAAATTTGGTTAGTTTGGGTTGATAATTGGTGCATAATTGGATTGTATAGCAGGATTATTTTAAATTGTCAGAAACAGCTGATTGATGTACGCTCGTTTACTAACGTTAAATCTGCTGTTTTCTGACAAGTTAAATGAATCCTGCTATAGCACTTGCTCGGCCGCTTCCCAGTCAATACCAATACCATACAGCAGCACCCTGTCAACCCTCTTATCCACGAGAGAAGACTTGACTGCCCAAACATCTCAAGAACTACAATAATTGAACCGGATGCATAAAGTTATAAAGTATCATGAAGTTGCATTGCAAAATCAGAACAGAGATGATGCTTTACAAAAACGTCTTATATCTGCCCCGACTAGTGCTGCTGTCTGCCGTGTATTTCAGTACTAAGACAGCGATTTGGTCAAAATTCAAACTCGCGTTACTTTCCATTCGACGCTTTTTCATACCAGGCTAACAGAAGTTGCTTGTAGGTCGGCGCATTCCTTTCTACTGTGCTTCCCCAACTGCGAGTTTTGACGTGTAATCCAGAGGAAACTCACATTGATACAAGTCTGTTGCAATGATACTGTATTCCCAAACGGTACAGTACTCGAATTTTGTCACAGTGCATCAAGTAATGTACTAATAGCCAGGGGTACCCATTCTAACAAAAAATACATACAGTAAATTCTTGGATAGAATACCTATTTACATAATCTGATAGAGGTTTACTGTAGGCTTGAAAATTTTATAAATGAAATGAAATTACATAACTAACACTTGCATCATAGATATTGTGGAACTTCTCCGTGGTAGGTATGACTGAAAAACAAACTTTGTCTTTTCCACATAAATGTGTTTCTTTTCTTATTCTTATCAATAACATAACTTTTGATTATGTTTTTCTTAATCATGCTCCTGGTCTCGGAACCCACCTGAAACGGTGAGCCTAAGTCCAAGTATCATTATGTTTCTTATCAACCCTACCATTACCCACGCACAAGTCCAGAGATCACTTCAGCATCATAACCCTCAGCAAACTAATGCCTTTCTCGCCGATATTTGGCAACAGAGTACAGTTCACGCAATTAGTATTTATTAGCACTTGACCTTGACAAGGCGAGGGGTGTAGATCGGTGTGTTTATAGAGTATTCGTCGAGCGTATTTTAATTGTATTACGTTAAGCTGTCGTAAGGGTTTACACCAGATGTCGTTGACACATTTTTGTAACAAAAGTCAGTGACTTTTGTCACAGTTTTAAGAAAACTAAAATTTCTTGCGACAATGACAATTGTCAACGACAGAAAATCTGTGTTTGTGACAATGTCACAAGTTTCCCATCGAGAGTCGGTAAGATCAAAGGACGGTTGTTGACAAATGTCACAGTCACAATGTCGCAGTATATGTAAACGCTGCGGTGGCATTTGTCTGCGACAAAAGCCTCCTTTCTTACTTGCTTGCTACTGGTGGCGTAGTATTGCGGACAGGATGTGAGATACAATATGTCATTGACAAAAACGTTTACATCAAACTGTGACTTTTGTCGTCTTTTGTCACAGTTTTCAACAAAATCGTTTACATCAAACTGCGACTTTTGTTAATGAAATTTGTTTGTGACAAGAATGTCGTTGACAAAATTCATTGACAGTTCTGTCACTTACTTTGGTGTAAACCCAGCTACGAAATAAAACATTTCGTAGCATTCTCACAAGTTGGTATTCTGTTGCATGAAACAATTCAACTTTGTATCATACGTTGTAAGCAGCATGTTGCAAAGTGAGCACTCTCTGCCAGTGAATACTTTCCATTGCGTTGCTCCGTTCGCGAAGACTGTTGTCCATGGACTAGCCACCTCTTGTGTGGCTCTGTTGGCCTGTTACTTTCAGTCGCATTTCAGGTTCACTCTCGTTGTGGCAAGGCCGCGCTGTGGCTCAACACCACCACAGAGAGAATTGAGACAGACAGACAGGTTCGTTCGCACGGTGCGAGCGAGATGTGCTGGGTAGAGGACCAACAAAGACAAGACAGACACACCACCGTTTTTTCGGTTTTCTACACTATCCCTCCTTTTTTGTACTCCTGATCGTGGACATCATTGTCCAAACTTCGCCACGTCGGAAAAATAAAGAAGAAGTCATTCTATTTTACTTACTTTCCTGGCCTTACTGCACCATTAGTAAAAAAAGATTATTATTTTTCAAAAAAAATTAAAGTAACTCATTATTTCAAAGTTTGATATTGTGCATTTTAGTAACAATTTGTGCAATCTTAGTAACACATAACATGTAATTTTTTGTCTGTGAGTGTATGTGAGTTACAGTGTTACTTCTAATTAATAGAATTCGGGATGGCGGCTAAAATAACGAAAATGGAAAAAAAAACATTTTTTCTAAGGCTAGGCGTACACCGGTTAGTCAAGACAAGACAAGACGAGATTAGTCACGTTTAGTCACAGTACTTCACATAGTTGCTTATGAAGCAACACACACCGATTAGTCAGTCATTGCATCGGTGTGTGCTGCTTCATAAGCAGCTATGTGAATTACTGTGACTAAACGTGACTAATTTCGTCTTGTCTTGTCTTGACTGACCGGTGTACGCCTAGCCTAATCTGTTTATTCTAGGTAGGTAATCTAGGTTCCAGGGTCTCCCCCAAGGCCACCAGTAATGATTGGATTAATAGTTGAATGATTAGTTACGATTGCATTAATTCAGTTGAAGAAATTGATGCTATTCTTTCTCTAAAATGATTCCAAAAGAAAATTTGGAAAAATTCTCAATCAACAAACACAGCGTGTGCAAAGGTAGGCCTATTCTGCCAACCCTGCCTCTTCCACTTTCTGTCATTCACGGTGTAAGGCAAATTGCATACACAATAATTTCAACCTAGTAATAATGTAATAATTTTGTATGTACAAGTTATGGTCTGTTCCATTATAGTTATAGAGAAATGGTCTCTATATCATCCATTCCTATTCTGTGGTTCCAAGAATCTTACTAGCAAATAAACCATCAACAGGATATTTAGTTGCTGTGAATACAATTTTGATAATACGTAATTATTTAATTAATACAAGATGATCGATCATCTTGTTCTAGTCTAGTGAAGGTGTAGCCTTCATCAAGTTTAAGCGAGAGAAGCGAACCTGACGGCTGAAAAACCACGTGACGTTGTAAAAAATTCTGCCAGATCTCTTTTCTATATACCACACGCGAATATATAATTATACTCTCACTGCTATCCCCTCTATATCCTTGCCATATCCATGTTTTATCTATTTATATCGTATACACTATACATGCCTACAGCTATACCAAGATATAGATATAGATGAGCTATACGAGCAACGAGCATTTAACGTATAGATAGACATAAAACTTAATTCTATATCGCACCCCCAGAAGAATAGTGGCACAACTCAAAAATTGGCGATTTTGAGTTATGCCGATATTCTATATGCCTGGGACAATCTCTATCGTTTGCACTAACTCCCATCGTCCTATCTCAAACGGTTGCCGCGTGGCAGCACAAGTGTCAGTGTTCTTCTTATCAGTTTTTCAACATGTTTGCGGAGAATAGTGGCATTTTAGACTTAGGTGAGGAGACATCGCAGTTTGAGCTCGTCAACAGTGGCACTTCTCCAATTTCCCTTGAGGTAAGTCTAATTATCTAAGCATTCCATTGTTGAATACTGGCACATTTCGTATTATGCCAGTTTTTCGTATTTCTATTCTCAAATATAATAGTTATCCCAAGTTGAAAACAGGACTATTTAGAATTATGCCTGTTTTCCACGATTTATTGTTGAAGTTATCATAGTATGCAAGTTTGAATACTGAACCATTATGGAATATGCCTTTTTTCCACTACTTAATTAAAAAGTTCATGAGATTTCTTTAATTGTGGAAAGGATCATTTCGAGTTATGCCTGTTTTACCTAATATATTTAATCAATTTTCTTGAGATGGTACATTTTGCGTGAGTATACATTTTGCATGAGTATTATGAATGATAAGTGGATTTACAGTTTTATAAGCGCTCCAAACCATCAAGTGGAGACAATGTCACTGCAACTGGGAGCAGAAAGTAGTTACTATACCTCAAGTCATTGTTACTCGTCTAATCCAATTAAACAGTGGTCTAGTAGTCTTATCTTATACAGGTAAAGATAAAGATTTTCTTTCCTCAAAATTATAGTCGTGACATTCTTCTAAAGTCTCCTGCTGATGTTCAAGTTTTGGAAATTTATTAAGACTTGTTCGTTTTTTACAGGAATAATGGAGTCCAGAGGGAGAATGCTAGTTTAAAAAGCGAGAATGCTTGTCAAAAAAGCGAGAAATATCAGTATCATTGTAAGGATTGCAAAAATTTCATAATCAATTACTTTTTTGTGTGTAACTTTTTATATTTATATAACTTATATTTTCATATATCTTTTTATAACATCTTTCATATTTTGTATTGTCGATTAAGATGATAAGTTTTAATTTTCGATTGGATGTAGCTGGAAGGAAATCAGTTACTGGCTTTGCTACCTTCGGCGCCAAAACAACCTATAACATTATAAAATTATGATAACTGCTTGCTTCCAGTTTCAATTAAGATTGGAGGCTTTTTAGTCAGTGGATATTTCGACATTGTCAACTGCGGGTTACATGGAGTGATGGCAATAAGGGGCTTGTCTGAAATAGGCAAAACCCTGGTTACATCTGCTTAAATAATATCAGTGTCATTTTCATGAGCGCTCATTGCCAATTCTCAAATCATATAGTTGAAAATAAGATTTCTTTAAAACTTCCAAAAGTATATTTTATAATTGAATACGTAGACTGAAAATAATGGAAAGATTTTATTGAATACATTGAAGGCAGCAGTAGAACGAGAGAAGAGAACAAAATAAAAATTATGCCCTGTTAATAATATTCATTTTATGTTACTAGGCAACTATTACAGACGATGATCTGTAGAGATATGATAGTATGATCCAATGCATGTATTTTTTCAAACATTCAAAGAAACTTCAATTTTTTGAAATAATAAGAATGCATGTTTTACAGATCAAACAGAGTTTAAAGTAAAAACTATAATTGATATTGTGCAAACAGAACTATTCTGGAGTTGGGATTGTGAACAACCTCATGCTGTATTCAAACTTTGCTCATAAAATTATTTCCTTGTTTTTCTAGAACCGTGACACAAGAGGAGGGAAGGTGGAAGAGGACAAGACCAGAGAGTACACAACTGTAAAGGACAAGACTGAAGAAGACAATGCTGGAGAGGACAAGACTGAAGAAGACAATGCTGGAGAGTAGAAGACTGAAGAGGACAAAGCTGAAGATGGCAGGATTATAGTGGATGAAATGATTGGAGTGGATGAAATTATTGAAGTGGATAATAATGATGACTGATGAGAACACAACTATTGGCACACTAGGAGAAGAAGCTGGAGTAGATTTATGAGTGAACAAGAGATTGAAGTCTTCGAAAATGGTGAATGAGAAATACATAAATCAGATAGTCCTACTACAATAAAAGTAAGCCGTATTTCACGAAAAAAAGAAAACAAAAAGCACAATGTGGCTTTGAAGAACAGGGATTCAGAGTCTGTTGATGAAGCTGATGACTCTGACCATGACCCGGACTTTGATATAAGAAGTGAATATCCAAAAAAAGTTTTTGTTTCAAACTTAAAGAGAAGAACAAACTCAAAACCCAATCTATTTTACAAGAAAATGTTTCAGAAAATACCAGATTTAGTTAATTACTTCATAATGAGTACTGATCTTCATTGTGTTTCTATTGTATTGATGTTCACAATATAAAATAGTGAACTTTTTATTCTTTTGTTGTTTTTCAAATTGAATATTTTTCATACAAGATTTCGCTCATCTGTGTTTTGTACTACAGAGATTTCAAGCTATAGAATCTTATCAAATCTAGATAAACTTCAGTTCCTTTAGGTTAAATGCCACTTCTTAATATGGTCGATTTAGTTTGATTATTTAATAATGAGTACTGTTCTTCATTTTGCTCCTATTGTAATGATGTTCACTATTTAAAGTAGTGAACTTTTTCTTATTTTGTTGTTTTTTCAAGTTGAATACTTTGTTTTCAAAATTGTTCTAGTATCATGAAATATAATAATTTTTGATTCAAATAAATTAAATTTCTTATTAAGTGAATTATTTTATATTTGTATACCAGGAGTCTGTAGAATAGCTAACTCACAAAGTAAAGTTGAATTAGAACCAATAGCGTATTGGAAAAAGAGTAAAGTCGACGCTGATGTATAGCCTTCGGGTCGGTCACGGTCATTCCAATACGCTTCTGGTTGTAATTCAACTTTATAATCACAATATTACACTTCAAACTCTTCAGAAACCATGGCTAGTTTTGTTTTTGAATTCTAATCAACTGAGTAATCAGTCTTGAATCTATCCTTTTATTGCAGAAGAGAGGCACAACTCAAAAAAATTTGCAGAAAAGAGGCACAACTCGAAATCAACAAATTTTTAAAAAAATAGTACGCCAAACTCATTATTCCTATCACCAAGGGACTGATTCCATGCAAAAAAGAAAAAGTTAAATTATCATGGAAAAAATATCCGAGCTAACAATAAGTTATTAATTTTTAGATACACTTGATTCAAACTTTGTTTTGCTTCTCCTGAAAAATGCACTTTTTTGAGTTGTACCACTATTCTTCTGGGGGTGCGATATCTATCTATTTCTGTCCCAAGTCACGGCAACACAGAAGAGAAGAGACGCTAACGATCACCATAATTTCGCCCGTTTGATTTTTGTGATCAACCTATGAGAGGAGTGGTGTATAGAGTAGGAGCCGATGAAGAAAAGAGAATTGGGAATAAAATTAATAAAAATGGCGTCACATTGGGGTTGCGGTGTTGCAGAGAAACAACGGAATTGGACTTTTCGATACCAGGTCATCAGAGCTGCATAGAAGTGGCAGAAGACTGTGCTGTTGTTGTAGTAGTAGTAATCTGGAGCCGGTGGTGGGGGAAGCGGATGGTGGAATGAGGACTGCCAGCAATCAATGAATGAAAGCTGTGGGCGTCCTTGGTGTGACGTCACAGTCAGATCGCTACTCACCAATCAGATGTCGTCGCACTCTCTCTTCCTTCTTCACACTCTTTCTCTCTCTACAGTTACATACAAGTTACAGTTCTTATCTAGTGCTACCCATTTCAATTTTCAAATATCTGGTTCATTTTACCACATACAAGGATACAATAGAAATAAACCAAAACCTAAACCTAGAGAGACAGAATATGTATTTAGTATGCGATTTTACCAAGGTATTCAAATTCAAATTCAATTTTAAATTTCATTTATTCATCAATTACTACTGGACATAACAACAATACTACAGTGTTACGGTATTGAAAATACTGTACTCCCTGCTTGAATGATTCGTCCCTGTGCAGGACAAATCACACGGACGTACTATAGGATGTACTTCATCTACTTTGTACTATAATATTGTATCTGGATTGAAAATGAATTGTTTTTATCACTCAACTCAACACTACACGACACAGCTTTATGTAATGTGCAAAGTACACAAGATTCTATGCCCTATAGCAGGGGCGTAGCTAGGATTTTATTTTGGGGGGTGCTGAAATAGGCAGGAAGGTTATAAGGATATAATAGTTTCATGGGATAAAAAAGCGAACAAGAGACAAAATTACAACAAATGTCAATTTCGGGGGGTGCTGAAGCCCTTTAGCACCCCCCTCCCCTGGCTACGCCCCTGCCCTATAGGCCTACAATATTAATATGCCGAAGATCCTTAAGATGGCTGGATTATAGTGGCTGAAATTCTTGTACACTTTGACTTGGTAAACTATGACTGGTCGTTTTAAGATCTTTTTGAAAAACGTTCATTAGATTCAAGACAGCATTCAAAATAGTGGAAAACAAAAGTTTTTAAATGTAGCTTTAATGAGATTATTTTCTCTAGTCAGTCCAGGGGTATTTGTACGATCAAGAAAATTCATGAAAATTCACGATGTACGACTATACTGTATTTTTGAATTAAAATAAATGAAATTGGAATAATGGTTGGCTGGTCTAATCAGGTAATCCCATTTATTGTCAGTCCAGATGCATCAGCAAAGTGTACGCACTCGCACTGTACTGTACTCAGTACTAGTATAGCAGGATCCAATTAACTTGTCATAAATCAGCTGATCGACGAGCATATGATCACAATACTTAACCTACAAATGCTGAATCTCGCGGATTATTGAAAAGATCTTTTTAAACTTTATTCATTGAAAGGTCTTTTTTAAAAAGGTCTTTTAAAGGTCTTTAAGACTTTCAAGACTTTTGATTATTGTGTCGAAATCACTGTTTAATTATTACCGAAACAGCTGATTTCTGACAAGTCAATTGGATCCTTCTATACTTGTACTGTATTGTTTAGTACTTTACTTCACTTGTACTGTATACAAGTACAGTATTGAAACGATAATGCTAGAATTTTAATTTAATTTTTTTTAAATTTATTCTACTATTTCCAACTTATAAACACAGCCTACTAAATTCACTGATCTCACTGGTCTGTACTGTAGGTTCTCGGAGATAGCTGATATGCCGATTGAAAGTACTGTAGTAAGCGGAGAGCTAAGTACGACAAAGTACCTCCTGCTAAGCTCTGCTTGCCTGTTCGCCAGCGTCCTGTTAAGCCGACCTGGCGTGCACTTTGAGCTTATCCCGGCTGGCAGCAAAGTCCCTCCCGGATCAATGCACCCCTAAGCCGCTGCTTAGTGCTTCGTGCTTAGTTAGCACTCTGTGCGCAGGTCTGTGGATGAAGCCCGCCGCCCCCCCCCCCTTAGCCATCCCCACTGAGAAGGGAGGGAGATCACCCAACTTCTATTTTTATCGTTGCATCCCTCTCGGCTAAAACCTCTCACCTTTTTTTATCATTCTATCTTTTTGACGGTAAAGTGTGAGCTGTATATACACTATCATTTTTTTCTATTCAATAAAATAAACATATTCGATTGAATAGTAAAAGAATGAATGCATATTATGAATAAATATAATTATAATACAGTAAAAAGTCAATACACCATTGACTAGGCATGTCATGATAAATAAATTAGAAATTTATATAAATTATTATTAATTATTTATCATGAATTTTTAGTAAATAAGTGTGGGTACTTCAACAAGTCAGCTAGCTGTTAGATGATGACAGGTTATTTTTATTAATGGGTAAGATTAATTTTTAGATGTTTTTATTTTTATTTTATGTGATAGAATGGAATTCAAGCCAAATTTTCGAGGTAGACATCACTATCATTGTTGTGGAATCCTTGTGGAATAGATTTATTTATTCCTGTTCAGTGTTCACATTGTATTACAATGTGATTTTGATACTAAATGACATTTTTTTTTTTTATCGTATGGCTTTTTATCGGTGGGGAGACCCTTACGGGTAGGTTCCACCTCGCCAAGTTGCACAATTTTTTTGTACCGGTCACCCATCCGAGAGCGGTCTTGAATGTTTGTTTCTTAACCACATGATTACTTAGCAACCGCTCTCACCGAGTGACCACTAAATGACATTAAATGAGCATGATGAGATGATGACAAAGTTAAATTAAACGTATAATGAAATAAAAAATAAATGCGAACTTTTTCGGGGGGAAAATGCCCCATCGAAAAATTTTTTTGATGGGGTATCTATCCATCTTGATTGATATTTTGGGGGTGGGGTTTCCTTCCATAAACCTATCCCCCCCCTCCGGGACCAGCACTGAATCTGCTGTATATGTCAAACAGCGCATGTGTTCGCACAGACTAGAACAGCCAAATAGTTCTACAAGTAAGGCTAGGCGTACACCGGTTAGTCAAGACAAGACAAGACGACATTAGTCATCTAGTGACACACACCGATTAGTCATTGCATCGGTGTGTGCTGCTTCATAAGCAACTATGTGAATTACTGTGACTAAACGTGACTAATGTCGTCTTGTCTTGTCTTGACTAACCGGTGTAAGCCTAGCCTAATTTAAAATGGTAGTCTTGAACGCTCCCAAACGAATCAATCTTTTTCATTGCAGTAATCCGTCTGAATCATTCTTCAACTCTGATTCCGATGGCAGCTGCTTAATAATGGCAATTTCTCAAATTCGTACTTTCCAATTTAACGGGATAGCGTCTCTCTCACGTTACCTTCGAAAAGCAATTCAAGGTTTGTTGACCTCGCATATTCTTTCAACTGCACTTAAACCATTTTCATTTATTATGGTTCGAAGCAACTATACAGGTGGCGCAAAAACAACGCATGGATTTTAGTAAGATAGTATCAGTGGAGTCTTTGACCGCCGAGCGACATAATTTTGTATGTTTTAAAGTAGCCTATCTAGTTTTAGTAACAATGACGCAATTGGCCTTGCAACATCGCGTATTTGATACAATATTTCAAATAGAATAAATCTGCCATCATCGTTCAACGGAGCTTTAGTAGAGAGCTTTTTAAATCGAGCGTATTGGCATTTGATTCTTCTTCACTTGAAATTCAAAGTTTACTGACGTAAATATTGTTCAATTTGAATAATGCAATACATGAAGAAATTGCTGCTGTATCGAAAGTTATGGACCAATTTGAGGCTTTTAATGAGCATTAACGCATTAAGGGCATTAAGGGATCGTAGGCTACTCATCCTGAAAGAACTGTATTTGAGTTTATCAAGAAAAGGAGTCAAAAGTAGGCTACTATTCGTTCTGTCAACTATCAATCTGTCTGACCAATTTGAGGCTTTTAATGAGCATTAACGAACGCATTATGGGCATTAAGGTATCGTAGGCTACTCATCCTGAAAGAACTGTATTTGAGTTTATCAAGAAAAGTAGTCAAAAGTAGGCTACTATTCGTTCTGTCAACTATCAATCTAAATTCATGGATTTTAAATCTATGGAGTGTTTCATAATTCTTTAGAGAAACTGTACGACTATTTTCTTCAAGTTAATAAGGAATAGCCTGACCTCTGACCGTTCAGTGCTTACCCGACCTTCAATTTGATCATATTGACAATATTCTCAATGTCTAATTACTGCTAATGCATACCACAATTTAGTCGGATGCTGGAAATTCTTAATATTTTTATTTCTTATACCAGATGATTATCATCAAATTCAATTCAATTCAGTCAATTTTATTCACAATACAATAAATTCTCTTACAATAACAATTTAGTAAAGCTACAAAATTTCATGGGAAAAAGTTGATCAATCAACGAGATATGATGCAAAATCTTGAAAAACAAAATGGCGGTCTACTGGATTACCAAGGAGAAATCAATATTTTTCCATATTACATTTTCTGGGTTTTTTTCAGCTTGAAGAATACCGTTGTGGTCGTACTTTTTTGGAACACCCTATAGACATTATGTCACAGAGAACAGATTAGGAGTATCGCTTATACTAGATTATTACTAGATATATTACTATACTAGATTATACTAGCTTATCGTATACTAGAGAGTATCGCTTCTCTAACATTATGACATGAGTTACAGTAGTAGTAATTCTATGTCCACGACCTATACCAACCATCTTTTAAGCATATAAGGTTGTAAACCTTTACAACAATTCCACAGCAAACAAAGTCCCTCAAGACAACACTTGTAGCTCAATTACTGCTCTATTATTAAATAACAGAGGTCGTGACAGTGAAGGAAGAAGAAGAAGAAGACGAAGAAGAAGAAGAAGAAGAAGGAGAAGAAGAAGAAGAAGAAGAAGAAGAAGAAGAAGAAGAAGAAGAAGAAGAAGAAGAAGAAGAAGAAGAAGAAAGAAGAAGAAGAAGAAGACGAAGAAGAAGGTGGTGGTGGGGTGGTGGTGTAGGAGTAGGAGGAGGAGGAGGAGGGATGAGGAGGAGGAGGAAAAGAAGAGACGATGATAGCCGTTTGAATTTAATTGGCTTGGACAGCGGATGCGTTTTGGGTGGAGCATTCGTTGTTATGGATGTCGGTAGGACGCTCATAGGACGAAGAGGTGTCGTTCTATATAGACCCAAAGTAATATAGTTCCATGTCTGGACAGACCCAACATTGAGGATGTTGAGAGAAATCGGAAAGAAGATGACCAAATAAAACTAGAAGACCTGGACCGTAGACAAGATTGTAGACACTTTTGTTGTTGTTTTTTCTGTCTGTTGTGACTGACTTGGAAGAAGATGAAGAAAAGGATGATAGAGTGGAAGAAAAGGAAGTAGAATGAGCAGTGGTAGGGGGCGTGAAAGAAGGAGATAAAAAAGGACAAAAAGAAGAGAAAGAAGCACAGAAAGAAGGACAGAAAGAAGAAGAGGAAGAAGAACAGGCATGTTGTTGTTATCTGATTTGACACGGGCGGAATTTCAAAAAGTGTTTTGGTTGTCAGTACTTCTTCAACCGGACATTGTCCTAGTGGCATTGATCTTCTCTCTTTAAACCTTGTACCGTATACTACTTGAATAGTTCAAGTTCAAGAAGGTTCTTGACACACTTCATCATGAAAAAACTGATTCTGATTGTAAGCTGTTGATAATATTGTAAAAGATGAATAAATAATATTGGTAGTTCGAGTAGATTTTTTCAGGAAGACGTCTGGATCAAACAAGCGTAATGTTGAGGAAACTCCGAATACATGTTTTATGCAAAAGTGTCTTCACTTCTTTTGATAATATCAAGTCATTTGTGTAACCGAACTTTTCTACTGATTGAATAAATTCGTCCCAAGAATCTTTCCAAGACATCAATTGAATTTGAAATTTCGAAATAAAACTTTTCAACCCACAATCATAATTTTTCTCAAATTTGATAACCCATCAACTCATTTGTGAAACCAAACTTTTCCCCTGACTGAATTAATTCGTCACAAAATCCCTCCAAGACTTTAATTGAATTTCCGATTCCAGAACAAACTCACAATCATAATTTTTCTCCACGTCAGGATGAGATTAATAAAAAATAGTAATTAAACAGCAATTAGCAAAACAATTAGCGAGAAGGATAATGAAGGGTTCGTAATGATGAGCATTTGCATATTTCCGTTATTTTTCTGACTCGTATTGCGCAAATTAGCATCTCAAGGTCTTAATTTCTGCAGCGAGCTGCGGTTTCAAAAATAATTGAATCGAATTAGGTGTGGGCGGAACAAAAATTATAGCAGGATCCTTTTAACTTGTCAGAAAACAGCTGATTTAACGTTAGTAAACGAGCGTACATCAATCAGGTGTTTTCTGACAATTTTAAAGGATCCTGCTATACAATTTGAATTTTTGTGGTCGTCGTTACGGTTATTCAATTACATCTGTTGAGGATTTTCTTCTTATTCAGTTCTGTGGAAATAATAGAAAAAATAAATAGAATAGAATTTCAAAATTTGAGTAGTTGAGTTGCGGTTAATTACATAATGAAATAAATATTTAAGGTGAATGAATAAAACAAACAAAAAACAAGTGTGTGTTTTAAAGAAATATTTATCTCATAACATGTAAGAATTTATCTTATACATGTAAGAATATTCTTAATTATTACATTCTATTATTGCACAAATTGTCGCCTAATAACAATCACAGTATTGGAAAAAATAAAAATAAAAAACTATCACTAGTTGATGTTGATAAACCAGTTTCTTTTCATTTCAATGAATATTTGGTTACGACAAATCATATTAAATCTTCTTATTGCACTAAAAGAACCCACCTAAAATTCTCTTCATACTTTTGCCAGTAGTCTCGTACAAGCCAAGAACGTTTGCGGGCATCATCCTCAGCAAGAAAAAAATCCTCTCATACAATTATTATGATAGTATGCATCATCCTCTGCAAGAAACAATAATAACTCTGTTATGTCCTTCAGGTCCAAGCCCATGTATAGCAGGATTCTTTTAACTAGTCAGGAAACAGTTGATTTAACGTTAGTAAACGAGCGTACATCAATCAGCTGTTTTCTGACAATTTAAAAGAATCCTGCTATACTAAAAGGTTCAACTCTATTCATTTCTCGCAATTCATTACAATAAGAAAATGTATAAGTTCTACAACTCTACTATTATAATATTTAGTCTAAATATTTCATGATTTAGTGCGTTTACTTCTATTAGTTCTTTAACTTCTATCTACATCTACTACATCTACTACTTCTATCTACACCTATCTTTACTCTCTTCATACACCTATCCACGTACGATTTACAATAACACTACTACGCTAAGACACGAGTGACTCCAGCGTATTCCTGTAGTTAGTAGTCATCAAGTATGACAAAAGTACTTAGGGGAGCCCCTCCCCCTCCACCCCCTCCTCACCTTCAAACTCACTCACCTGTGCTTCCTCTGCTTCAAGGACGTCCACTACACACCCCTCCTTTTCCTTCTCCTGCTCCTCCTCTTCCCCAACAAAAACCACCATCCTAGACACACCGTTCTTGCGAGGCCTCACTGAAAACAAGTAGTATAGTATGATACGTTTAGTTAGGCCTCAGTTCTGGTAGTAGGCTCTACGCTTCGTAGACACTCCTCAGTCTGCGCGGAGCTAAGCTACGGTTTAGAAGTCGGCGGTCTGTCAGTTCCCCGCCCGGTCTCTGGGACCGGTTCCAATAAGCTACGCCGTTCAGAGTTTCTCCGTTCGTACAGTGAACCCGTGTTGTAGAGGTCTGTGGGACCATTGCGCGCGCACAAGTCTACCAGACCCCAAACAGTTCGTGACATACCTTCTCGTTGTTTTTGTATGTTGGAGTGTGTCAGTGGTATTTGTTTTGGTTACCCACGGAAAAACCTGTTGTGATTCTTGAATTGAAGGGTCACGTTTTTCAAAGGAGTGTTCTTGGAGCTGGTATAGTGTTTCTAGTTTGAAAATAGAATCTCCATCAAAATTTGATTCGGCTATTATTTAATTCACGTGCATATCGTTCAGTTATTATACTCTTTGGAATCGTGCAATTATTTTGGAAATATTAATCGTTTAAATCTTATCTCTAATTCTCAAATACTTTGAGTCATTTTTAATTTAATTTTTTACCATTGTAAATAATTGTATTTGAACTTGTTATTTTTATTTTCAAAAGTAAAGTCCATATTCTTATAGAAGTGTTTTCGATGAAAAACATATTATATTGGAAAGCTCATTTCATTTAAGTTTGAATTTGGTGTCAGTGATTGTGAACTTTGGTGAAGTGAATAGTGTCTTCTCGAATAGATAAATACTTGGAGGATTTCGTTGATTGGTGAGTTGCTCCCTATTCATATTCTTCTATTTATTTGTTTTAAACCAAATCACTCGATCAAGCAAACAAAAACTTTTTTAGGAAAGCATTGTATCAACCAAAACATGCAAAACTCAATAGGATAAATGATCCGGGTAAAGCTTGTATTGTAATGCAAGATTTAAACAATCATGTGAATTTTGATGTTTTGAAACTTTGAAAATACAAGCTTGGTCATTCCTTTGACATTGTAGTGAATATCCATAAAATAAAGCAAAAGGTGTTTATATACGATCATATAAACTGCTCTTAAATCTATAATAGTTAGTTGGCTTAATTAAATAATTCTTAATTCTTAATTAAATAATTGAATTAAATTCATCGAAATAATATTGAATTCTGCACTGTTATAACACATCAAACCATCATTCATGTTATGTGCGTGGACACAGTCAGCCATTCAATTCAATGTTTTTCAATTAGTGTTATTTGATGAAAAGTTTAATCAAGTGCAACGCATTTATGAAATTATCGATAGAATAAGAGCTTCTCATCTCACTAATAAACATCTTGATGAATGAGTTCGTTGTCGTGATAATTTTCATTGATGAAAACTCATTGCAAGAATTGTAGCAATTTCCCATGAAAATCTTGGAAAATAGGTCAGGCACTTAATAATACACTAGTAGTATTTTGTAATAGAGTAATGAAATTGCCATACATATCAGTTATATAGGTCCCTGTAATCTTGCATACAGATATAACGTGAATCATATAGGGTCATATATACCACCATAAATAGGTCACTAGTTTATAAACGGGGTTATTATAGCGCCATCCTTGCAAGTCCATAAATAAAATGAGAAAAGCGCGCACAGCTAAGCATCAAGTCCATAAAACTTCATTAAAACACTTTATGTCGCCTCTCAAACTTTCAAGCTCATAACCGGGACTTGAAATGCGCTTTTCTTACTACCCTTGGATTAAGTTCTCCCCGATTAGTTGCTCAGAGTGGAAAAACTCTAATTATCAACTACTTATTAGCTAACCGGATGATAGATAGAGGATAATTAATCAGATAAGGTACTCTTTCTAAGGAAAATGTGAAACGTTTTCTGCCCTTAGTTAACTATAGTTATAGTTAACTGCCATAGTTATTGACTTGACTCGGTTCCAATTCAGTAATATCATAGTCACTATAGTTAGTCTACGGTAATATCTAAGTAATTCATGGAAACTGGATTGGAATGATTTGATTCTTGAAACAATTATACTATGGTTCTTGATTATACTTTGGTATGATCTAATCTAGATATTATAGATCCAATAGAAACTAGAAATGGTGATAGATAATTCGTTTAATAAATAAGTTACTAGTTTATTATTCAACCTTGCAGTTTGAACACATAGAATTTATTTCATTATCGATAAAACTAGAAACAAATTAGAGCTTGGTTCAATACAGCATAGCCTACCGAGCTAAACAGGGAGACATTCTATTGGCTGACAGGATTCGATGGGCGGAGCTACGTTGCTGGCTTCTGATTGGTGGAACGCCACGCCCATACAGAACACGCCTACCAGTGATGGATAGATAAATGACTCCTAATTAAGGCCATAGGCAGTGGCGAAGCGTGGTATGCTTATTTGGTCATCGCCGGGTATATTTCCTATAGGAAATTAGGTTAATCATTACTATAGGCTTCATTAGCAGTGTACAATGTGATACATTTTCTCTTGATTAAAAGCCCTAATGGCCAAAAAAAGATAAAAGAGAGTTGACACAATCTATACAGTGTAAAATAATACATAGGGTTGTGGAAGAGCTTTCACCCTCGACGTAATTACGACAAAATCGAATCACATCATGTGCAGAGTGTTGGTTTACAAAGTGACTTTTCCCCCTAACTTCTGTGGGTTGGATTTAGAATAAACTATTGATTCGAAACACTGGATTTCCACGTGCTCTTTGTTTTATTGGTCATGTCGTAAACTGGGGTCGAAATATTGAAGCTTTTATCAACCAAATCATTCATTGTACAAGAAAAAATGCATTATTTCAAAAGAGTATGGTATGCGTTAAATGCCAAACTTTTAAGAATTTCTATAGTTCTGTTGTTTTAATGTTTGCTGTTGCAGAAGTCTTCAGAGCTATCTGCATAGTTTCGCAAGTTCAGTTCACTAATTATTTTGAAAAATAACGGTTTTTTGCAGCACATTTTGTCTTGTGTATCAAGAACCATTACATTCAAAAATTCATTGAATTTATGAGTCATATAACACCTTACCAATTCTAAACTCAAATGGGAAGCTGTGAAATTTATAAAACATTGGGACAAATCTTTTATATTTCGACATCCTAAGGCTAGGCGCACACCGGTAAGTCAAGACAAGACAAGACAAGACGAGATTAGTCGCGTTTAGTCACAGTACTTCACATAGTTGCTTATGAAGCAGCACACACCGATTAGTCATTGCATAGGTGTGTGCTGCTTCATAAGCAGCTATGTGGATTACTGTGGCTAATCGTGACTAATGTCGTCTTGTCTTGACTAACCGGTGTACGCCTAGCCTTAGGCCTGTCTCGAAAACAAAGCACTTCTGGACTTCTGTTAATAGGAACGTTGAGTGAGGTAAGGTGAGTCTAATTGGAACTATCACTCTGGGGAGTGATACTGAGAGTAGATGACACACGGGAGGAATAGTGCAATCCGATGATTATGATAGTGATGATGATCGGTGTTGTCCAATTAGGCCACACCAGAGCAGAGCACACGAGGTAACTAATAACTGCTCAGCTCGCCAACTACACACTGCATCCTAATTAATCCTCTAGGTCCAGTGTGCATCGGTCTTATTTGCAATTAGCCAAGATACAGGTGCGATGATCACCTACACTGTACACAGGGTTTGACTATGGTGATGGTTTGCATTTGACTGATAAATAATGAAATAAATGAAATTTCATTGTCAACAAGCCTTATTATAGATGAGAGAGTATAGAAATAGAATGTGAAATTTTATTGCTGTTAATTTTACTTCTATTCTCTATGTGTTGGACAAAGACAGAACTTGATAGTCTATACATTAATATATTATCGTCCAATACTATCACATTTAAAAACAACATGAGAGTATTATTACAGTATTTATTTTCTTTATTCCTTTATAACATTACAAATACAGTACAATAATATTTAAAAATACATTGCAAAAATAAAATAATCACAATGATACGAATTAGAACATTACTTCTAAGTTATTAGTACTTTTTTAACTACTTCGTGATTATTAAGGAACTACAGTACTTCTCAAATGAGCAAGATCAAGCTTAGGAAATTGAATTGAATTACATTTTTATTCCCAATAAATACAAGGTAATACGTATATACATGACAAAAAACAACAAGTTGCTTTATAGATGTATAGCAGCAAGTTGGCTAATAAGCTAATTGGCTGTGAGTTGAGTTAATCAATATTTAAAACAATACTGAATCGGCTTGACTAAATAAATTTAATTATTACAGGTGGAACAGAGTATAATCAAAGTATATTGTTCATGGGCATTAATTTTTTTTAAATATTATTTAGCACATTCTTTGTTCGACTTTTCGTGGACTCTGCTTATGCAGTCTTCAATTCTGTGAAGCCGTATCACATGATTAAATTTTTAATAAAATTCCATCCAATAAAATAACCTTGAGTTGAGCAGTTCTTTCTTTCTTTCTTTCTTTCTTTCTTTCTTTCTTATCGTATGGCTTTTATTATAGTTGAGCAGTTGAAATTTCATTCCAAAATTCCATCTGGAATTTTTTAGATGCAATTGAAAAAAAACACATTATGTTTGAAAACCAGTTGCAAGGATTTTAGTTTCACTGAACTGACATTCAACACTTGAGACCTACATATCTTCAACTATATAAGAAATTTCTTCAGATCTTCTGATTATTAGCACTCATTAAAAGTTGACATACAAGCCACCTGTCTCGTAGGTACTTTCTTTCAGAGGAAAGTAGGACTTGACACTTGTCTACTACTTGCTTAGTTACCCAAGTCCGTATTGGTTTTTACGTTTATCAAGATTTCTTTATTCCTCCTCTATAACTTCATTCTAAAACATAGCGGAGAATCTCTTTCACTGCTTTGAAAACAAAGGATTGTAAATAGTACGGCCTGACGGTTTCATGAATATGAATCTTGAAGATGCCTTTCACTTCGTACAGAGTGTGGGCTCGTTAATAATTATTTTAGCTGAGGTGTATTAGTAAAGGTGACATTGAGGTAAATATAGATATTAAATAAAAAGATTTTCAGGTAGTCGCACAAGAATGAATAAATTTAGATTCAAAATTAATTTTTATTTATCAAATTCCTAAAAATATCCATCCTACTTTTTTATGATATTGATATTGTATTATCTTAAAAATTATGATATTGGTATTCCATAAGAATTTATGAATATGATAGTTTATGACTTGTACAAGTACTTCTTATCCTTTTTCACCTTCTTCTTCTTTTTCTTCTTCTTCTTCTTCTTCTTCTTCTTCTTCTTCTTCTTCTTCTTCTTCTTCTTAACAGACAGGTGTGTTCAGTGGCAATACTATATTTTCTTTTTTAATCGATCATCTTCTTCTTCTTCCTCTTCTCTTCCTCTTCTCATTCAACTTTCTCTTTCTTCACTCGACACTCCTTGATGCTTTCTACTCACAACTACGATGATCATCCTCCTCCTCCTCCTCCTTCTGCAGACGAATCTCTGATAATCACCATCATCATTATCACCATAATTGTGGCTGCACTTTGCCATATTCGTCACACATGCTCGCACATGCGTGAACAAAACACGTTCTCATACGTGATGGACCGACCAACTTTTAAGTCTAGACATTTTCAAGTCATCAAGCTATTTCCAGGACATCTCTATATTATAACTAATAACAATAATCAAAGACAATCCAACCTATGTAAGTAGTAATTGTGTGTACAATTACATAATTGATCACTCATTATTGTTCTGATCAACTAGATTTATTTGATTTCAAGCTACTGGTCTTAAACTTTTCTTTTTCGTCAACTAACTTTCTCAATATCGTTCGATAACCATTAGTTTGAAGAACTATCAATCTTTTTAAATATTTCGTGATTGTTTAGAATAACATCAAATTTCACCCTCAATCTTTGTCTATTCCTGACTGTGTATTTTAAGGGGAATTTTCATGGAGTTAAATTTGGCGACCTCGGTTAATCAGCATCGACCTGCGAATCCACATCTCACTCTAACTGACTGTGACAAGCTTCATAATAACACACCAACATCCCTCTGTTCGTGACGTCATACGGCAACTATTATTAGCAACGACCGACGACCAAAAGTGACAGACCATGTTTCGAAAACCATGTATAGGTTAGGACAAGATATTGTATACCTATATACATTGTACATCATACAGGTATTGTAGTTAGAGAGGAATGAGTGACAAGGTATCGTATACCTATATACACTGTATATCATACAGTTAGAGAGCCAAGGTATCGTATACCTATATACACTGTATTATCATACAGGCAGAGAGAAGTTCTCCAGCTGAAAACTCGAGAGCTGCTATTTGTCACTCAGTAGCAGTTCAACCCTTGACTTTATAACACTTGGTGGTCGCATTTGAACACTATTGGTAGTCTCTCTTGACCGCGCGGCACGTTTGTTTCAAGTGCCGACGACTTTACCGTTGCGTTAAACGTAAAACGCAGGTGCAGCGTAATAACATGGATAAGAGGTTAGTAGGCGTATTTCGCTCTCACTGGTGTCATACCCATAATTCACTGGAGAGGGTAATAAATTATGACGTGGGTGGTAGCCCATTGCACAATGTAGCTAGACTTCCAGAAGGATGCCAGTGTGTAATGATTCATTCGGTGTCATAATTCATTGATTTTGAATTGTGATTTGGTTAGTTCACTTGATTACACCGATATCACTACACTAGTTCACCGATACAAACATCAATCGACAGGTCACGTCAATTATTATGTGTGTATTATCTGTTTTATTGGCTGTGGTGCAGTATATATGAACTTCTGTGTTAAACAGGTTATTAGGCGTACACCGAGTTAGTCAAGACAAGACAAGACGAAATTATTCACGTTTAGTCAGCACCACATAGTTGGTTATGAAGCAGCACACACCGATGCAATGACTAATCGGTTCTGTGTTGCTTCGGGTAAACTATGTGGCAATGTGACTAATCTTGTCTTGTCTTGACTAACCGGTATACGCGTAGCCTAATTAGCCTTTAGATTGAAAATTAATTTATTGTCAGAAGTCGATATACTTCAGTTTCTCCGTTTTATTATCACTTTCCGGTTTTTTGTAAAGCAGCGTCTAAACGCAGCGATAAATTGTATCAACTTATCGCAGACTAGTCATCCATTGGAACCGTTTTTGTCAGAAAGCGACCGATCATCCGAAATGCTAACATTGAATCAAATGCCAGCTGTTCGAACATTGGACGCTTTCTGACAAAAACGGTTCCAATGGATGGCTAGTCTGCAATAAGTTGATACAATTTATCTCAGCCTTTGGATGCTGCTTTTACACATCTATTATTTCAGAGCATATTTCCAGAGCAAATATTAGTTTTGGTTGTTACACCATCATCAATCTAGAACAAAATATGATAAACTCTAAAACAAAAGTAATGATCAGCAGAATATGCTAGGGAGCAGGCAAAACAATTGGTTATCGAGTGACCAATGGTGGTGACGTATCATGGTGAACAAATACTATTGGCCAAGACAAGCCTCGTATGAGAGATGGTTTGTCTGTGCCAATGGCAGTCGTTTATAGTTGTGACATCTTCTAATCCTAATGTTCTGAGCTTGTTCATTTGTTGTGAATTTTCTATGATCTGACAAAATTGTGCTTTGAAGCTTTGAAAATACTCCAGTTATGTGCCATCAATTTAAAAAACATGTACTCATTAACATAATGATTCCATTGATAATAATAATTTTAAAACTTGCTTTTAATTTTATAGCTTGGATACCTCATTTGAGATACCTCAATGCATTATATCGGATTCCACGACAAACATAATTCTTGCAATATTTAGGCTAGGCGTACACCGGTTAGTCAAGACAAGACAAGACAAGATTAGTCACGTTTAGTCACAGTACTTCACATAGTGGCTTATGAAGCAACACACACCGATTAGTCATTGCATCGGTGTGTGCTGCTTCATAAGCAACTATGTGAATTACTGTGACTAATCTCGTCTTGTCTTGACTAACCGGTGTACGCCTAGCCTTACAGAGAACAGAGAACTATTACTACATTAAATTGCTCAATTCTCGTTACTCCATTCTTCAAAACTTCAGCAATTAAGTTTTAGAAAGAAGTTCAAACTACTTAAGAACCCCGGGCGCTGTAGTTAGTAGAAAATTACTGTAAAAAAGCACAGCTTTCATGTTTCGAAGTAGGCCCGAAGTCCTATTTAATTTGCAGTGTCCTGTGAAATTTCAGCGCAAAGCTGTTTTTCGAATCGAATTGCCTTTCATGCGCCTTAAAAGGTCGTAAACTTGTGCTTTACACCGCGACAATAAATTGGACTTTATTGTCTTACTTCACGACGGTGGCGATAAATTTTCACCCTGGCTTCAGGTACTACACTTTTAGTATTGTTTGTTTACGCTAGGCTGTCAAAGCTGCGCGACTAACTGCGAGACACACAAGTACTGTTCATTCATACGTAACTGGTTCTACCTTCAGAAAAAAGCTGATAGGACAGGTAATAAAAATAGTGTTGAACTCTCCAGAAACATTATAAATGGATAGAATTTGAAATAAAACACTACAAGTTTATAAAACACCACGACTTCAACTCTAAAAATAGGCACAACTACAATCATAGCCCCCTTTAAACTACAGTAGTTTAAAGGTGGCTATGCTACAACTCTACAAAACTCAATAGGATAAAATAGGACAAAACAAAAAAATATAGGATAGAATTTGACTATTATTCTACATATAGGCTACTACCATTCTATGATCAATATTTTACGTATTTGAACTAAAATTTAATTCATAATTTATATAATACTAGCTGACCCGTCAGCTATGTTTGTTTTGACTAGTTCAATACCGTGTTAGTACTGGAGTCACTATTTTTTTGGGACACCCTGTATATTGTAACACACTTGTCCTCGATAATGGAGATTCAAAAGTTCTTAGGTGGTGAGGGGGCGGGGTGGTAAAGAAGAGCAAAATGATGACAACGAGTATTTCTCAAGTGTGCTCTGGTAAAAAGGGTGCGTGAAGCCCCAAACTACAAGTACAGGCACTTTTCAACTCCCTTAGCTCTGAAAAATGGGTTTGTAAACAGCCAAAACAGAATACTTGGAAGAAAAAAGGGAGGGTATGGAGGTGAAGAAGAAGAAGAAGAAGAAGAAGAAGAAGAAGAAGAAGAAGAAGAAGAAGAAGAAGAAGAAGAAGAATAAGAAGAAGAAGAAGACAAATGTAGAAGAGGGACAGGTTGAAGTGGGAATGAACGATGTAAGTGTGTGAGGATGCTTAATTAGTCACTTGTACAAAGTACAAGTTAGTAATCATCCATTACTGGCTCACTTGATTTACATAAGTGTCTTACTTAAATATTGCTGGTATTGAATCAATTCAAATAATCAAAATGAATTCTTCCAGTTAAAAATGGTTTTGAATGAATGCGGAGTTTCAATATCAGGCATGATACTATTTTGAATTCAAATTTATTCCTTTATCCTCTACATACAACTTTACATTAATAAATTATTTATCATAAATAGCTAAAAACTTTTATTGTACCTACTTATTATGATTTTGTACGACAAGAAAACCTTTACTATAGATTTGGTCGTTTTACAGTAATTCTCCGATTAAAACCAGCTAACTAGCTAAGTTTCGTAATGAGAGCCACTAAATGCTTCACTGCAATATTCATGTTTCGGTCACTGTTGACTGCTCTCCTAGCGGAAGTGGGGCGAACTATTATAGCTAAACTTACCAACTATAGGTATAAAGTTTGATGTATAGCCAACCGAAGAGGAGTGTTATTGACCTGAGATATAAATCCTGAGTGAAACCACACACATGGATACCGTTCAGCAGACTAAATACCGTCTAAAAAACATCCAACGGAAAACGCCAAGATGTATGCAACATTCCTGAACGTAATAAGCGAAAACGGTCGCAAGCACAGTATCATAATTTGACAATCTTGATACGCTATTCAGGATATTAGAGTTTCAAAACAGTAAACCAAGTTCTGAAATTTAGTTTGGTTTTTCAAAACGTCTCACATTTTGACACTGTCTTTTTATTGAATCATCCCATCAAATAAACCTTGTCCACTCATTGATAAACACCAAAGGTAATCCAATCGCCATTTTTGGTTATTTGAGCATTATAGCTTAATTTTGGTTATTCAAGCATTTTATTTGGTCTATTTAGGCATTCAAAAGTATTCTTAAATTTGGAAGGAAATGAGATATTGCAACTATACAGTTGCTGTTAAATCATGATAGTCAATTGAACGAGATTCCTAATTAATGCCGTATAATATTCTGAAGACTTCTGCTACTGCAAATATTGACAACATAATAATAGCTAGTAAGGGAATTGAATTCTTGAATTGCTTTATATCTTGCACTTGACTTGTTGTATATTGGGAAGAACTTGAAGGGATTTGACGATAAAATTTTAAAATTCTGCACGAACCATCCAAGGTTCTTTTATTGTTTCAGAAATTCTATCATTATAGTCTTTGAAGCTATCATTATTGAGGGTATTTACATAATATTATATTACACATTTTATGCCGGTACACTGCTTTTGACCAATCACAGAAAGTTTAAATAATCAGAAAATGTTCTTATCAGTATTTGTATCCAACTAATTATTGTTTCTATGAAGCTGTTTGATTTAAAGAAAGGAAATGATTTTCAAATAATGTAAAATCATTCGAAATGCTTCGTTGCATACCTCTACTTGCCTGGAGTGACAAAGCCTAAAAGACTTAGCCTGCTCTGTCTGTATGACCTTGACGTGATCGTTCTAGGCTAACTAGTTAGGCTACTCAGTCACGAACCATCGTCTTGTGATAGTGGTTGGGCTGGGCTTCAGCCTACTACAAGCCTACTTAAATAGCCTAAAGTCTACAAGCAAAGCCTAGTCGTCACCAACCTATCTTGTTCACATGAATATTGATATAATTCAAAGCTTTGTTCACTCTAATCAGGAACCTGGACTAACAATAATGAATTACCTTATTGCAGCTTCTTACAGAGTTCATAGTATATAACAATTCATCCAGATGCAGCCATGAGCCAGATTAATATTATAGCCAGAGAGTATGGATAGGGTAAGAACTACTATTTCTTTTTCTCTCTCTATTCTCTCTGATTGTAGCCTTATTTCTCTGGAATCTTATTCACTTGAATAAAAGCATGAAAAACATGAATAAAAGCTGTAATGAGCTCTTTATGACAATAATTCAATCCCAGTCTAAATCCAGTTAAAATTGCTACAACAATGTGAACAGAGTGATCTATTCTGATATTAAAGGAAAAACTGGACTATGAAAATTAAATAATTTTATTTTCTAATAACTGATGGGTCAATCAATCTTCCCCAGTGTAATAGTACATAATTGAAGAATTTCATTATCCAGGGGGTTTTGAAACCAAGATAAAATTTCAAATAACGCAACAGATAACTGTTATGAGAAGGAATAAACAAACAAATCTGGGGGTGTGAAATACATTAGATTAGATTGCTCTATTCATAAAGATTGATCGTACTTCAAGGAGAGAGAAAGAGAGACAGAGGATAGAGAGTGAAAGAGAGAGAGATAAGAGAGCGACAGGGTGCGATGCTGTGAAAGCCCACCTAAGGTAATAATTTGACACCCTTTGTTGTATTAGATTACGGATAAGCAATAGAGGCTACTTGTATCAGCATAATATGCCAGGCAGGGCAGGTTGAAGTCTCAATATCCTCTGCTTTACAAAGGCATACCACCAATTTGGATCACATATTATAACGTGTCTCACCCCCATAACATCGAGGGTCAGATTATCATGATGATGATAATGATGATGAAGATGATGACAATATATTGGCGAGGAAGGAAGTTTACACCCAATACTACTATTTCCTCTTCTTCTTCTTCTTCTTCTTCCTCTTCCTCCTCCTCTTCCTCCTCCTCCTCCTCCTCCTCCTCCTCCTCCTCATCCTCCTCCTCCTCCTCCTCCTCCTCCTCCTCTTCTTCATCATAATTTTCTTTCTTTTTCTTCTTCTTCTTCTTCCTCTTTCTCCTCCTCCTTCTCCTCTTCTTAATCATTCTCTTTCTTCTTCTTCCTCTTCTCCTATGTCTTTTTCTTCTTTTTTTTTCTTCTACGTCTTCTTCTTCTTCCTTCCCACTATCCTTCTTCCTGCGACAGGAAACAGAAGACGATACATCCTGAGAATTTCTCCTGGTTTGCAGCAGAGGCCACCATCTTGAGAGTGTAGGCTATTATGTGGGTCTTCTGATGACAGCAGGTTTCCGGGTGCTAAAACAGTTTAATTGATAATAATAGCAGCAGAAGAGGAGTAGCTCAATGTGGAATACAGTACCATGATATGAATTAACACGTGAGATGAGTATAAAGTTGTTTGTTCCATGCTAAAATACTGTTCATCAAATCAAATCCATTGAACAAATAACAAAATACTTTTTGTGTTTCCAGATATTCTACAAATGAATCCAGAAACATAAATTTTGCTATTATACATTTTCAATGAACAAAAGTTTTCTTCCTGCATTTCACATGTGAGAAGTGCTTATTGCTTCAAAAACTATCTAACACAAGATCACATACACGTACTGAGACATTCATTCAATTTGACCCTTGGCATTAGATAGATAGTTAGATTGAGAGATAATATTTCTTTCCCATCGTACTCTACGGTCATCAGCAACGTCAAGAAATAATATCTAGCTACGAGTAGTATCTAGCTAGATAGTATCTATCTATCTAGCGTCAAATTAAATGAATCTGATTTTATGCAAGTGTAAATAACAAACCTGCCGTAACACAGTGAATTCGAAAATTTTGACACATTCATTTTGATTTACTTGAAAACGTACATTTCTACAAAACGGGCACGTTTCGATACGAATAAACTGCTACTCCAAAGTACTGTATTCGGAAAACACGACTTCCCTTTTCAAATTCCGATTATATCTCACTCTGCTCGACACCAAATCAGTGTTATTTACGTCAATCCACCCTTTGTTCGGAGCTGGTCGGGTGATAAGCCAGTTCCATTTCAAGCATGGCTCGTTTACTAGAATCACTTTCTAGTGGAATTCATTCAGGTAAAACTTACGGCAGTCTGTGCGGAATACCAAATAGCTGACGACTTCTTCCATGCTACTCGACTTTCCTTTTAATTGACATGGATTTGGTTGATCTCCAATCCAGCTGCAACTCAAGTGTTACTTTAAAGTAACTCCAACTTGAAAGTTGGAAATATTTCTTCTATCAAGCTGTAATAAACATGGAACAAAGATGGTTCTTACCGCCTGTGCAGTCATTTTCTGAAGAAACCATCCCAGTAATAAGATACAATGTGCATTTGTAAGCGGAGCTCAAAGTTCACTCAACTTGCAAATGCGTACTGAAAAGAACAATCAATAAGTATTTGTATTTGACAAATTGGCTCCAAAGTCATCTAAATATCCAATTTCACCATTTTTTGCTGCTATGAAAAACAGAAACATCTAGAATATTAAAGTAGACATTAAAGTGATTAGAATCAAAGACTTGACGGAACAACGAAGAAAATAATTTTTCTCTCGAGATTTAAAATCAACACAAGAAACTCTTCCTTCTTTCTTATAGGTCTTCTTCTTCTTCTTCTTCTTCTTCTTCTTCTTCTTCTTCTTCTTCTTCTTCTTCTTCATATTGTTCTTCGTCTTCTTCTCCTTCTTCTTCTTTTTCTCCTCCTCCTCCTCCTCCTCCTCCTCCTCCTCGTTCTTCTTCTTCTTCGTTTTCCCTCGTTCTTCTTCTTCTCCTTCTTCTTTTCTTCTTCCCACCTCTCCTCCTCGTTAATCTTCTTCTTCTTCTTCTTCTTCTTCTTCTTCTTCTTCTTCTTCTTCTTCTTCTTCTTCTTCTTCTTCTTCTTCTTCTTCTTCTTCTTCTTCTTCTTCTTCTTCTTCTTCTTCTTCTTCTTCTTCTTCTTCTTCTTCTTCTTCTTCTTCTTCTTCTTCTTCTTCTTCTTCTTCTTCGTCTTCTCGTTCTTCTTCTTCTTTACTTTTTCTCCTTCCTCCTCTTCGATCTTCTTCGTTCTTCTTCTTCTTCTTCTTCTTCGTCGTCTTCTCGTTCTTCTTCTTCTTTACTTTTTCTCCTTCCTCCTCTTCTATCTTCTTCGTTCTTCTTCTCCTTCTTCTTCTTCTTCTTCTTCTCCTTCTTCTTCATCTTCTTCTTGTTCTTCTTCATCTTCTTCTTCTTCGTCTTGTTCTTCTTCTTCTTCTTCTTCTTCTTCTTCTTCTTCTTCTTCTTCTTCTTCTTCTCCGTCTTCTTCTCCTTCTTCTCCAATTCCTGCTCTTGTTCACTCTCATTCTGTCTTTACCTCTCTCTGTCTCTCTCGCTCTGAGAGTACAGCAATTGTTCCTTTTGCTCGTAATAAGTGCAGGCGTGTATTCCCCTCAGCGTAGATAATTCCATTTCATGAATCGCAAACTCTATTGCTCAGCTGGGACTTGACTGCAAAGGTTTCAACTTCATTTTGTTTCACGAAGTTTGAGTCTTTCGAGAGGATCTTCTTCATTAAAAAGAAGCATACAAGAACCAGACATCATTATGTTTCTTGTTGCAAGTCAATGGTGAGAGCAGAAATGAGTAGAAAATGATCAGTTTTATTTGCACATGAAATGCATGATGCATAAGTTTGCATAGTTCATTTATTAATTCTTAATTCATTTTATAGATATCTTCGAATAGTATTATGTTGATAATACAGAAGAAATAGTGCTACATAATGTATGATAACACACTTCCATGTTAAATTCATTGTAAAAAAAGGATTAAATCATTCTAAGTTTTCAATATTCTGAGCAGAAGCAAGACTATCTTAAGCAGCTTAAGGCTAGGCGTACACTGGTTAGTCAAGACAAGACAAGATTAGTCACGTTTAGTCACAGTACTTCACATAGTTGCTTATGAATCAACACACACCGATTAGCCATTGCATCAGTGTGTGCGACTAATCTTGTCTTGTCTTGTCTTGACTAACCGGTGTACGCCTAGCCTAACTCCCTCTTCTTATAATTGAATTTTAAATGTCAAAGTCCAATTGCACGAAAGCGCATATGATTTAACCATTCTGAAATGACGTAATTTAATGGAAGCATCACACCGAGGCCTCTGCTGATCATCTTACTGTTTTTAGTACAATTGTTCTCAAAACAATTTGTCTAGCGTGCAATGGGTCAATGCTTATTTCGATGAATCTTTAAAAAGTGGTTTGTTCCCTAGTAGATTCATTTTACAAAGTTTACTGAGCATTTTGTAACTGTAATCTCTACTAGAAATAATCAATTTTTAAAAGGTGCTGTTGAAAAGCAAACTCACCAGGGATATACTCTTGACAAAGGAACTAAGGCTTTGAAATCTACAAAATTATGTTTTCATGTCAAATTCTCGTTAACTTTGGAATGAAAACGGAAAACTAGTTAACAACAATGAGTTTCGTAACTAGTTATCCGGTTTAGAAAAAGTGATTTCAACTTCGACTCTATTTATCTTTGAGAATAACTTGTTTAATGATTCTGTCATTCTTGGAAGGTGCTGGGAAAGATCTCGAGTAATTGTTTCGTTCCAAATGGATGCTAGACTGATCTTGTTGCAATTACTGGTCTTCGCAGGACGCATCACACTTTTTTGCTTGAAATTTACAAATTATACTATAAATTATTATAATATTTACAGTTTCATAGATAATGTAAAACTAGTTTCGCTTACTCCACCATCGCCACCAAAAGCTAAAGGACAAAGCATGTCAATGTAAATACCGTAATAAAAACAATGTGATTTTTAGGAGTATTAGCACTGGCGCACACATAATCGAACAGAACAGAACAGAATTTTGACTGACAGTGTAATATGGTAAAATAAATATCAAGATGAGCTTCACATAGCTGCTATATAGCTTAACTATGTGAAGTATTGTGACTAATCTCGTCTTGTCTTGTCTTGACTAACCGGTGTAAGCCCAGCCTTAGCTCGCATGTGATTTTACCATATCACACTGTCAGTCAAAAATCTGTTCTGTTCTGTTCGATTATGTGTGCGGCAGGGCTTAGCGTTGCTACTGCACAATCCTTAAAACTAGTTGATTCAAAACTCAGTCAATACAAGATTAGAAATCCATTAGGTATAGTCAAGACAAGGCATAATAAATATTATGTCTCCCAGTACAATAGAAAACTTCTCTATAATCTCAGACCATGAATAATGCAATAACTGAGAAGAGATTGCAAGTGAATTGTTAGTTCAATTCCTGATTGCATGTTCGTGTTGCATGCTTTCACTTGCTTATTTTCTCAGCGTTATTAACTAACCGAACAATGCTCAATAATTAATGAGTGAGTTAACATGTGCAGTGTCTGAGGGAATTCTAGCGTAACACGGAAATTGCCACAGCTTCAACGTTGATGTAATTTCAAGTCAGTCTGAGAATATTTTCGATTATGAGTCTCTCTTTTTGAAACTGACTAGATCAGAATTGAATTGTTTGTTCTCAGATTGGTTTCTACTTGAGTTGAGTATTTTATATAGTTGAGAGTTTATGTTGGGTTGCACCAAGCACGATCAATTTTGATCCAGGATCAGTACAATGCTAATTAAATGAGGTCAGCTGATTCAAAATAGTTGTTCACAGTTGGTGCAACCTAAGATGTCACAGAATATTTACATGGTTATAAATAAAAGAAATTACATTACTTGAATATTGAGTTGTTGAGAAATGATATTGATACAGTCGATTTTCAATAGTAGTTTATTCAATTTTTGTATTATGAGAGCCTTTAAACCACGAGTGATATACCGCGGTTAAAATACGAGCAGCGGCATCTCCGCGAGTTATTTTAAGGTATTAATCAAATCAAATCAAATAATCTTTATTCACAAAATAAGTAAATACAACAGCAGTATTTCAAGAGTTGTTTTTAAAGGCTAAAATACAACCAATGCATAAACCATTTTATCTACGACAAAAAAAAAACACAATAATATCTACATTATCAATCTAAACTAACATTGATTCAAACTTCCATTGTTCTAGTTCACTTTTCATCTTATAGGTTATAGGTACTAGTGTCTTATAGTTTCTAGTGGTTATAGTTTCATACAGTCTTGCTATGCTGGCAAAATGGAACAGTCTGAGGCTGGCTGCACACTATACTCTATTTGATGAAACTTCCGACTTGGCGTAGCACGTATAAGATAGGGAATAATCGGTTTCCGATATGGAAGTATAGAATATTCAAGTGTAGAATAGCAAACAGGTAATGTCGCGAGTAATTTTGTTTCTATAGTGCGATTCACGTCAAGAAGTCAGCATTGCTTAGATGGGAGTTTGCTATCCTTGTTCAGCACAAGCCAGTTGCTGATGTCTCTATCCTATTCGCACTGTGCATTGTTGCCGCACTGTGCATTGTTGTCGCACACCGTCCCAACAAGCACGTTTGGTGCAGTTTTCTCTTTCTCTCTCAATGAAACTTGGCATCAATGCTCCTCATATAAACAATGCTGATTTCTTGACGTGAATCGGACTATACAATCTTGTAGTACACCTATTTCTGCATGTATGTAGAAGCATCAAAACAAGCGCTTCCGTCGTGTAAGGCCTATTAGAATATGCTAGTAGAAGTATTCCCAAACTTGTTGGTGTTGGTTGTTGGAAGTTTGTGTAGATTGTATCTGCACAAGAATGTGGATACAAATTGACTCGCGATACTTGCTTCAGAGAGGTTGCTTTCCGATTTCAGATTTGCTCCTCCAGAGAGCAGCCAGCAATATATTATAATGTGACTTTATCGAGTTAATTTGATCCTTACATAAACTTCTTTTTGTTTATTCATTCATAGGTGGATCCCTGTTACTAAATAATTTACGCGCTATTACCGATTGATTACACTGTGTCAGATTGATAACAATTGAGAGGATAAAATTATAAACTCCATTACGGTATCATCATTGTCACTATATCTGTTCTAATGATCATATAGCAACATGTAGTTACTAGACTACATAATTTGTTACTAAGTGGTCGCCGATCTGTTCAACTACTTTAGCAAGCCTCGAGGCTGACTATTATGTCTTGTTCAGTTTTTTACTGGTTCGTTTCTTGGTAGCTCGTATTTGAAGTAGCAACCACTCCATGTCAATTAATTCCAGTAGCGTTGGCCGATAATTTGATCCTTGTACAAATTTATTTTTGTTTCATTAATTGCAGCAAATCGAGAGGTGGGCAGAATGTCGTGGTGGGTGAGAGACGAAAGTGTGGGTAGATGAGAAGAATAATGACAGAAAGATGAGGAAAATGGAGATGGTTGAGTGAAGAAGAAAAGTGAAGAGGACGTCTTCATAACAAGTAGTCAGTATCTCACTGTTTTAAGTAATCTGTACAAAAAAATTATGAATTGTATTATTCGTATTTAAATTATGATTTGTATTATTCGTATTTCTCTTTTTTATATTACTTCCCTCTTTGGTAGTGGAGGAGTTGATAAGGAATAGAGGGAAGTGAAGGAAAAAGAGAAGAGTAAAAAGAGAGAAGAAAGGTGAGGATTAATGATGACGATTCTTTCTCGCCTGCTTCAGATTCAACATACCTTCAAGTAACAACACTACCTCACCTTGTTACCTCACTCAATCTTCTGTAGCCGTGACTTTACTACTACCTGTCTTACTGTCGTTCTAACTGAATGTGTGTATGTTGTGAATGTTTGTATATGTGTTGTGGATGTTTGTGTGTGTGTGTGTAAGCCTCCATTACAACGCACGGTGCTTGAAACTTAACGACGTAAACACAATCAAGTAGCCAGCTAGATAACTGGTTCAGCTACAACTTCACTTCCATTCTTACTTGGGCTAGTTGTGGACTTAGTTCCACCTGTGCTTGCAAACTGATAAAGCACCCAATGACTTCTTGCAACTGAAGTCTGAGAATCAGATTGTTTTACTTCTGAGAATGAGAATTCACTGGGTCTGTTTTGTATTATGAGGATCACTGAGGAATGTTAAAAAAATTTGTAATAGCTTTCAAGAGTTGCTGGAATATTCATTATTTTCTTAATATGATTGACTGACGGTCAGTCTTCTTTGCATTGGATAATCACTGGAAATACTATCATTATAATATTAGACGTGGTTAAGTGGTAGAGTGGACATCATTGCCCAAACTTCGCCACGTCAGTAAAATAAAGAAGTCATTCTATTCTATTATATACAATGATCAATTGATCATTATTTGTTTCTTGTTGTCTTTTTAATTAATTATTATGCATTACCAGTGATTTTTCATTTGAATAAGAAAAGCAAGAACAAGTTCTAAGAACAAGAACAAGAACAAGTCCTAAGAACAAGAACAAGAACAAGTCCCAAGAACAAGAACAAGAACAAGAACAAGAACAAGAACAAGAACAAGAACAAGAACAAGAACAAGAACAAGAACAAGAACAAGTTCTAAGAACAAGAACAAGAACAAGTCCTAAGAACAAGAACAAGAACAAGTCCCAAGAACAAGAACAAGAACAAGAACAAGAACAAGAACAAGAACAAGAACAAGAACAAGAACAAGAACAAGAACAAGAACAAGAACAAGAACAAGAACAAGAACAAGAACAAGAACAAGAACAAGAACAAGAACAAGAACAAGAACAAGAACAAGAACAAGAACAAGAACAAGAACAAGAACAAGAACAAGAACAAGAACAAGAACAAGAACAAGAACAAGAACAAGAACAAGAACAAGAACAAGAACAAGAACAAGAGCAAGAACAAGAACAAGAACAAGAACAAGAACAAGAACAAGAACAAGAACAAGAACAAGAACAAGAACAAGAACAAGAACAAGAACAAGAACAAGAACAAGAACAAGAACAATATTACTGACTTATGTAGTAAGAAAATATGAATTCTTACAACTACCATCTGATATAGGTGTCCTACTGATGCCAGTACTACCACGGTATTCTAGAAGTCAAAACAACAGAAAATGTCGTTGGCAAAATGCTGATTTCTCCTTAGTTTACCTGTAATCCGCCATTTTGTGTTTTAATATTGATATCTCGTTGAAAAACAAGATTTTTTCATGAAATTTGCGTAGGCCATAATAGCAGTGGTTCACCAAACATATCAATATTCGTTTTTTCCAAATGGCGACGATCAAACTTTTCACCGATTTTACTGGAGAAGCGCCACGATAAAATTGAATACAAATGTAGAGATTTTATTCTGAATAAATGGCAGATCAGAAGAATCGGATGATAAATAACCGAGATATGGCTATTTGAAGATTACAACTTCTGTGTTTCTTCATTTCTTCAGCAGTGAGACATGAGAATAAATTTATGAATGCAAAACATATGTTTGCCTATCTTTGTCACTCGAACTTTCTCAATTTATTATTGGATGGAACAACCAATTGATGAATTTCATGAATGTGAAAATATGATACAGTAGTAAATTTGAGAACGTTCAAGATAGGCAAACATATGTTTTGCATTCATAAATTTATTCTCATGTCTCACTGCTGAAGAAATGAAGAAACACAGAAGTTGTAATTTTCAAATAGCCATATCTCGGTTATTTATCATCCGATTCTTTACAATTATATACCATTTTATTCAGAATAAAATTCTCTACATTTTTGTATTTGAAAGTTTTATCGTAAAAAGCAACATTCTCCAGTAAAATCGAATTGAAAAGTTTAGTCGGTCGCCATTTTGGAAAAAACAGATATTGAAATTTTTTGATATATGTATTTTGTGAACCACACCTTTAATTATAGCCCTACCAAATTTCATAAGAAAATCTTGTTTTTTCAACGAGATATGTTGAAAAATATAAAAAACACAAAATGGCGGATTACAGGTAAACTAAGGAGAAATCAGCATTTTGCCAACGACATTTTCTGTTTGTTTTGACTTGTAGAATACCGTGGTAGTACTGGCATCGGTATTTTTTGGGACACCCTGTAGTAAGAAAATATGAATGATAATCAATAAAAAGGTGAACAAAAATGTTTCAAATCCTTCAGAAGAACTAAGGAGCTCCAACACTAAATCTCGCACAAGCAGCAGTCGAGCCAAACAATACTTTGAGCCCGAAAGTGCCCACTTAATAAGTTGGAAAGAACAAGTCAGTGCTTCGGGCTTGAAGGCGAGCTTAGCATGTGGGGAGAAAGCGCGTGCTCTCACTTTCGATATCAATATTCGGACGAGCCACTCTCCCGTCAATGAACTAGCGTAGAGTAACAGGTTGTTGGAGTGGTGACCTCTTTAGCAACTGGTTTTTGTCGGTGTCTCTCTTTTTATTCAACTGCTTCTGCTGGGCTGGCTACTACCATGAGTACCATAGTAATACATATATAGTAGTATACATCCATATAGATACATACATCCATTGGAAGTAATATAGTTCTCTTAACAAATACAAATAGTAATACATCTATGAGTAGTATAGTTCTACGACTACTACAGCCAGAGAGTGAAGAGTAGAATGAGTAGAAGAAGAAAAGCTAAGTGGAAAAACTAGAAGAAGAATTTTACTTCTATTCTCTCTGACTGCAGCCAGTGTTCAACCCAATAATGTATTTTTCAAACAAATTACTCAATGTTGTCGGTATAAAATGTACCTTTGTTGTTGGTACAATATATTAATTTACTAAGAATATTGTTGAAACTCTTTTTGCCCAGGGTATGACCACTCCGACAAATAAAAGATTTGATAGAGAATTATATTTGAATAGATATAAATTTAATATCGGCGAGTAGTAAGTGTAAGATTCGGAATACAACGATTTTGGACACTGAAGTTTAATTTATCCAACTATAAATGGAATTCAAGCTGATTTCAGATGTAGTAAAGAGTTTCTCAGAAGTACTATAATTCATATCTTTGTTTCTGAACAAGTTGATATAATTCCTATGATTGGGATACAGTTGCCAATCTGAATCATTGAGGGCCGAAACTCACTCAAGTGAATGCCTTAAGTGTCAGTTTCTATTATAAAATAGAGAAATTAAAATGTTAAAAATTTCATTAAGATAAATTATTGTAGGATTGTATTTTTTCTAGTTTATATTGATTTATTAAAAAAACCTTCTGAATATATTATTTTTATTAACAATAATTATTGTTGATATCATGAGAATATCAACAAATAGATTTTATAAAAATATTCAAAATATATCATTCACTTCCATTATAATTCTTTTGAAGAATTATTGTTGATGTATTGTTGGAATGATACGCATAGAAATATAAATTCCTAACAGCTTTCCACGTGGAATCGACATATTTCTCAATACCATACCCACAAACGAGAGCTTTTTGAGAATTTTTATTCAACGACACACATTTGGAGAAAGGATTTCACCAAGTGCGGATTTGAGTTTATGTGACGCGAAAAAGCAATGAATGAAGAAATTGAATTCGGTTAACGCCTTCAGCCGAGTGGGAAAGAGCGCGCAAGTGGCAATGGAGAAGAGGAAACGCAAAGAAGGATGAACAAAAAAAGGATAAGAGAGAAAGAGAAGAAGTAGAAGAAGAAGAAAAAGAAGAAGAAGAAGAAGAAGAAGAAGAAGAAGAAGAAGAAGAAGAAGAAGAAGAAGAAGAAGAAGAAGAAGAAGAAGAAGAAGAAGAAGAAGAAGAAGAAGAAGAAGAAGAAGAAGAAGAAGAAGAAGAAGAAGAAGAAGAAGAAGAAGAAGAAGAAGAAGAAGAAGAAGAAGAAGAAGAAGAAGAAGAAGAAGAAGAAGATTGAGGATTGAGAAGAAGAAGAAGAAGGAGAAGAAGAAGAAGAAGAAGAAGAAGAAGAAGAAGAAGAAGAAGAAGAAGAAGAAGAAGAAGAAGAAGAAGAAGACGATGATGAAGAATATGAAGAAGAAGAGGAAAGATAAGGACTAAGGAGAAGCAAAGAGACGCTTTGGGCAAAGAAGCGGTAATTTGTAAGGGTGGTGAAAAATGAGGAGGAATAGTAGAAAGAAGAGGAGGAAGAGGATGAGGCAAGAACGAAAGAAGTAAGAAAAATTAAGAGAGGGAAGGAGTAGGATAAGAAGGAATAGGAAATGAATGAGGCTCAAGAAGAATGGGAAAAAGATGACCGTGAAGGACCAGAGGGAAAAAGGAGGGATAGTGAAAATAGAAAAAAATGTTAATTTGAGAGAAAAAAGAAGTAGAAAAGAAGTGGCGATAAGAGAGGAGGTATGAGAGGAAGAAGAAGAAAAAGAAGAAGGAGGAGAAGAAGATGAAGAAAAAAGAGAAGAACACAAAGATGATTGATAAGAAAAAGCAGCAGATTCTTATGTAGGAGAAGAACAGATAGAAGAAGAAGGAGAATGAGAGACAAGCATAGAGAGATACTGGGAAAGAGCTGAAAATTTATTTTTCAAATCGTCTTTTCGTCGTCGCTCGAGTTGACGTGAAAAAGGCGTCGCGGCGGTGTTGTGGGGGGGGGGGAGTTTCAAGGAGAGAACTTTTGAATAGTGCGCGTTAAGCCATGTCGCGACGCGACAAGTGCTGAAAATAAAATTTATTGGAGAACCCGACGCATGGTGGCAGACTGAATGCTTTTTTGAATGAAAAACGTGAAGCATAAAGTTGATAAGGAGCGAACAGAAATAATTTCATCTTGAATTAGGAGTCCGCAATGCGGTTTGGAAGGTACATACAGGCCTACATTGATAACATTGTTATCATTGACAACATTGATAACATTGTTATCATTGACAACATTGATAACATTGATAACACTGATAACATTGATATCAATTGGAACATTGATAATTCAGATATTTTTGTATTTGTAAGAAAATTGAACAGTGCTTTAATAATATGTTAACAATAAGAATAATAACTTTTGTTTGCCATTAAGCAATCAAGAAAATTTATTGAATGGACGTCGTTATTTTTAGGCATAATCTGTGATTAACTCGAGCACAAGCCTCATAGGACTTGAGAATGGTCAATATACCAAATGACAGGTCGTCATAATCAGGTATAAATATGCCACCTAACGACCATAGGTCAAGCTTAACCTCACGTGCAATGCTCAATGCAATGTGTATCACTTAACCTCAATGCAATGTGTATTATGTTGATTTTTGCCAGTTGGCTATCGTTAGTCGACCAAGTTTTCATTGTAATTTATGAAATTTCAGATATATTTTTAATTTTAATGTTCATTTCTTCTCAAAAATGGTATTTTTTTGGAAATTGAAATTGAAATTTATTCATAATACTGGCAAAAAAATACAATAATAAAACAATGCACAACAAAAAATGAAAATAGCAACACAATCGTAAATAAGCTCAATACATTCATGGTAACTCAAGAGTCGTTTAAAGGCTAAAATACAACCATTGCATACAACATTTTATCTACGACCAACAAAAACCAATAATTATCAATCCAAACTAACGTTGATTCAAACGACCGTGTTCTATTTCAATGTTTGTCGTATAGGTTAGGAACTGTTCCGTTCCAGTGCTTTAAAACTGGATCAGATTGAACAAGAAACGTTTCATAATATACAATCTGTATCGTAATGAGATCATTACGATACAAGTTTCAAAATCCATTTCGAAAAAGCTGGGGTTTCGATTTCAATTATGAAACTGTAATGATTGCGTTATAACACGGTCGTAGGCAGATGAAATTATGTCACTTGTTGCAATATAATGTGCCTATTCTACTTAGACTTACGGCTACTATAAACAGTAGCGTTCTATTTTATCAAGGAATCAAGGTGTCATGTAACTGTCCGTTGTCAAAATTCACGACTATTCGCCATGTAGTCATGAATATTTCAATTGTCAAAATTCACGACTATTCGCCATGTAGTCATGAATATTGCCTTTGTCAATGATCACGAAAACCATTTACCAGCTCCTCGTGACGTGACAGGACGTGAGCTACTGTGTCTTTCAACTTCGACTCACGTCTAATGAATGAGTCACGCGCTCATCTTCAAATTGAAAATTCCCAACAAAAGACCAACTGAAGTGTGATGTAGCACCGTCATAATGTGAAAGTACTCTACAATAGGCGAATTTCTTTCCATCTTCAGAATCACTTTCGCTTAATGACAAAAAATGACTATTTTCTAAGTTATTTCAGGCTTTATTATCATGCATATTATTTCTCAGACTGCAAAGTTGTCATAACAAATCCAACTGCCAATAGCATGAAAGCCAATTAATTGACTTATATTTAATACCAAAGACGATAGGAAACTATTAAATGGTTTTCTCTTTGAGGGTAGATTAAGGATAGGGCAACAATTAAATAATTGGATTTCTGAAAATTTCTTCTTCGAAATTAGCAATTTATTATGATTATTCTTTTCCTCCCTTATGTTGTGTTTTTCTTTATTTCTGAAATTGTAGTTTTTTATTATGAATTGTGTTTTGTTTATTGATTGTAATAGAATTTAGAACTGTTACTCTCACCTAGCGGTCAGGATTTTTCCTATGCTGGGTGATGCCAGGATATTTTTATTTTTATTGTGAATACTTGTACTTGTATTTTTTTTCCTTGGCAAATAAATTGAATTGAATTGAATTAGTATAAGTATTATAATACTATAATATAACTATTATATAAGTATTCTAATTGTCTTTGTTAATACGAAACTTCAACTAATAGTTAAAATTAGTTAACTAACAACTTTAAATTAGTTAATAGTTAACTAATAGCAACGGTTTATAGGTCAGACATGTTAATTTATTCTCGTTGCATCGGTTCCATTAAATGACGCCATTTTACGGCGGTTAAATGCAATTGAATTTTCGTGCAACTGGTCATTTGTATTAAATTAAATCGCAATAGAATGACGTCATACTTCAAAGGTTGAATTGAATTGAATTTCTTCCAACTGGCTGCACGTTTTTGTTTTCAAGTGATGAATCATAAATTCTTGTAAAATGGATGTAGAGTTAAACTACAATGTAGCTTGCTGATTATTGAAGAATGTATACAAGACATTACGAGAGAATTTGTCAATTTTTCCATATTTGCATATCATTCCCACTTGAGCTTGTGCCAATTCAATAAAACGCTTTTTATGGAGGGGAAAAAACTGAATAATTATTTTTGAAAACCGATTAAATACCTAATTAGTCGACATTTGACATTGACGTAGCTTAAAAATTCCGATATCAAACAAACTTGAACTTGAAGAAATTTTTTGGTTGCCCTATATTTAACTTTCTATTTATTGCTGGTTCCACACGTCTGTAGATATAGTTGTCAATTGTATTATCAAAGTCGAATTCATTAAATGAACCGGTGTCTATCATAAAAATAGTGATAAAATATTAATGATTCTGTTCATAATGATGTGCGTACACTTAACGAAAAAACATCAGAGTTTTGGAGATTTAAATTTGTATTATTTGAAGATTTTCGTCTTTGATGCCAGAATAACTTCACAGCTCAAATCACCACTGCCAAGGCTAGGCGTACACCGGTTAGTCCAGACAAGACAAGACGACATTAGTCACAGTAATTCACATAGTTGCTTATGAAGCAAAACACACTGATTAGTCATTGCATCGGTGTGTGCTGCTTCATAAGCAGCCATGTGAATTACTGTGACTAAACGTGACTAATGTCGTCTTGTCTTATCTTGACTAACCGGTGAACGCCGGATTGATATTTGACTAGTTTGAGGTGTCCGCTACTCACAATGCAGTCGAATGTAATCAAACTTTCAAGATTCACCTGCAACATGTACGAATAAGATAATTATGTTTTACTCGGCCACCAGTACAATACTCAACCTACAAATGCTGAATCTCGCAGATTATTGGAAAGCTCTTTTAAAAAGTTATACTTTTAAATGTCTTCTTTAAAAAGGTATTTTAAAGACTTTAAAGGTCTTTAAGACTTTTAAGCCTTTTAATTATTGTGTCGAAATCACTGTTTAATTATTACCGAAACAGCTGATTCCTGACAAGCTGAAAGGATCCTGTTATAGGACAGGTATAGCAGAATCCAATTCGACTTGTCAGAAATCAGCTGTTTCAAAGAGCAATATCACAATACTTAACCTACAAATGCTGAATCTCGCAGATTATTGAAAAAGCCTTTTAAAAAGTTATTCTTTGAAAGGTCTCCTTTAAAAAGGTCTTTTAAAGACTTTAGAGGTTCTTTAGACTTTCAAGCCTTTTGATTATTATGTCGAAATCACTGTTTAATTATTACTGGATCAGCTGAGTTATGACAAGTTAATTGGCTCCTGCTATAGTGAGTGCATTGACAGTGTGTAAGGGTTCGTTTTAGTTTTAGTGTCTGACAAAACGGTCCCGAGAGAGTTTTCATTCTCCCAGTTGTGTGTCAAAGCTTGTTGAAATGCTGTGTGGAATGGTGGATGAAAGCTGTGGGGAGGGGGAAGGGAAATGGAAGAAAAGAAGACGAAGAAGAAAACGGAGGAGAAGAAGCCGATGAAGAAAAATAGAAAGAAGCAAGAAGAAGAAAAAGGAGAAGAAGAAGAAGAAGAAGAAGAAGAAGAAGAAGAAGAAGAAGAAGAAAAGAAGAAGAAGAGGGAGAGGAGGAGGAGGAAGAGGAGGAGGAGGAGAGAGGAGGAGAAGGGAGGAAGAAGAGGAAGAGAAGAAGAGAAGAAGAGGAAGAAGAAGAAGAAAGAAGAAGAAGAAGAAGAAGAAGAAGAAGAAGAAGAAGAAGAAGAAGAAGAAGAAGAAGAAGAAGAAGAAGAAGAAGAAGAAGAAGAAGAAAAGAAGAAGAGAAGAAGAAGAAGAAGAAGAAGAAGAAGGAAGATGAAGAAGCAAGAAGAAGAAATGACGACGTAAGAAGAAGAAGAAGGATGGGAAGAAGAAGAAGGAAGAAGAAGAAATAACGACGAAAGAAGAAGAAGAAGAAGAAGAAGAAGAAGAAGAAGAAGAAGAAGAAGAAGAAGAAGAAGGAGAGAAGAAGAAGAAGAAGAAGAAGAAGAAGAAGAAGAAGAAGAAGAGAAGAAGAAGGAAGAAGATGAAGAAGAAGAAGAAGATGGAAGAAGAAGAAGAAGAAGAAGAAGAAGAAGAAGGAAGCAAGAAGAAGAAATGACGACGAAAGAAAAAGAAATGGAAGAAGAAATGACGAGGAAGAAGAAGAAAAAGAGGACGAGGTGAACGGAAAGGTAGCGAAGAGAGAACTTTTTTTGAATTTTTGTGTGCAAGTCGCTGCTGTGGGAAATGTATCTGACCAGAAAGTCCCACGAGTATATTGAAACGAACGAACCAACACTCCCGCATAAAAACTGTACACTACTCACTACTACAAGAGTGTTCTAGAATGAGAAGAAAGTGAGACGGATTGTGTAGACTAAGTGAGCGAGAGAGAGTGAGTGAGTGAGTGAACGAGACAGAGCTTTAAAGTTTGACAAAACTATGTTTGTTTTCTCACTCTCACTCTTTTCAGGATCACTTTAACCAGGAATCAGGTGACGTTGTGCTATACGAGTCTTGACAGGAATTTGAGGCAATTGGAAGGTGAAAATGAAACCAGTAGTGTTGCTTCTTACCAGTTTCTTAATCTTTTTCCTTATTATGTAGTACCTTCAGTGTGAGAAATGTTGTGATAGTATGAAACAACTATCAAATCGTTTTAATAATACTAGTCGTTTTACATCTAAAATGATATGATATACAGAGTGTTCATAAAGTCTCTCCGTAATAGCTGCTTGGTAGTATTATTGAGTTCTGGCAGACATAAACGTATGGTTAGTTATGTTGTATGGTTATTCTATGGTTTTTTGTTAGAAACGGTACACAAATTGAATTGTGAAGTACTGAACAACAAAAAAGCACTTATATTCTATCATTCACTGTATAAAACTTCAGGTAAATTTAAATAACTTGTTGTTATTGTTCAATAAACAAACTTTTCTCGAGTGATTGATTGCTATTTTTATATATTGAGTGCTAATTGTGTATTTCAATGTGGGCGGGAGAATTTTTTGTGCAATATTTATAGGATGAACAATAAATTATTTGGAAGAAGAATAGAATAGAATACAATGGAATGATGAGAAAAAAAATAAGTCGATATTTTATAAAATCAAATAGATTTAAGAGACGTAAAAAAATGAACTCCAATATATTCTACTGTCATGTTGAATGAATTGAAATAGTCAAGAATAAAAAACAGAATATAAAGTATAGAATAAAGAAACTATATAATGGAATAGGATGAAATATGAATGAAATTTGGCAATGGATCAAATTCTGGGTATGGTTATCTTTAGTTTCAAATCATTTATAAATTACAGTACTGAAGCGAAATTTTATGTGTCTGTGATAGTGAACCTATTAAGAAGATGTTTTTGTGCTTTCCCAAAGGTATAGTATAGATAGACTGTAGTAAAGGACTGATGAGAAAAGGTTTCAGGTTTATTGCATGAGATAGACGCCGACACCACAGGAAGTCACCGCGAAACAGGAAATGTAAATTATTGCGATCAGGAGAACCAGATTGCAGATGGAGTTGGTTTTATAAGAGGAGGAGAAGGAGTGGGAATATGATGGGTAGTAGTGACGAAGGAGAAGGAGGAGGAGGAGAAAAGGAGAAGGAGGAAACGGAGGAGCAGAAGAAGGAGGAGAAGAAGGAAGACACTCAGAAGGAGAAAGTAGAAAATTAAGAAGATGAATGCAATATTAGAAGAAGATGGAGAAGAAGGAGAAAAAGAAGAAGAAGGAGAAGAAGAAGAAGAAGAAGAAGAAGAAGAAGAAGAAGAAGAAGAAGAAGAAGAAGAAGAAGAAGAAGAAGAAAGAAGAAGAAGAAGAAGAAGAAGAAGAAGAAGAAGAAGAAGAAGAAGAAGAAGAAGAAGAAGAAGAAGAAGAAGAAGAAGAAGAAAGAAAGAAGAAGAAGAAGAAGAAGAAGAAGAAGAAGAAGAAGAAGAAGAAGAAGAAGAAGAAGAAGAAGAAGAAGAAGAAGAAGAAGAAGAAGAAGAAGAAGAAGAAGATGAAGAAGAGATGGTAAGTGAGTAATGAGAAACAGGGATTGACTGGGAAAGATAAGAGAAAGGATTAGATAAAAAGAAACCAAGGAGTAAGAGATGGTGAATACAGTCATGATGAGGGAAGGAAGTAAGATGAAAAATAAAAGAGGAGAAGCAGAAGTATGAGAAGAAATTGAAGATAAGAGACAGTAATAATATTGGAGGAGCAGCGTGAGAGATGCGTCCTGTCATTCAGTTGGGCCGGTGTCTATATACTGGTTTGATTGGTGGAAACAAGAGAGTAGCAGTCCACTACTAATTAACTCTGAATAGAAATCTGGCACTGCTTGAAAATTATGTGAGAACCTTTCGATTCAATGTAAAAGAGGTATCCAAAATCTACTTCCGCGCACTATCTGAAAATGGCTTCTTCGACATGCTTCGACATCATCCACCCATTCCTCCATTTTCTTGTTCATCTTATAATTTCTCTTGTTATATAGTTTACTTTTTTACTATTTTTTCATCCTCCATCTTTTTCTAATCCTTATCCTACTCTTCTTCTTCTTCTTCCTCTCATTCTTGTTTTTCCTATTCTCCATGTTTTCTTTTTTCGTCTCCCCTTTCTTCGCCATCCACTACTAAGTTTTCTTTTTTTGTAGAATTCTAATTGGTCTCTTATACTTTATACATACTCCTACACTTTTCTCCATCATCTTCTTCTTCTTCTTCTTTTTCTTCTTTATCTTCTTCTTCCTCTTTTCCTTCTACTTCATTCTCCTCTTCTAGGCTACTTTTTCTCTATTCCCAGTCTTTTTGATATTCTCTTCCTTCTCCATCTTCTTTTTCATCTTTATCCTTCGTCTCCGTGTTCTACATTCCCCTTCTCCCACATCTACTTCTTTTTCTTTATTCCAAGTCTCTCCCATCTCCTCCCTTCTTCTCCTTTTTCTTCTTCTCGACCTTCTTCCTCCTCCCATTTTCATCTTTCTTCTCCTTCATCTGTCTGCCATTTTGCTTCGCTTTTTCTTGTCTCTTTTACCTGCTTCTGGTTTTCTCATTGTTCGTCCACGTATGTGCGAGTTACAGCTCTACTTAAAAAAATTTCTCAACTGCAGAGAGGCCTGAGAGTCTTCGCAACAATGCAACTATTAAATTCCAGTTCTTCGTAAGGACTTATTGCCACTTTTAGGTACATTTCCAATAGGAAATGAGGTTTCATTTTTTAATCATCATTTCGCAGCGCAAAGTTCGTTGTACTGTCTGGAATTTTAAGTATCCACATTCTCATATTCCAGATGATTGTTGCTCAAATTTAACAATTTTGCTCTGAAATGAATTGAACAATGCCTGATTTATTGTGTTGCTCATGTATGCAATCTCATTGTACGGTTTGGTCATTACATTGTTGAAGATTTTCCTGTAAAATTATAATAATTTCATTTTCCTTTGGTAGAATTCTATGTGAAATAGAGTTGAATGAACTCAACAATGAGAGGAGTTGAAATGTATGGGGAGAAGGTGAGACTGAAGTGAAGTGAGACTTAAAAATTATAATAATGATTATTCACATTCTTATGTTCGGGTTTTCTCAAAGTGCTTAAACACTATAATTCTTTCATCAATTTTCATCCAATAGAGTCACTTTTATTGAACAGCTGACTTATAAGGCACCTACACACTAGACATGCATTGGTTTGTTGCTTTGAATAGAGCTAGTCTAGTGTATGAGTACCTTACTAGTCAGCTTTTCAATTGCCAGTTATTTCCTATTGAATTTGATGTAGAGTTTGATCGAGTAAAATACCAAATATAAAAATATGAGAATCTTCTTTCGTGTCTGGAGGCACACCGAGTCAAATGCTATTCCAAACTTTAGCAGCAGAAACTGCTTTGTCATTTGCTAAGATAATATCCTCCATCGTGCAATGACTTTCCATATTTGGACAGGTCAAGATGAATATGAGAATGTCTTCATGCAATAAAATGAAAATATCCTTTATTAGGATCCTTTATTTTAATCTATAGAGCTGTATAATATTTCCCAGAATCATCTATTGTCCCAGAAAAAAATAAATTTTTTATTGGTTCAATATATCAACAGTATAACATTATAAATTATAAGTTACAGTACAGAGAGTGTATACTGTATAGTTCACAGTATCAATAAAATATGATACACAAGTCATTTCTATACTATTATTTTCTTCATCAATGAATACTTAGGCTCGCTTATTGCCTACTATTATGTAGGTTATTCTTATACTTAATGTTATTATAATGTAGGCTGTTCTTATACTTTATAATATTATAATGCATGTAAAGTTTCAATTTCAAATTTCAATACTCACTCACATTCTTACAATACAGTATTTGAAGTTTTAATGAATAAATGCTGTTGTCTGGTTTCAGGATTATTATGATTGGAAAGGATTCTGGATACAGCCTCAGTGTGAGTTGAATTTATTTTATTTTAATCGTAATGATAACAATAAAAATGTCGATGTATCTACATGAAAATAAATACAATGTTGGAAAACCATGCCTTATGATAAATTTTTCACAGCCCTTGACTAATATAATTTCCTTAGCTCTGTGTAATTTTCTATCAATATTTTTCCTTACTTCTGTAATCTTCCGTTGCTATTTTTCTTAGTTCTGTGTAATTTTCCGTCAGTATTTTTCCATACTTCTGTAATTTTCCGTTGTTATTTTTTCTTAGTTCTGTGTAATTTTCCGTCTGTATTCTCCCGTAGTTCAGTAATTCTCCGTTGCTATATTTTCCTTAGTTCTGTGTAATTTCCAATCTGTATTTTCCCATAGTATTGTACTTTTCCTCACTTTTGTCATTTCCTCCATTGATTTTGTGTAATTTCCCGTCTGTATTTTTCCTTTGAAAAGTATAAAATAAACGAATAAATCACTAAAAAAGGTTATGGAATGGCTAGAAAAAAGAAAGAATCAGAATTGGTACATACAAGGGAAAGGATAGCGATAACCGTGGCGAAGCGTGGAATACTTAACCGGTCATCGCCGGGTATATGTCCTATAGGAAAACATATATATTACATACATGAACAGCTATTTAGAGGAAAGCAAAATGAAAACAAAGAGAAGTAGATAAATGGCAAGAGAAAGGACAGAGAACAACTAGAAAGAGAGAGGTAACAGTGTGAGTGATGAATTAAATGATTCATCAGCAGAATACATATTTCAAATGTCCAAAGTCGAGTGATTGACGGATGGCGATGGCCTAGAATAAGAGTAGAAGGATGAAAAGAAGAAGAGGATGAAGAGCACGAGGAGGTGGAGGAGAAGGTGGTGGGGGACGAGGAGGAGGAGGAGGACGAGGAGGAGGAGGAGGAGGAGGAGGAGGAGGAGGAGGAGGAGGAGGAGGAGGAGGAGGAGGAGGAGGAGGAGGAGGAGGAGGAGGAGGGAGGAGGAGGAGGAGGAGGAGGAGGAGGAGGAGGAGGAGGAGGAGGAGGAGGAGGAGGAGGAGGAGGAGGAGGAGAGGAGGGAGGAGGAGGAGAATTTTAAGCTGATAGAGGCATGTCCACAGCAGCTGACAACTACGTATGATAAGCACTGACCACGAACAAAATGATGAATCAGCAGAATTCTATCATGCTCCCACACATTAATTAGACCATACTGCAGAACTCATCCCCTTCCCTTCCCTTGTTTGTTTTGATGAGTGATTAATTTCGGGCGTCCACTGTGAAAGAGTAGAGCAGAAGGGTTGCAATAGTTGTGAATTTCCAGTTAGTCGGACTTCTTCTAAAGTGTTTGAAATTGAAACTTCAGAACTATAATCTTGCTCCTTTTACAACTAAAATTGAAACCCATAACATATAGTTCATTTATTCAAAAGCAAATCAATGAAGACTATTGAAATAAGTAAATAGAGTTAACGGAAAAAAGTATGTATTTTTTAAAAAAATTATTCTTTCCAGTCAGCAGATTCATCGATAGAAACTAATATTAAAATTCATAAAACATGGTTCATAATACTCAAAAGACAATCAATAAAAACTAACAAATTTAAGGACTCATTGGAATAAGTAATAAGAGATAACAAGTAAAAGGTTAGAAAGGACGGAATAAGGGTTGAACGAAAAACTAGGAAGTAAAGGAAGGACGAATAAAGGTTGTAAGATACAAAAACAAATTGAAGGGAATGGGAAGATCAAAGATAATAGCTCAAGAAGCAGATAGAAACAAAATTGATGAATGCCGGAAGGAAGTAGAGAAAAGGAATCCCTTCTATGTCAAATGCTATATTATGGAATAGTGGGGAACAGATTCGCCATAAATAAAAGACCCCATTACTCTGGTACCATTCTGTGCCATTGCTTCCTTGCTGAAAAAGAATAAGTTCAGCTTTTCCTCTGTTTACTGCTTCATGTTTACAATGATTCAATATTACTATATTTGCTTTTACAGTGTATCTTTTCTAGGATACTCTTATTCAAAAAATCATTCGAGAATATTTTTATATGTACTCATTACAATAATAAGAAACTTTTCAGACACGAGGGTCCAGGGCCCTGTTCCATGAAATTTGAAAAGAATCTGTAAAATAGAAAAAAGGCGGACACACACGAGACAAGAATCCGGCTTACTATGCGAGTCTAGTGAACAACTGCCTTCTTTCTGTATTTGAAGACTTGAAAGTTCTATGAAATAAGCCCCAGTGATTATTTTGTGCAATAATTGGGTATTGATGCCCAGTGACTATTTTGTAGGTGAAAAAATTGAGAGATTTTTGTTCATTGATCTTCTTGTAACTGTTTCCCTAATTTCAAATGGTTCCAAAAACCAAAGTTGTGGTTGATTTGAAGAATTGTGATTGACTTGTGTGGAGACATTCATTGACAGCTTTCGAAAAACAGCATTATTATGCAAATTGGAAACACTTTCTTATGTCGTATCTTGTCGAGAAATCAAGTTTAATCAAGAAAATTGCGGTTCATGTGGATAGGCTACAAAAAACTCCTCTTGTTAGGTAGAAGAATAAGATAAGAATTGAAAAAATAGCAAGATGAAGAAGGAAAAGAAGAAGTAGAAGCATGAATAAAACAGAAGGTTGGTGGAAAGGAGATAAGAAGCTGCGAATAACATAAAACGGGATTTGTTGTCTGCGAGAAAAGTTTACCAGTTATCATTTTCTTCTTCTTCATCTTCTTCTTCTTCTTCTTCTTCTTCTTCTTCTTCTCTTATTCTTCTTCTTTTTCTTCATAGTTTTCTCTCAAAATTTGGTAAAGAAACTCATTGTTCTCGAATTATCTTCCTCATTCTCTTGAATCACCTTCCTTACTTTCGGTTTTTGGTATTAGAAACGTCACTCTCCTTTATTCAGTCAATTTTGGATAATGGTAGAGACTCAACCTCTCAATTTTAGTTTTGGTATTCCTCTATTACCTTGTATTATTATCTTGGTATTCTATTACCTTGTTGTGACTTCTGGCTACATTCCAGTTGTGGGCGTGTCCAGTCTCAGCCAATGACAGGCCTTCAAACTAACATCGACTTCTATTCTCATAGTTTCCATGATTATTCAATAATGTGTTCTCGGAATTTTGCATGTATGATAGTGAGTTCTAAAAAATTGGGATTCGAAGATCGGTCGCTAGTCAGTTGCCAGTCAAGTTATAAATAATTAAAAAAATTATGAATTAATGCAATTTATAATACTATAAAAATATAATGACATTTATAACACCATTTACTAGGATAAATAAGTGGTTCCATACATGGAATTGTAATGTGCGAATACACTTTGCATATTTGCATCGTGTGGACTACATTTGAAGTGCCAATTGAATGGAGAATTTCGTCCAAATATGCAAAGTGTATTCGCATCATTAGAAATAAAGCACCGGCAACTCGTCGATTGACATGTCTGACACATGACTGACGTGTAAACTCAGCATTATTTCTTTCTGAAAGAGGCCCCGCTGTTTTGAAAATGCATACCATGAATTATGAAGGGTAAACAGCCATTTTTTATGCAAATGTTCACCTTTCATGATCAAAGTGAGGGAAAACCGCTAGAAAATTGCATTTTCCGAGAAAACGCAAAATGGCGGATAACGGGAAAACTAAACAAACGGATATTGAGTTTTTTCCTAGATTTGTTTTTCTTTCATTTTCCACGTGTCTTGATTTTACAAAGTCTGTGCGCTTTCCCGGATGAAGCCTATGGACGTGTCATTTCCAAATTCAAACCTCAACAGATAGCATACATTTCCCAGGATATTGACAGTTTTGACTTTGATTGAAGGGCGTCTGTACTGGATAGCATATGATTGATTGAAACAACAATCTCCAAGCTGTTATATCGGGTTTTGAGGTAGAGAATGTGCAAAACTGAAACGAAATGATTGAACGTGGCAAAAGTGACAAACTGGATGAAAACGAGCGATAAGAGAAGGCGAAATGAGAGAATAAAAGAAGAGATGATAGAGTGTGTGGCAAAAGCACTAGGGCCGGGCCTGATTCTATAATAACAGTGTGGCCATTTGATGTCACACTTTTGATTGATTATCTCGGACAAATTAACCATTCTTTTGGCAATTCCCATAAGATTTTCATTGAAAAGAATGAAACGCAAACCATATATTATGTTAAGTGATTCACTTCTTACCTACAATTTGTTTTTGCCTATAACATAATACCAAGAGTAGAGAGACAATTTTAATGTAAGGAAAGTTATTTTCGACGTTGTTTCTCTTGAAATAAGTTTGAAAAAAGAGTGAATGGTTTAATGTTTGCGTGTAATCCCATACAAATTCAAAAATTTGGCAAAAGTACTGTAGGCCTATGACGGTGGCGGAATGAAAAATATTTCAATACAATGTTATGGACCCATTCACACCAATGACCACACTGTTATTATAGTCTATGTACTCTAGGCTAGGCGTACACCGGTTAGTCAAGACAAGACAAGATTAGTCACGTTTAGTCACAGTAATTCACATAGTTGCTTATGAAGTAGCACACACCGATGCAACTACTATGTGAAGTACTGTGACTACACGTGACTAATCTTGTCTTGTCTTGTCTTGACTAACCGGTGTACGCCTAGCCTAACTGATAATGATTTGCATGAATATAAAATGGTAACTACCAAACTGTATTTTGGTAAACTTTTACCATTTGTGTCTTCTGATTATATGGATCGAAATTGGAAAAAATATTTTGTAAAATGTTCACCAAAACCCTTGACCACTGCGCCCACTTTGCAACTGCTATCTGATTTCAGTCAGCAACCCAATGTTGCCAGATGACATTTGGCTGTTTTTCGGGTAATCGGGTAATTTAATCTATCAGCCAAAGTCATCTGACAACGCAGGGGCTTAGTTACCAAGATACAAGTTGTAGCCGAAGATGGTGAAAATCAGAAACTCAGATCACCAATAATAAAACCGTAACCCAAGTTCATTAAACCAGTCAAATCGCTTCAACAAACAATATTATCTACCCTTTGCCCAACGTAATCCGAAATCCAAATTCATTAGGAAATCAGCTGTTTGACGAGTGGGTTGAAATCAGCTGAATGGCTTCATCAACCGGAACGTTGCGATTGCAAATGAAGTCATCTAATCAATTCGATTTGTCAACAGGGACGCGATTTCTGCGCTCTAATTTTGCCGTGAATCCTCTCTGACCTGCAAGGCCCTTTCATAATAGATGCGATTCCAGATCAAATTCAACTTGGTCGCTTCAGTACAGCTTCATTTATCCTTGATAATTCCGTTATCATAGAATTATAATGAATAAATAAGTTATCATGATAAACATTTATCCTTGATCCTCTTTTATCAAATATAGTAACATTGAATAAATAAACTCTCATGAATGAATGAATGAGTATCTTCATCCATTGTGAGTTTAACAAATTTTAGTGGTTCAATGTCATTATACTACTCTGTAACATGTATTTGAAATGCAGTACCTATTTTTTGCTTGTGACTTCTTTTAAATTCAACCCTCAATATTCAAAATCAATAGGCTTCTTACTTCATCTATGAAGATATTATATTCCAAATCTCAAAAGTGTACGATCTTCCGTTCGTTAGTTATCGTGCGGACAGACGGACACCAGTACGATCGCATTAAAAGAACCCTATCGGGTCCTTAATAATGAAAACTAGTCGACTATAGTGCTATTCGACTTTCAGCATTGAGTTAGTGGTTGCATATCCTCCTCACTCAAACTAACTCTATCCGTATCTAACTCTAACTCTAACTCTGACTTGGTAATTGAAACAAGTACTCTTTCAACATGGTTGTGTACAAGTCTTAATTCTGTTATTACGGCAGGCAGGCAGACTTTCATTAACATATATGTCACTGAACTAAAATATTATACAGTATTAGTCTTCATCCGAATTAAGTGTTTCCACCCTTCTTCTACCTATCTTCCCACCTACTGAACAAATAAACAAACACAACCTTTCTCAACCCATCCATATGACTGCATGTTAGCACATATGCGTGTTTAGTGCGCATGCGTGCGTGAGTGGACGGACCCTCTGTTTGCTCATGTGTGTGTTCATGCACAGTGTTTGCTCTCTGACACCCCCGCGTTAAAGCACTGCATTATTAAAGATAAGACGAGATCTATGGAAGGTTGTGCCGCAGTACTGCACAGCAGGTGTTGTGAACCTAGTGTTAGCAATGATAAGAGCGTGTTGTAAGTGCAATGTTATAACATTGGGAACTGGGACATTCCAGATTCCTAAATGTAGTTTCATTGTAGGCTATGAAAAACGTAGTCAAGATCATTGAGCTTAATATCTAATAATGTAGTAGGTATATACAGGGTGTTTTCAAAATAGATCGACAAACTTCGAGAGCGGTTTTTTGACATCGAAATTAAGAAAAAGTTCCAGTAAACATAGGCCTACGTCCTAAAATGCTTCGTTTCCCCCCTCCCCCTAGTCTCCATTTTGTTCATTTTTTTCTCCAGAATGGTTTGACTAATTTTGTTGAAATTTGGCATGGTCAAGGCAAAGATAAAGGTCTACTGTAAAAAATTGAAGCAACCTTATCTGACAAAATATTTCAAAATGGCGGTCCCTTGAAATTTTTAAATTGGAATAACTCGAAAACTTGTTGTTGCCCGCCATTTTGAAATATTTCGTCAGATAAGGCTGCTCCATTTTTTTTACAGCAGATCTTCATCTTGGCCTTGACCATGCCAAATTTCAACAAAATTAGTCAAATCATTCTGGAGTAAAATAAATAAAAAGTGAAAAAACAAAATAGCGACTAGGGGGTGAACAAAGCATTTCAGGACCTATGTTTAACGGAACTTTTTTCTAAATTTCAATGTCAGAAAACCGCTCACGAAGTTTGTCGGTCTATTTTAGAAACATCCTGTACATTTAATTGTAATAGATATTTACCTCAATTCTATTCTATTCTATTCTATTCTTTTTACCTCAATTGTCAAGGACACAAATAAATTCTGAACACTTTTGACAGAGCTGAGCACTTGGTCATTCAATAATCAGGAATTTCATTCAATTAATTTTTGTGAATTGAATTGGACTCGAATGGATTTTCGTGCAATTGGCTCCTTGTGTAATAAAAAAATTTGTTCATATCAATTTTAATATTACAATCTACACAATCCAATCTCACAGTTTTCAACGAAAACTTTATCCATTATAAACATTAAACAATAAAAGCCAACCTCAATATTACAGCGAATTATTATCCACATTCACGAACAAGGAACAACTTTCCTTCCATCGACCGCCAAGTTGAACGTTTCAAATCATCAGCTTTCAACCCCTAAGCAATGGGTGGGGGTGGCGGTGCGGCGAAGGGGTTGAAGAAGCAACCGACCGTTTAGACTCAACTTTATTGTTATTGTTCTATTATTATTATGATGTTGAGGCCCTAGTTGTTGTTGCTATTATTATGTTTATCGTTATTGTTTTGGGGGTGGCCGTTAGTTTAGAGAGGGAGAGGGGAGGAAAAAGAAAAAGGAACATTTTGAGCATACAGCAATGCACGAGACATTCACGTCTTCTTTTTATTGTTCTCTACCCTCTCTGCTTTTCTCCTTCTTCTCTTCCTCAACATTCTCATCATCCTCTTCCTCCTCTTTTCTGCTCTTCCTCCTCCTCCTCCTTCTCCTCCTCTGCCTCCTCTTCTCTTCTTCTCTTCTTCTCCTCTTCTTCTCCTTCTCTTCCCCTTCTTCTCCTCCTCTTCCTCCTCTTCTTCTTCTTCTTCTTCATCATCATCAAAATCGTTTTACACTATACACATGTCAAGGTCGCCTCCTGCTTGCTTTATCACTTACTTTTCTTCTTCCAACGTCCACTATTTGTAATACTCCTCTCCCTCCTACTGACTTTCTCCTACCTTCTTCTTCTTCTACCTTCCTATTCTCTTTTTCCTCTTTTTCTGTTCTTCTTCTTATTTCCTCCCTTTTACTCTCCTCCTCATTATCAGCCAACACTTTCTGCTTCTCTTCTGTTTTATTTTCCATCATTTATTTACTCTTAATCATTCTTACTCTCAATCATTTACTCTTATTTTGTCAGTATTGTGCCTTCTCTTTTCCCTTTCAGTCTCTTTCTGTGTTTTCTGTATTGTTCATTTTTCTTTCCCTCTCACTTCCTCACCGTTTTCTACATCCCTCTCCTTCTACTTCTCATTTTTCTCCTCTTTTTCCTCTTTATCTTCATTTTCTCCTCTTCTTTATATTCTTGTTATTCTTCTCCTGCATCTACACTCTCTCTTCCTTCTCCTCCTCCCCCTTCTTTTACTTCCTCTAACCCCTCACACGCTTCTTCTCCTTGTCGTCCTCTCTCTTCTCTTTCTCCCCCTCCTTTTTATTTTTTCCTCCTGCTTCCACATTTTTCTTCTCCTTCTTCTCACGGAAGATCCACTATCATGTTGTACGTAAACACAGGGCAGTCTTTTCTTGCCGTTTGGCAAGCTACCTATAGTATATAAAGCGATCACGCGACATTTCCTGTTCCTGTCACAGAATTATCCAGCACTGCTTGCCTGTCTTCTGGAAAATATTTAACCTTTCCTCCCACCCCATCTTCTTCCAATCCTACCCTTCCTCCCTCCTTCTACTCCCTCCCACCAATTCTACTTCCAAACCTTCCCCCCACTGGAATTCCCTTCGACCATTCCTGCACTCCTAAATAATATCTTCTCCTATCCTGTAACACATAGTAAATCCAAATACTGGTACAGGCATGAACCTAGCATGAGACATTGCTCCTCCTCCTCCTCCTCCTCCTCTCCTCCTCCTTCTTCTTCTTCTTCTTCTTCTTCTTCTTCTTCTTCTTCTTCTTCTCCTTCATCACCCCCTCCGTCTTCTTCCTCTTGTGCCATATTCTATCAGAACGTACCAGTCGCGAAGCCTACTAACAGTGTCCTGTTATGATGGGGCGGATTTCTCCGGAGAATTTTGGTGTTAGTTGTTGATATCGTTGGTGGCTACAACGGTTTGTGCGGTTGAATTTAATAGAGTTTCCTAGTCTTTTAATGGAATTTATTTTATTAGAATTGTTTTTCTCCTGAGAATAATATTCTAAAATTTACTCCAGTAATTGGTCGTTGGAAATAATTGTACTACAATCTACAAGGTTTTTGTGCAGTGTGAATTTTCGGGCTATGGTCGGTCATTGGGCAAGGTTTTCTTCGTAGTAATAATTCGAAATTCTTGAGATTTCCCCAGACTAACAATGGTCTAAACTAAATAATGATCAAAAGTAGATGATAATCTACACCAGAGATTAGTGGTAGTTGGAATTATTCTGTGTGACAACTCGTGATTTTGACATAATTCAAGGTTTTATTTGAATTTTTTTCATAATTTTCACCAATGTGTCGTCTTTTATGATGTTGGGAGCTGTCTTGCAGTAAAGTGTTTGTGGTGTGAACGATTTGTGCCCTGAATCATTCATATGAAGTGATCCATTCATAGTATTGTCCCAAAATGATGTATAGTTAGTTCTCTATAGACTACTAGACATACTTTATTGGCTTTGTTGGTTTTATATTTTTTATTCAAAAAATTCTGGTTATTTATGTTCAAAAGTGTGCGTGTTGATGTGAGATGCTTTGAAATGTCTAAGAACTTGAAAATTTCGCAGGGACTAAGAAACTCCATAGCACCGGATAATTAAGGAATTACCATATCAAACTATCTTAATCCAATATAATTTTCCATCAAAATATAACGACGAGAATTCTCATTTTCAAGTGAACAGAGTATTATTATCAAATTGAATGACTGTAATAAGAGTGTTCCCCAAACTCAATCTGAACGGATGGATTACTCCCGTGAGGTATGTATTGTTTTCAGTGCAGTTCATTCAATTAATAAATTACAAGTAGTCTACTAATTGCATACACACATTGAATATCTCATTATTTTTAATTTCATCTTGATTTGCTTCACAATTCTTATTAGTCCACAGTATTCCAGTTTCTTATTTTCTAGGAATTATCATTCCATTTCCGTGTTATTCGTGAATATTCATTGATCTCCAATGCGTTATTAGTTGTATGAACCGCCATTACTGATGACGTTTGTATGAGCCGCCCGCTGTGGGCGTGGCTTGTTTAGGCCAATGGCAGCAGTTGTTAACCTTGACAGCTCATTCAATTACCAATCATATCACTCGCTTGATAATATATATTGCACTACTCTTTACTTTTGCTTTCAGAGATTGATAAAGGTGTAACATCTGAAACCGGTATCTCGATATCTTAATAGATTTGTGGTTCTGACAATGTTAGTCTTTTCATTGAAAGTAACTTCCGTTCACTTCCATTAATAAAACATACAAAGTCTCAAAATGTTTGCCATTGTTGATTTACTAACAGGTATAACATAACCTAACGCGCTATTCTCTTTTTAATTTTCGTTTCAATTAAAGTTATATGAAACAGAAAGAAAACAATATTTTTAAGAAGATTATCCTGTATTACGATAGTTGTAAGTTCTATGAAACTCTTATCCGAGTGTTTATATAGTGCATTACGTTCAGAACGAATTCAATTAAATTTATTCCTCTACAAAATTATTTTCATACTACTCAATCGGAATATAATATAACCTCTAACACAAAACAGAAATGGTGGAATTTTGAAATAGCCTAGAGATTACGCTCAACAATACATCTCACTTGAATTAGAGTAGACATATGTGAGTCTGAGGATGAATTCATTGGAATTATTTTCAAATGGTGAATATAGGATGATACAATGGAAAGGGGTTCTGAATTGAAACAGAAGGGAATTGATAAAATATATGCTTCACTTTAATAAGATCGGTTCTCGAAGGCTGTCACTCACACTCAGTTTGCATAAGATTACCTTTCGAAGTAGCAAAGCCTCTTATCGACTTACGATTCCAATGCACGATTCCCTGAAGAGGGTTCTTCAGAACAAATCATTTATCATATTGTCATAGCGTACATGTTTGGTCGTTTCGAAGGCTTATGCATGAATTAGAATTGGAATTAAATATTACAAAGATCCAAGTTTCATAAAGATCTAGAAATCTATATTCAAATCGTTTACATAGTATCTTTATTTATGATAAAATACTTTTATTTGGTTAATTATTCATTTTTTAGTAATGTGGATTAATTCCTATTCAATGGGCTTGGGGCTAGTAACGTATTAAATTTTTTATTATCATTTGTACGAATTGAATGTATGCATGAATTAGAATTGAAATTGAATATTACGAGTACAAAGATCCAAGTTTCATAAAGATCTAGAAAACTTATCCAAATCGTTTACATAGTATTGTTATTTGAAATAAAATTATAATTTGGTTGATTATTCATTTTTTTAGTAATATGGATTAATTCCTATTTAATGGGCTTGGGGCTAGTAACGTATTAAATTTTTTTATTATCATTTGTACGAATTGAATGCATGAAATCAAATTGAAATTCAGATTGAAAATCATGAAAACCCAGTTATCTAAGGAGGAAATTTATATTTGAGGAATCATTCTGGTTGGAAAGACAATCATGTTTAGTCATGCAATACAGCATCTGCTTCTCACATTCACTCATCCATCATAACCCTAGACCGCCCCTCCCTTTGTGACAAAAGTTTGTGACAAGAATTTAGTAACTTTGTGACAAAAATTGCAAACATCCAAGCCACATTCCGCCATTATGAGCCTACACCAACCGTCGTCACTTCTCTGAAAACTTTTTAACTCAAAACTTTCTCTCAACCGTAAGGTAAGGTTTGGCCAGGAAGTTGCGGGAAACTTGGTGCCGCCGCTTTTCTTGTTGGCATTCAGGCCCACTTCATTGTGCGTGTGTGTGTGTGAGAGTGTTTGTCTAAATTTATGGCTCCCTGAATTTAAAGACACACTCAAATTTAGGTCACGTTCCGCAGTTTCTTGAAAAACTTGGCTGACGCCCGTTAACCTGTTTTCTGCTTAACCTCTTTCTTAACCTGTTCAAGGTTCACGCGTGTATTATTCCTGCCCTAAACTTTACATCACACATCGATAATCACCTTATAATCGATCAACCTCATTAATCGATTAACCATACCATACCATATTATCAATCGATTTATAGCACACATCCATATTCACCTTATCATCATAACCTTGAGCTTATTAAACGATTTCCATATTAAGCTTCAAGCAAGTTTAATGTGAAAATAATATATTTGACAATAATATGAACTAAAGTTATTTGGGACATAACAACAGCCTTATAAATAAAAAATTCTCCTCTCACAGATTTTGTTAAAAATAATGTTGTAAAATAGGAAAAAAGTAAATGATAAGCCGTACAATAGGAATGAGTTAGAAGAAGTAAACGTGAGGGAAAGCGAAAAATGTAAGGTAAGGTAAGAGGTTGGAGAATGTGGAAGAAGTGGCAATTTGAAGTTCATGTGTGATAACAAACATTGAGCAGATTGTAGATGAAACAGGAATACAGGAATGGGTGAAAGATAGAACGTATAATTAATTATACGAGGATATAAAGTGTATTGCTGTTCAGCCATACAACATACAATAACAACAAAGATAGATGATAGAAAATAGGAGAACAAGAAATGTTGATGGGTAGAGAGAGTAGAAATTATAAACGATAGAAAGAGAAAAAAATGTATAAAGTAGTGAAGCAGAGTGGAAAAAATAGTACTAAAAAAATAGTACTTGAGACTTGATGTAAGCGAGACAAAGTAAGAGAAAGAGAATAACATTTTACATTTATAGTGAGAGAGGGGTCGTAAAGAAGGAGTGTGTGTGTGAGAGAGAGAGTGTGAGAGGAAGTGAGAGAAAGTGGAAGAGATACTCTGACGCCACCGCATAGTCTGGATTGTTAATTTCCTCACCTATTGTCTCGACGTCTTTTTTTGTCCGTTTTTGGTGTCTACGTTGTAGCTTGTTTTTGGACCGCCCTGTATCGTGATGAGAATCAGCCTAGCATGCATATCAAGTGGGCACCCGCAAGCCTATTGTTTTCAAAATTATCGTTCCCAAAAAACGGATATATTGATAATGTAACTAAAGGCGTGGGCTGGAATCGAGTTTCTGGCGCTTGGGGTAGTATATGGTACATGGTAGAATTGTATACATGTTATGCGTATGGTAGCATGTTATATAGTAAAGTATGGTTGTATGTTTTATAGTATATTATGGTAGTATGGCTTCGTGATAATTACGAAACCATAATTCACTATGATAGTTGAAAAATTAATAGTTGAGGATTCTTGTCTTCAACCAACAATCTCCAGATAATCAATAAAATAATTATCATAAAATCAATCTTTTGCGAGTATTTCTATTATAGGCAACTGTGCCTATCGGCTTGTAGGATTGCTTATAAAGTCTCTGATCAAGAAAATACAGTATTGATGAGAAAATGTGACAAATTAAGGTCTTATTCACTCTCATCCAAAATTATTTAGGTAGTCTATATTAAAATTATTTCTCTGGGAAGCTCTAGTATTAATTCTATTTAAAAACATTTAATAACAGTGTAGAATTGTTACAATAGTTTCTTCCCTTCTACTTTATTTTTTGCTGATAAATGGGATATCTTTTGGAATCTTCTTTTCTTTCTCAATCACTTAACTAGTTTAAAAGAAATTTTGAAGTAAAATTTCTGTTTATTTAACTTATGCCCGGTTTTTCAGTCGTTCAATAAACAGTTTATGGATCCAATAGCAGTATTGGATCAATTACCATGTGTTTTCAAATGCAAAATTTTTTACCGATTCAATAGTTTATTGAACGACTGAAAAACCGGGCATAAGTCGGATGAGGAATGGTTGAGAGTGCCTTCTGCAGCTCTCTGCACACATGTTTTCCTCGAGTTGGTAATGCCAAGAGACAATTCCTTTACAGTTGCTCTTTCAAATTGTATTAATTTCTTTATTTTTTATTATCTATGTGATGTCTTGTTCAAACTGCTTGTTGTATAAGCATTGTACTGAGCAAAGTAACTCGTATTCACTCTATACTGATTGTGTACTGGCAATATTCTTCTGGCATACATGTATTCTTTTGGCAATTTCAATAATAATACACTGTTTTGTATTTAAAACTTTATTAATTTTCTAAGGTGACTAAAACAGTAATGCTTTCTTATTGCTTTACTATAATGAAACCGGTAAAAACCGCACTATGCCATCCAGGTTATGATGACTATGAAGTAACATTCTCCAGTTGTAATATAGTAGAGAAACCAGAATTCACAATAAGCTGATTCGTCATTTTTCATTCGCATAGGGACAGTTGATATAAAAGAGGTAGCATAAGAGTAATGTAATAGAATAATGACAGTTCATTGAAAAGGTAGACTATAAATTAATTAGAGGAAGATAGATTATTACAGTGCAGCCAAATGAAAAAGATAATCTATTCATTAACTGCATTCGTATATGATTGAGACATTACGTATCCATTACTTTACAAAATGAATTCATTAATGTTAGCCTATTGTATACAATCGAATACGTGAACCATCAATCTCCCAATTACAATAAGGGATGGCTACCTGTCACTCAGAAGATAGTCATCAGAGCCTAATAATTGATACTTTGAATGGATAGAGACATGTAATTTGAAGCCCGGTATGTTGTAGTTATGTATCATTGTTGGATGAATGAGGACCAGGCTATGCCTAGAAGCATAACCATAATTAATAATGAGTGGAAAATGAATAATACCAGTATCGAAGTAGTTCCAGTAATAGAACCTAAATTCAAAAAGCAATGATTAGATGTGAATATTAATAGAGATTTTTGTTACAAATTCAGGTGTTACTCAATGTCGAATAAAAAGACACGAAGTTATGACAACCAAAAATTTATTTACATAGTTTTTTAAATTCATTTTCGATTTGTTTGTTAAGCCATTATCAATTTCTTGTAAACTAGAAGAAAGGTGAAGAGTAGCAGATATACTTCGATTGGAGCGAGCGTCACAATTGGTAGTTGAATGACCAATCAACGTGAACGACTGCTATTGGCCTAGACATGCCACTCCCACAGTCAGTGTTTCATACACACGTCATCAGCAATGGCGGTTTATATAAAAAACAGAGCAATGAAAACCAATAAATAATATGTACAATTAGCACGTAAATGAAATGGGAATGTCTAAATAAAACAGCGTGAACAAGAAGAATAACAAACAAAAACAGAAATTATTATCTAACAACATTTATTGGTGTTTTACTGAAATGAGTCTAATCATTTAGACTGTAATTAGGATAATTATCTGCAGTTTTCTGTCACTTCTAATTCTTTGTCACCCCAGTTATTTACAAAGCCTTCAAAATTTTATCTACAAGTAAAATATAACTACAATAATAATATTGTTGTAATGAAATGTGTAGTAATAATTATTATTATTACTAATAATGAATAGTGAACATTTCATTATTACTATACTACTTCATTACTACACAAAAAACGTTATTCATTAGTTGAAATGTATTTTTTTTTATTCTATTTTTATTCGCGAATTGTCGTCAACAGCTACAACAATTCAAGATTTTGAACCAGAAAGTAGGCCAGATAAAATGGAACAATGCAGATATCTAGGAATATAGGACGTGCTTTTTTATAATAGCACAAAGATGTTTGGTTTAAATGAGGAGAAGGATAGAATGGGGAGAAGGGGGAGATAGAAGAAGAAGAAAAAGGAGAAGAAGAAGAAAAAGGAGAAGGAGAAGAAGAAGAAGAAGAAGAAGAAGAAGAAGAAGAAGAAGAAAAAGAAAGAAGAGAGGATAAAAATAACAAAAAAAGGAAATGAAGAATTCCCAACTCACCACCATCTTGATTTCCCCAGGCGTAAAAGACGTCTGTTCTCTAGATTCTTCTTCCTTATTCTTCTTCTTTCTCTTTTTATTCTTCATCTTCATCGTCATTTTCTTTCGCCTTTCCATTTGTCCGTTCCACTTTGACATTATCGTCACTCATCTTCTTTTGTTTTTGCTTGTAAACAACAGCTTTCATCTATACAGTTCTTGTTTATTGGTGAAAAACGAAAAAGAAGAATAGAAGAAGGAGGAGAGAAAAAAGAAGATGGCGAAGATGTAGAACAAGTAGCGCTTTTATGTTTTGTCACTTTTCTGATAAACTATTCTGGAAAGGATTGCGGGACTGACGATTATTGTGTTGAAGTATGTTTCCACCTTGTAGTGGATCCTCAAGTGATGAAGGTAGAAGGGAGCTTTCGTATTGAAGTGAATCTTTACTGTTGAAAATTGAGGTTGTAAGCGTCCCCAATGTCTTTGGAAAAAGCACATCATAATCTTATAATTTACTGTTACGCTATTTTCAACGTAGGAAATGCAACTATCTCTATCAAATACTATCAACTATTCAATAATTATGTAGATTGCTAGAATCAAAGACGATTCTATCAGAATCTTAGAAAAATTAATTTAAAAAAAAAATTAATCGCCGGTGATGACCAAATAAGTATACCACGCTTCGCCACAGACTCTGTACAATATCTATATTATACTAATATAATACATACCGTATAATACGATAAAGCAATGTTCAAGTTATAAGAAGGCGTTTCGTGACACGTGTGCAGGGTTTAGTGACCCCTTTCAACACTTCATAAACTACATCAAGTTCATAAGATGAAGCCACCACCGTCTATGGGGTGGCATACCCTTGTCATCTAGTATGCATGCAATTTTGAGGCCTTATATCCTGTTACTAAACTGCTGCAGTAACTGCGTGCGCCGGTAATGTCGAGGCAAGAATGGTACCTACTCAAGCCTACTGTTTTGGAGGGATATGTTTTGCTGAGGTGATGCTCACATAATCTCTTGGCTTGTGCGTGAGTAATGTGAAGGATAATGATTATTCAATTCACTTGAAAATGGTGTTACATTGATGAGAATGGGTTACTTTCCTTCAAATTTTGAGTTTAAATTTGACTTTAATTTTGAGTATTTCAAATGGCTGAATAGATTAATAAACCAGTCTTAAAGATAATTATTCAAATTCAAATGCTGGATTGCACCAATCAGGATCACTTAAGGCTGTGCATCAGCTTAAAAAAAACTTTTTATGGTGATATTTTTTAAAGTTTTACGATTTGGATACTATCAAGCTATCAAAATGAAATACTTTTTAGAGGAAAAAATTTTTTTCTTGTTCATTAGTTTTTGAGATATGGGCGTCTAAAGTAGAAATTTTCGGGGAAATTGATCTCAAAATTGGTTGCAAATACAATTATGAAATTTTGAGCATACGTGCTTGAAGGTATTGTCTATCACTTGACATAATTAGTTTCTCGAAATATCAACTTTTGAGAAAAATAACAAATTCTCAATTTAATTGAAAATTGAGTTATTTTTTAAAGAAATTATTTTCGAAAATATTTTTCCAAATTGGTTATTTCTGAGAAACCAATTATGTCATGATAGACACACCCTCAAGCACGTATGCTCAAATTTCATAATTGTATTTGCAACCAATTTTGAGATCAATTTCCGAAAATTTCTACTTTAGACGCCCATATCTCAAAACTAATGAACAAGAAAAAATTTTCCACTAAGAAGTATTTCATTTTGATAGCTTGATAGTATCCAAATCGTAAAACTTTAGAAAATATCACCATAAAAAAGTTTTTTTTAAGCTGATGCACAGCCTTAATTTGATCGTACCCACATTATGCTGATCATGGATTAATATTGATCTCGCTTGATGTAATAAAACAAACGAGCTTGTACTCTGTTCACGGAGTCGAGAGACGGCCAAAACAAGCTGTTGTGTGCGTATAGAAGCGATGACTCACAGCTTTTTCAAATAAATTTTTCGTCCAATTCAGTTCACAATACGTTCATTCAAGGATAGACTGGAATCACGTACTTCAGATAATAATAATATTTTGTCAGTAGTTCTACTGTGAATCGGTCTAGCTGCTCCTTGCTAGACTCTCGCACGCACAGGTTTATTTACATGATGATTACATCGTCTCTCCTTTCGCTGAACAGACAATATAGACGTTTGTGTACTTATGAAAGGTTGATAAGAGACAGTTGAATTACAGCGTTGAATTGCCATTTAGTAGAGAAAAAAGAGAGATCTGAACAACAGTAATACAAAAATTTCCGTTAAAGTTGCGATTTTTCTCGAAACCGACAGAGTTTTTCCCACTGATGAGACCAATAATCACGTACGACCTACTTTTAAAAAAAGGGGCAATTGAGCAGATTCAGCCAGGGATGTTCTCTTTCCTTCTCCCCCTTCATCTTGTTCTTGTTCTCCAGCTCGTTCGTCGTCGTCTTCTTCTTCTTCTTCTTCTTCTTCTTCTTATTTTTCTTATTCTCGTTCTACTTCTTCTTCTTTCTTCTTCTTCTTCTTCTTCTTCTCCTTCTTCTTCTTCTTCTCGTTTCTTCTTCTTCTTCTCCTTCTTCTTCTTCTTCTTCTTCTTCTTCTCGTTCTTCTTCTTCTTCTTCTTCTTCTTCTTCTTCTTCTCCTTCTTCTTCTTCTCCTTCTTCTTCTTCTTCTTCTTCTTCTTCTTCTTCTTCTTCTTCTTCTTCTTCTTCTTCTTCTTCTTCCCCTCTTCTCACCACATCTTCTTCTTCTTCTTCTTCTTCTTCACCATCTTCTTCTTCTTCTCTTCTTCACCATCTTCTTCTCGTTCTACTTCTTCTACATCTCCTTCTTCTTCTCCTTCTTCTTCTTCTTCTTCTTCTTCTTCTTCTTCTTCTTCTTCTTCCTCTTATTCTTCTCCTTCTTATTATTATTCTTCTTCTTCTACTTTCTTCTTCTTCTTTTCTTCTTCTTCTTTTTCTTCTTCTTCTCCCTTTTCCTACTTATCGTATTCAGTCAGGGGGTAGGAAATGGTCATTGTTAGCAGAGGATAAGTAAAAGTACCGGTAGCAGAAAAACTTTGCAGCTTCGTAGCACAGGTGGATGAGTTGTGGAGAGGGGTTGATTGAGTGACAGAGAGGGCAAGCGAGAGAGATAGAGTGAGTGATTGGGACAGGAAACTTACTTATCGCGGAAGCAGAGAGGAATCCCACATGGACGTGCGATAGAGACTTATCGGAGATAACAATTTGGAGCAATAACATCACTGTATTGTAGTCAGACCATGGAAGTGTGACTGTTGTTCTGATTTTCTTTGTTTCTTTCATTTTTTCCATTAGATTTCATATATTTACTCTCTTCCCCCTTTCTTCATCATCAATTCTCCCTCTCTTACATCATTTGATCCCAATTTAATAAATAAATAATTTTTTTCTCTGCAAAAAAGTACAATTACAAACTATTTGAATTTAAAATTAGACCAAAACAAAATCATACAGAAGAAGAAAAGTGAATCCAAATATCACTAATACAAAACGAAATGTGTAATAGAAAACAATCTTGCAAAATAAAAATACCAACACAATTCTTCAAAAACATTAGGTAGGTAACTACCGAGGTACGCCTTTCTTGGGAGTTCCAGCACAACATTTCTTAATATTTGAAATAATTTATATCAAAGTAATGTAAAATTCCTTGTAAATAAAGAAATAAAAATTAAATTAAAAATTTCCGTAGTCTCCCTCCAATAAAATTTAGACTCAATTAAAGACTGTGTAGAAATCAAGGGTTTATTCATCAGTAAGAGCATGACTGAATTCTCAAATGATTTAATTTGAATTGAGCGGCTGACACTCTCAAGGAACACATAATACACTGTTCATTTATAACACACCAAAATTTTATAAACGTTTTAATCAGCCTACTACGAAAATCTGCAATTTTACGCCTCTTCAACACGGTAACAAAACCTATTTCTGGAAATTAGTAACTTTTCTCTTTATTTTCATGATGTGTACATCATTAAATATCTAGAATATATTTATAATATAAAATATCACAATTGTCTAGGATATTTTTTGTTGGAAAATATTCTCATAGAACTCTTGTACTCTCTCTTTACCCCTTTACCTATATTATATTTCAGGGGCAAATACATTTTAATATATTTTTGGAGGCGTCATTTCCTGCCATTCTCGAAAAATTTGAAGAATTAAGAGAGGGCGAGAGAGAGGCAGAGGGAGAGTAAGAGAGAGAGAGAGAGGAGAGAGAGAGAGAGAGAGAGAGAGAGACGACAGATGGGATAAGGGAGTAGAGCAACATACTTTTTCAGATCGATGAATTTAATTTCCCGCAGGCAGAACGGTTCGGTACGGCAGTAGTCCCATTTCCTTCTTCGAGATTATGACCGAGTATCTTGATTTAGAAAGAAATCTCCCTGAGGAGATTTATTTCTAAATCAAAAATCCTCTTGAGGACCTCTCTAAGAGGCGGGTGTGTACAGTGTGTGGACTAGCAAAAAAAATATTATTCAGAGTTGGAACATTGAAAAAATTTTGAAAATTTCTTATCAATCTGCTAAAAAGATGCTAATAATAATAATTCCGTGTAACCTGGCTGGCTCAGGTCTGATGTCAGAGTTTTCAGGTCACTCCTGATCAGTTCAGGGTCTCTGACGTGACTTAACGACTGTTTTTTAGGCAGCCGCGACCGACGGCTTAGCGTGTCCTCCGAAACACGAGGAGTGGCTCGAGCTAAAATCTCACGGTCTTACCTGGGTTTGAACCCGGGACCTCTAGGTTACAAAGCCAGCACTTAACCCACTCGGCTATGGCCACTCCCAAAAGATGCTATACCCTACTGTATAAGAGTGCTTTGATGGATTTTTTCAACCACTTTGAATAATCACAATAAATTCAGGTATTTCTTCTTAGTAAAAACTTTCTTCTTAGTAAGATCCGATGTAAACTGTAGAAGTGATAGAGAGTTACAAAAAAATGCATGTTTTAGCTCAAAATTATTGGTCTTATGGGACATCAATTCAATATGGCCGAATACTACCTCCTACTCTCAAATTACTGCTTTAATTCTCAATAATAATTGTTCGGGGAACAAACCTTCTATGAAAAACACCTTATTTCGTACCTCTATTGCTATCACATCACGGTGATAATTTATGGGAATTGAGTGTCTAGAACGAAGATCTAAAAAGGTCAGTCATGACAGTTTTTTATTTAAATACTTGAAATACCTGCATACTCTCGGTATAGAAGATTGTTTTAACTGCGATTGGTTAGCTCCTCCCATAACTGGAAAGGGAGGGGCTGGTCAGCCTCCAAACGTCGGCCAATAGGATTGCGAGAACTGATTAGAGTAATGGCCGACGTAACGTGACAGTTGGCGGCCATTTTGAATCCAACCAAGAACATTCCTTGTTTCCCTAACATGAATTTCTATAGAATAAGGAGTAGATTCGAATCTTTTAAATTACTGTAGATTGTTATTTTGATATAATTTTTGAAGATAGAATTCATTCCAGCTTTATATTTTTGTGTGTAGATTTTCGCAGTTTTTGAAGTCTTCAGAGTTTTTTGAGCATTACTTCTTTTTCGTTTGTCTCATTAACATTTCAAAAATGACGCAGACTTCAGAGTTTTTATGGAATAATTATTACAAGTTTTGTAAATTTTTAGAGGTTTGTGGGAAATGTTGAAACTACCAAATCAGACCACCATCCCTGTCAGTCTTGCTTGTTAGCAACAATCAAACACTAATTTGAAAGCTTCTCTGTTGACGACCGTATTGACAAAGGAATCAAAACGACGTTCACACACTTGTCTGACTGAAACATATTATCATCTGATAACTAAAACATGTTTTGTGTTGACTAAAGTGCGTCAGGTGTTCATAAATTGTCGTCTGCTCGCCAGACCGTGAACTGAATAATCGTTTGTGTGTGAAGATCCTCCCCCGCGTCTAAAGTGCGTGTTGCGAGTTAATTGTAGACTATCTACAGCGAGTGGTGATTAACAATGATTTCTTCAAACTCCTTTGTTCCTCAAGTTTTAAGTTTCAATATTTCAACTTGATTTATTACAATGTAGTTTATCCAATATCAAATCAAATATTTTTATTGCCATAAAACAAAGCAGTACAGTTCAAGAAGTACAGTGAAATTCTATAAGCATTTAATTACTGTATTCCGTAAATTAAGAATACAAATTTCACAAATACAAAATAATTCAAATATGATATAAAATGAGTAATTCGAATTAATATGATATAAGTATATGTTTATACGTATTTTTGTTTATTTTCCATACCTTCCAGTTGCTTTGAAGCTATTGAAGTTGCGTTGCTATTAAAGCTAGAACGGAATCATTATAGAGATCAAATAGAAGTTCAAAATTGAAATAAATCAATAATATAATGTCGATGTTTGTGTTGAGAATAATGAGATTGAAATATTATTGTAGAGATCGAATAGAAGATCAAGTTTTTAATAAATCGATCGAAAAATATCGATGTTTGTTTGAGTATAATCGAAACGAAATATTCTTTGAGCGTATTGGACAAATAAGCGTTGGTAGAGCATATTATCAATGTTGCTGGAAACATTTACCTTGAATAATATATATTACTATTATTATTATATTATTGAATACTATTTCCAAATACGTGGAATAAAGTTTACAAAGTTATCACACAAAAAAATTGAGCAAAACCTGTATAATTGATTGTCGGCTGCAGGAAATAAGGTAGTAATGGACGGATGTGGCGTTGATATCAGTTGAGCCCCCCCTCCCCTGCAACCCACATAAAACAGGGGAGGCCTTCGTGTGGGGGGCGGGGGTAAGCAGAGCGCCCTGGGAATTCCTTAGGGCAACTCCACAGAGTTCTGCTCCACTGATCTCCTTAATCGCCTCCATATCCTTCTTCCTTCGTCCTTCGCTTCGTTCTTTTATCTCCTTTTCCTCCCTCTATTTCCTTCATAGTTATAATATTTTCGTCACGCATCCACATTCAACCGTCACTGCACTCAAAGTCAACCGTCATTTCACTTTCTTTTCAGTTCTTCTTCTTTTTCTTATTGTTTTCACTCTCTTCAGGCCTTCACTCTTCTCCTTTCGTTTTCTATCAATTGAAAGACTATTTATCCTTCATCCTTTATCTATTGCGGTACTGTCTATTATTTTAATTTTATTATACGAATTTTTTCATTTATGCTGTTCTTCTACTGTATTGTAGAGTGTTCTCTTCACTCATCTACTGTACTGTAGTATCTTTTCCACATAAAACAATATTGAAGTATTCTTCTATTATTGATTTATTGACATTTAAACTGGATACAGAGTGAGCTGATTTTTGAACGTTGATAACAATAAAGTTAAACAATAAAACTTATATTATGTATCCACGCCTTCAATATGTATCAAGTAACGTAAATGTTTGAAAATTTTATTAGTTCCAGGAATTGAATAAATTAAATATTTCATCTCACTTTCCTGGAAACTGGATTTGTTATGTTTCGCTTATTCGCTTTCATTTTCTAAATCCTAAACTAGGTAGAGTAGGAAATTTTCAAAATGGCGTCTGAATCAGTCGAGCTCAATTGGGGGAAACTGACACTGGATTGTTTCTATTTCTCCTTGTTTATTTTATCTTATTTTCCATTTCTTGTGACTGGATTCTTTCTATTTCTATTTCTTGCGCACAGACGCACCTACAGTGATATTCATTTAATTTGACTCTTGACATCAGATAGATAGAGAGGTATTATTTCTTCGCCATCGTACGCTACGATCATCAGCAACGTCAAGCAATAATATGTCTCTATCTATCTAACTATCTAATGCCAAGCGTCAAATAGAATGAATGTCACTGTACGTGTCTCCACAAATTTCCAAAACTTTTATGTCTGTATATCTTACTAGTAATAAATGATAATACATTGTAATGTCAGCTTTTTTGTTCTTTCTTGTAGTCTCAACTACACTACACTTGTTAGAGCTGGATCAATACATTCTTGCAATCTGTCTTTACAGACTGAAAATAGAGTTACCATGGAAACGTTAAATAAGCGTTCTTCATTAGTCACCTCCATCCTGAAAATATATATACTACTACTGTATATCAAATTGTATATATTAATAACACAAATACTGTATATTTAGTAATAAGAATACCGTATATTAATGCTAGTCCAGCCACAATATTATGAATAAAATTACATTGACACTTTGCATACTGTACTCACATAATCGATTTCAATATTAGACTCAGGAGGACTTGATTAATTCATGTATGTAATATTCGAATTTGTATTTGTATTTGTGTATAATTGGGTATATGTGCATTTTGTCCAATTGTTTTGTAACTTCACGGCAAATAAATGATTTTATTTGGTCTATTCTGTCAATTTTCACCTGAAAATGATAATAATCATATCCTCTATCTTACTATTTCCATTAAATTCCATCCACATCACTACTAGGCTAATAATTATTCTTTTTTATTTTGTCCGCAGGTTGTTGCGTGGAAATGAGCCGCCAGGGATGTCTCTGAACCAGGAACGAATATAAAAAGAGCGAAAGGAGAATAAAAACAGAGAAACAAGCAGAAGAAGAAGAAGAAGAAGAAGAAGAAGAAGAAGAAGTATTAAAGAAGAAGAAGAAGAAGAAGAAGAAGAAGAAGAAGAAGAAGAAGAAGAAGAAGAAGAAGAAGAAGAAGAAGAAGAAGAAGAAGAAGAAGAAGAAGAAGAAGAAGAAGAAGAAGAAGAAGAAGAAGAAGAAGAAGAAGAAGAAGAAGAAGAAGAAGAAGAAGAAGAAGAAGAAGAAGAAGAAGAAGAAGAAGAAGAAGAAGAAGAAGAAGAAGAAGAAGAAGAAGAAGAAGAAGAAGACGAAGCAGAAGAAGAAGAAAAAAGGAAAATAGTACACAGAACAGCATCAGCTAGCAGTGAGCAAAGATAGTCACTGTGCAAGGACGAACAGGACACAGCTATATCTCGTATATTGAAAACGACACAAACTTCAAAAGAAGCAGCCCGTAATCCTTAGTCTGGCAACATCCTTTGCAGATACGGATCTGCAGCAACTCATTAATTATTTCTGTCGAGCAACGAAGCTATTTAGAGTAGGGGGATTTCTGTTTGCAATTCTCTTTATGCGCGGGGATTGAGCCACAGCGTTGGATATAATAATATGACGTGCGTAGGTAGCTGAAGCAAGCCTATGGAATTATGAAGTTTGCTCGTTGTTACTACATTGAAGTGAGAGGGGTATGGTAGAGTGGCTTGCAGTTAATCTACAACCTGTAACTTATAATCCACATTCTTCGATAATCTGAGGTAGATAACGTCTTGTGAACGTATTGAAATTAGCTCCAGCTTCTGAATAATCAGAGTGAAAGTATTGAAATCAGCTCCAGTTTATGAGAAATACAGAGAAATTAATGAGAGTCATCTAAAACGATTCAAAGTGGATTATAGTTTTGTATTGAATTCACCCCCACTCTCTAAAAAATCAAAAGATATACACTCAATTGATTCATTGGATTATTAAGGAATGTTTAAATTTAGGCTGAATACTTCCATAATTTGATAGAAGATTTTCATGTTCATATTTGAATTGATATGGATTTATTGGAAATAAGGAAAGTCTGATATTGCTTGTTCTATGTATCAGTGTTACGAATCAATGTCGTAGACAGTGGGAGAGAGTCTACTTTAGAAATTCGGAATATTATTAACGTTTCTAATATAATTTCACGATTAAGTGCAAAACATTTCTGCGGTATACAATCAACACAAAAAGAACTTTGATAAAATCCTGAAATTTCGAAAGTACACTAATCTGGAAAATATCGTGGAGAATGTCTCTGTTTTGAATAATCTTGTTGCAAGTGATACGTGTTCTTGAAAAGTGAACAACAAGTACTTCGGATTTGGATGAACAATGTTTTCATTTCATGTGGTAGTGATTTTGCAATTTTCAAAAATAATCAATCAGGCATCTCAAATACGTGGGGCTACAACCATTTTATGAAGAAAACTTTTGTGTGTAAGGATTTCAACTATGTTTTTGTTATGAAATTTCAAATTCAATATGATCGTGTCTGGAGTTGAAATCACCAACAATTCTAGATGAAATGGATGTGCCGGACTCAGATTCCTTACAATACGCGGATGGCGACGATTCACCTAGCCACTACGTTTGGAAGAAAAAGAAAGCGATTCTGACCACAAAAACGGATGAAAAATGTGAAACGGATACAAAAATTGGCGTAGAAGAACTCTCACCATGCACAGTGGTCCAACGCGCCGATAGAAATCGGATTGAAGATGACATTCTAGTGGGTGAGAAAGAGGATGAAGGAGCTACGGTTTCGGATTTTTGTTCATCGCTGAGTCCCACTGCTCCTCTGGTTATGAGAGAAAAATCATGCTCGGAGAGTGCTGATAAGGATTCAAGCACTGGGGATGATTCTTTGGATATCACCAAGTATTGTAACCTAGATTCAGAACAACAGAAGGAAGGTGATGAAGATGAGAAAAATAAAGGAGCATCGATGAGGGAGGGTATGGAGAGGGTGTCCTTGGAGAGTCCTGATAACAATTCAAGCACTGAGGACTCTTCTTTAAATATAACAAAATATTGTACACTAGATTCAAAACAGAATCATTCAAAGAGTAGTGATAAATCGAGGAAAAACAAAGGACTATTAAAGGGTGGAGCATCTGAGAAAGATGTCAATAGTGAAGGTTCGTCTGAAACATTCGAGAATGTTACCTACGACATTACACTCGAAGAAGATATACTTGTTTGTGTTGTCATCAAGGGTGGAAAGTCCAAAAATGATAGTGATAGTCCAGAGTGGAAGAGAAGAAATGTGTCATCAGATGAAGATGAGTGCACTACCTCTTTCATAATTGCTGACGATAGAGCCACGAATGTGGATGAAGAAAGCAGGAGTAGTGATGAAAGTGGGGGGAAAAAGGAGAGGGAAAGTATGGGGGAGAGAAGTGATAGAAATGAAGAAAGTACAACATCCTCAACGAGTGAGGAAAACTGTAGGGAAATTGTAGATAAAGAAGGAGAGGAGGATGAAGAAAGGATAACATCTTCAACAAGTGAGGAAAGCTCTGAGGAAACTAAAGATTTTGCACAACAAGGAGGAGGAGAAGAAACAACAACAACAAGTGTTTCTGAGGAGGGAAAAGAATCTAGCAACAAATCATCAGAAGTGGAAACATCTGATGAACACCAATCAGAAGAATTCCTACCAAATGTCAGCACAGTATTCCCTGATTTGATGGACAAGGAAGACATCATCAGAAACCTACTGAACGAATATAGAATCAGTACAGGTAGACATCTCAGTAATGAAAATGATAGTTTCAGGGATGAAAACCCCGAAAATCTAAAAATAACCCTTGCCTTGGAATTTGGACAAACTGGTTCTTTCTATAACAATTCAACATGCTCTACGACTGAAAACGATCACATGGATTACTTTATCAGTGTTGATAATTTGTGTACGGGCGACAGTTTTCAAAAGTTGACAGTGAAATCGCTGAGTGGTTCAATTGAGGACGTGGCTGACGCTAAATTGCCAGATTACTCGGGTCTTGTTGATAGGACGTTCTCGTTTCTGGAGGAGAGCACAACCGACTCCAGTGATGAATTGTTGTTTGAAGAGGGGGAGAAATTCGATAAAGATGTGGGGGTGCAGACTATGATAACTCTGCTGGAGGAAATAGAAGTTGTGAAAGGTGAGGGGGATGAAGGTGGGGGAGGAAATTTTGTGAAAAACAATGTTGAAAAAGAGAAGTATGAAAATGATGAAACGGAGAAAGATAGTTGTGGAGATGAGGAAGGTATGGAAAATGTAGAAAAGAGTAAATTTGATGATTTGAAAAATCCACACAAGGAACAATCACTTCCGAAAACTGAGAAAGATTCTAATCAAGCCAATGAATCATTCTTAGGAAAAGATGTAGTTCCCAGAAACAACACCAAAACAATCAGTAAAAACTCAAGCTCAAAAACTAAGCAATCTGAAGCTCAACATACTTTACCTGATATGCCAAATACATTTGAAAAAAGTATCGCAACCAAAGATACAAATTCGGACAATACCAAAGACATTTCTACAGGAAATAATACGGGTCCAGTAAATGTTGCTCAAAATATAAACAAGGGAGAAATTGATGTGATTAAAAGCGGTACTTCCACTGAAGATGATGTAGGAGTAAGTGATTCTCTTAAAGAAGATAAAATAGTTGGTTCTTCTACAAAAGGTGATGAAGTCAAGGAAAGCGTACATGATTTATCAAACGTAGATGATAGTATCGATGATATAAAATGTGTTTCATCAGAGAAAGACGGAGAAGCTGAACGTGAATTATCGACTAAAGTTGAGGATTTAGACGACTCCAGTCAGCTAGAAACCTACAGCATTTCGGAAAGCAGCAGTACCGACGAATACTACTACGACCCTGAAGAAGAAATCATCCCCAGCTACTCTCAAACACCGGACATGCGTTCGGTTGTGGGTAGCGAAGCTTTCCTAGGTATGGTGGAAGAGTGTGACTTTGGCGATTTCCAAAATAAAGCCGTCGAAGTACTCAGCATGTTTCGCAGACGACTGATGCCGGGTATAACGAATGCCAACGACTGGATCGGTTATTGCGAGACACGCTATGAAGAGGATCCTGATGACGATCGGTTGGGAGTGATTGATGAAGAAACAGAGGAGGATGAAGAGGAAGAAGGAGGAGGAGGAAGTAGTGGGGAAGGAGAAGAGGAGGAAGAGGATACTCTAGAAAGGACAAGCTCAGATGAAGAAGACACAGAAGGAAATAACGTTGTTGATGAAGATTTAGTATCAAACGTAACTTCACCATCTCTGAATTCAGAAACCACTCACAGGAACTTGGATAATATTCGAGAGGTCAATGACCGCTACAAATCAAAACAAGAAAATTGCGAAGAGCTTGAATCAAGTCCTACGAATTCTTCTGTAAGCTCAGCCCCAACATTGAAAAATCTCGACAAAGTACAGGATGTCAACAGTAGGTACAAGAATTTTTCAAAAGTAGAGTGTACAGGTAAAGAAATGAAGGACAATTTGGAAACTGTAATAAAAGATGATCAAGATTCGAGCACTGATGAGGAGGCAACCTTATCATCATTGAACTCAGAGTTGACTCACAGAAAATTGGATGATGTGAGAGAAGTGAAGGAGCGTTACAAAATGTTAATTGATTCATCTGGTGACGAAGAAGATTTAAATGAAACGATAAAAAATGACAAGAGAGAAGTGGATAAACAGAATTCAAAGAAACCAAAATGTGATGGAAAGAATTTGGAGACATCTTCAAACAACAACATCAACAAGATAGTATCGAAATCAGTAGTTTTGAATAAGGAGCTGAATGCTAAAATAGCTTACAATCTGATCAAGGTCGATGATCGCGTGAAAAGTGAATCATTTTCAAAAAACAACAAAGTCGATTCCGATTTACAGCGAATTAATACTGATAATACTGAGATGAATAATAAAAATTTGAAAGACTCAATGCAAAAGATTGAAGGAAAAATTTGCGACTCTCAACAAAACAACAGAGATTCATTGGAAAACACAGAGCTGAATAATAAGAATCAAAATTATCCTACTGTGAGTAGAGAAATTGGCGATATGTTGAATGATTTTTGTACGAGAGATAATTTTGAAACTTCAAATAATGACTTTGATTTATTAAATAGTTGCAATTCGAACGATGACTACTTCGATGAACATTTTGTCTACACCTCAACAACCGACAACGTTTTTGATAAAGATAGTAGTTTCACGTCTCCATTGAACTTGGATTTGTTGCAAGGCTGTAATACCGCTCCAGTTACATTGAAACAGGACAAGCAACAGAACAATAGTAGTGTTAAAAAGCTTTGTAACAATTTAGACCTATTGAAACCAAATACAAGTATACTTCAAGGATTGGATGATAGGTTGAAATCAAGAGTTGAAAAACAATTGGAGGATTTGGAGGATATTGATAGTGATTTGAAATCGTTTCAAACAAGAACATTGCAAGACGTTCAAGAACATGACAATTTACGTGATTCGTCTTTCAATGAGCTGATACTCATGGACGATGAGTTGAAATCCAAAGTTGAACAGCAACTTGAAGACTTGAAAGAAAATGATAGAGCTACGCTACCACCGTCATGCTCAAAAGTATCTCATGATAAGTCAAAATCATCAGTTAAAGTCAAACGAGGAGCAATGAAGGATAATGATGGTGTACTACAAAGAAAAATTGATAAGAAATTGTCGAAAATTGATGGAAAATCGTCTGAAACTGATGAAAAGTCGTCAGAAATTGACAAGAGCTTGTCCAAAACTGATAAGAAATGTTCTGAGATTGGTAAAAGATTGTCTAAAACTGATAATAGATTCTCTGAAGTTGGAAGTAAAACATCCAAAACTAATAAGAAATCTTCTGAAATTAAAGAGAAATCTTCTAAAATTCATAAGAATTCTAAAATTCACGGAAATAGGCATGACTACAAGAAAATTGACAATAAAGAGGAGGCAACGGTTTCAACTAATAAATCAAATGGTAGTTCATCAAATAAAACTCACAATGAGAAGAAGAAGCTCAATGAAGGGAACGCAAATGAAAACGGAAGAGAGAAGAAGAGGGGAAATGGGGAGACAACAAAAAATGAAACTGGTAAATCAGGTTACTTAGATCGGGAAAGCGTAGTAGGAGAGAGAACTGAAGTAAAAGATGGTGATACCTTAGAACCCAAGGATAGATTACAAAACAATATTGACTTGGAAACTAAGGTTACTTTAGAATCCAAGGACATTCCGGTAACCAAAAGTGATTCGAAAACTAAGTTTAACACAGAAACCAAAGACAATGATGGAACCAAACGCAATTTGAAAACTGAGTGGACTTTAGAACACAAGGACACTTCGGGAACCGAGAGCTACTTGAAAACTAAGTTCAACTCAGACAAGGAAGGAACCAATTGCGATTTGGAAACTGAGGTTAACTCAGAACCCAAAGACTTGAACAAATGCAAATTGAAAACTGAGTGTACTGTAGAACATGAAGAACCTTCGGTAACCAAGAGCCACTTGAGAAGTGAAACCAAAGACACTTTCGAAACCGAGAGCTATTTAAGATGTGAGTGTACTTTGGAAACGAAATGTGACTTGAAAACTGAGTGTACCTTAGAACACAAGGATATTTCGAAAACAAAATGTGACTTGAAAACCAAGTGCACCCTGCACCCCAAGGTCTCCTTGAGAACCGAATGCTCAACCCTGGGACCCAATCGGCAGGAAGAGACAGGTGTAAAGCGGGCCACCGAGCCGTGTCGGCAGCAAGACCCCCACACACTGTCAACCGCTGCTCACAGCTTAGTATCGACCTGTTGTCGGGGACATGCGCAGTCGACGCTGCCAGTCATGGCTCTCGCCAGTTGTGAGCTGAACGCCGACCGGAGAGCCACGCCTGCGTCGCCGCGTCCTGCCAGTGCGGAAGTCGGGGAGGACAGCCTTCGACTTCCCCGTCGTCATGGAAGTCGTGACGAGAGGGAGAGACACTCTGCTGTAGAGTGCGCTTCTCGTGATCGAGTGATAACCGACTGGTGTGCTGATAAGGAACGCGGACATTCCATCGATAAGAATTCTGGTGATTGTGACTGGTGTACTGATAAGGATCGCGAACATTCCATTGATAAGAATTCTGTAAAGTTCGACATAAGATCTCCTAATTGTGAACATACTGATCAAATAACAACCAGTTGTTGTCTAAAAAATGTTAGCGAACATTCCGTTGAAGAAAATTGTGAGTCTTCTGCAACTAGATCTCTAAATTGTGAACATCCAGTGAAAACTAATTGTCTAAACAGTACTTGTGAGTATTCTACTGAAAAAGTGACAAGTGAATCACAAGATAAAGTTGTAGAAGATTTTGTAGATAAAAGTTGTGAAAAATCAGGTTGTGGAAGTTGTGATAAAGTGATAATCGGTTGCCAAGATAACGTTTTTGATTATTCTGTAGATGAAGTGAAAAGAAACACTTTGGAATCGTACAGTAAAGTAAATACAGACGTTTATGACAAATGTGCTGGTATTTCTAAAAATGAATTGCTTCTAAACTGTTACGATCAGCCTCTTGTAGATGAGTCAGAGAATTCTTTACAAAATAATTATGAGGAGGGATTGTCTAAGACAAATAAACATTCTGTAAATAGTTCTCACGAAGATAAGTTCTACGAGCGATCTGTAGATGATTCCACTAACAATGAGATATCTCGCCATAAATCTGTAGCCAATAACAAAGCTCAAAACGATGATACCACAATTGAAACAAACGTTACCAAAACTGCTGTAAACTCGAACACACACAATCAAAATCGTGATCTCGATCAGTCGTTGTTAACCAAGGAGTGTACCAAAAATATAAATAGTGATAGTGTTGATAACAAAACAGAGAATATTCACGAAAATGATTGCAAATACGAGCATAATTCCGATGGGACAAGCTATAACCGAGATGACAGAATTTGTGAGAAGGATTTCGAAAATAATAATGAAAGAAGTGAGACAATAAATAGTGGCGATAGTGTGAATCATATTAATTGCGAATCTGATCAAAACAGTTGTGTTAGTAATACAAATAACACTTCCGGTGAATTGAAAATTACTAGTGATAACAATAACCACGAGACTACATTTGGTTGTGAGAAGAAGTTGAATACTTCCACCCAAAAATCAAATACTGAAACTTCGATATCAAATCCCCAAAACTCTAGTTCCAGTGATAACGTCGCCTACAATATCAACAAAGAAGTAGTCCTAGTGAACTTTGAAGAAACCTATTCTACTGAACTGAAATACTTGAATGTTTTGAAAAAGTTGAACTCAGAAGTGAACTCTTGGAGCAAGTGTGACAAACAGTTCAATAGTGAGTATGAATCATGCACTTCGTTTACGACAAATGAGTCAGACGTTGGAAGTGTAAGTATTAAAAATAGTGATAAACAAAGTGAGAACGAGAAAAATTTGAAATCAGAGGATAGAAATTTGGTAGCATCAAAACCAAGAAGGGATTCTACTAAACAAAATCAGGAGCAAACAACTGAAAAAGACAAAACATCAACACACATTTCAGGCAAAAGTGATTTCGTAGTCGAGAGATTCTCAGATAATTGTCACACAAACGATAACAACTCGAAAAGTGGATTAAGTCTCATCGATAATTTGTTTGATAAGCGCTTATCAGCTGGCCTTTTCCAGTTCAACTCCAAGAATCTTGATAGAAGTTTGCCAGCTGAGAGCTATCGAAATTTAGAAGCTGCAGACAGGACAGAAGAAGCTGTAGAAGAAGGAGAAGAAAGACGTGTACTAGGAGCTGAAGAAAGAGAAGGAGAAAGGGGTAGAGAAGAGGGAAGAGTAGAAGGAGTAAGGGAGGTTGAAAGAGGAGAAAAAGTAGGAGTTGAAGAAGTAGAAAGACTTGGAGGATTTAGAGGAGAAGGAAGAGTAGAAGGACGTGGAGGAGTTGAAGGAGAAGGAAAAGTAGAAGGACCTGAAGAAGTTGAACGAGAGGAAAAAGTAGAAGGAAGAGAAACTGTAGGAGAAGAGAATAACGTTCTAGGGAATTTTGAAAAAGAAGAAAAATGTAAAGATGTTGGAGGAAGTGGAGAAGGAGTAATAAGAGAGAGCGTAGAAGAAACAAGAGACAAAAATTATGTTGAGGGAGAAGTAGTAGACCAAGAAGCAAAGATGAGACAAAAGAAGAAAGCCGAAGTGGAAGTAACAGAAGATCCCCCCGTAATGGATAACACAGGGGGCGATTGTTGCAACGGCTACAGCCATAGGCCAGCCATCAAATCAGCCCTGAAACGGAGCACAAAAGACCGCAAAAGTTCGAAAAAGAAGCACCGCGTGCAGTTCGACGAGTCGCTAAACAAATTTTTCGACGCCGACTACGTCATCCTGATCCGGGAAGAGCCCGAGGATGGCGAGGGTATGTGCGAGTGCGGCGAGGACTACTGCTACGACTGCACCGAGGACGAGGACGGAGGAGGCGGCGAGGAGGAGGAGGTGGTGCAGCCGAGTCCGCGCTTCGACTTGTGCGCGGCGTTCGAGCCGCCCATGGAGTTTGTCGACCAGGTGACGCTGAGTCCGCCCGATGGCTACAAGGACATATCGCACGGCTACTGTCCGCATCACAGCATCTATCAGCAGCGCAGGGCGCCCACTCAAACAGGTCAGTCGACATTCATTCATTCATTTATCCATTCATTTACACATCAATCCATTCATTTATTGACATACTACGAGTATTTCCAAAAAATACAAATACTTGTAATACAATCAGTGGTGGATCCAGGGGGGAGGGCACCCAGACGAGTGAAGACCCAAGATTGACAAACAAACAAACTTTTTTCAAGTGTTATTCAATATTTGTTTTAATATTATATCAATAATATTTGTATCCAGATGAATTTGTATTACATTTATAATATTGAGGGCACCCAGACGAGTGAAGACCTAAGATTGACAAACAAACGAACTTCTTTGAAATGTTAATCAATATTTGTTTTGAAATTATATCAATAATATTACATTTGTATTTCTACATTATTCTATTCATGATTTCGTGAAATTGATAGATAAAACTCGTCGATGACGAACAAAGAAACTTTACAAAAACTTTCGTTGACGGAGGATCGAAAATTTAAAAAAAACGTTAATTGTCATTATGAGGGAGAATAAATAATTCAATTTGATCCTTCAACTGATCTCCTTAAGGTGGGTTTTCGTTATTGCGACCGAGTGCCGCAGCGGAGCCCGACCCAGCGTTGCCAGATGCAATTGATGAAAAATCCCCACTATAAATTTTTCATCAATTGATCCCGAATCACTCTCGCAATAACTTAGAGAGGTAAGAAATATTGAGAGGCAAACGACGAATCTAATTTAAACAGTTGTGGGAAGATTACCAATATGCTAAAAAGTTGCTCTTGAATTGATCAATAGCCAAAAATCACTTTGGAACTAGTAAATAATAGTAGATAAATAAACCTTTGCAATTGATTGAAATTTATGCTCTCGCCTATGCATAAATTTCAAAAAACAATTAATTAATAAAAAGATTATATTCAAATCAATACTAAATGAAAGAAGCCTTTTCATAATTTACATAAATCAGTGTGATTACTCATACCTTATAAATAAGAAAACTTCATTGTCTATAGATCGAGAGCTCAATCCATCAATCCACATAAATCATCTTCTGGAAATCAACTGCAATTCATTAAGTTTTCATTGATAGAACGTGACTGTATCGGTTTATTGATAAATTTTCATGAGCAGTGATTTTGATTTATCGCAATCGATAAAGCAATAAATTAATAGATAATTCGAACTGAAGTAAGTCACACTACTCCAGCACTTTGGAATCCGAACATTTTAATAATAATTATACTTTCAAACTAACGCTGATTAATATAATGAACAATCAGAACAATGAACAAATAGATTAAACGCTGAACGTAAACAATGAACTCAGAGTTTACCTTCCAACTGTTTGGCGGTTGTTGGATACAGTTGGATACAATAATTGTTCAAGTTGTATGTACTCGAGACATAGAATGAAAGTGCAACAAATTCATCAATCATTATCCTTACATGCTTCATTCATGGAACGTAATAAGAATAACTTATAATGTACACGATTGAAAGTATATGAAAATATAATTTGAAATATAATTAAGATAATATAATTATGAAAGTATATGAAATAGCAGCTGATAAAATCACTGTAGTAGCTCATAGGTGTGTGCTTTTAGCAGCTTCCTAACCTATAAGGTAAACATTGAAATAGAACAATGGTCGTTTGAATCAAGGTTAGTTCAGATTGATAATGTAGAATGATATTATTGTGTTTTTGTTGGTCGTAGATAATATGGTGTATTCAATGGTTGTATTTTAGCCTTTAAACGACTCTTGAGATACCTTAAAATAGATCGCAGCGTTGCCTCTCGTATTCTAAACTCAGTATCTCACTCGTCGTTTCAAGGCTCTCATATAATACAACCATTTCATAAACTACTATTATTTGACACAAGAAGTCAGCCAATAGTAGAGGAAGCAACACAAGATGCAACAGTGACAGACAGTCCTTTCTACTCACAGCTCATGTTTTAAGTTTTATGTTTCCATTAACAAATTTTGGAATCGTGAAATAATACTTATTTCAATAGTTACTAGAGCTCTAACCACCCAGACAGGGACACAGCAATCAATAGTGTTGATGGGTCCCACTCTTTACAGTATTGATGGTTCCCTTTTTTAACAGTTATCATTGTTTTATCACTCTTCAGCCGCTGTTTACACACTGCAATCGTGCCTGGGCATTCGTGCATTGTTTTTACTGGCAACAAAGAGACGGCTGATTTGCATTGGTGACGTTTCACGGCTGTGACCACTGATTCAAAACAAAACAAAAAACGTGATGGGTGGAGTCGATTTGGTTTCAGCGCATCCCACCCACTGTATTTCGGCGCTTTAGTGGTTTGCGCCCACCGCTCTATATATACACATATTATATACTGGTATATGTACTTGATGTATATACTCCATCTTACTCCATCTATACAGGTATACAGATGTTCAACCGACATAAATCATGCTTTGTTAACGTGTGACACTGTTTTTTGCATACAACTGTGTGTTCCTCCAAGTCACAAAAGATAGGGTTTCTATTCGCTGTGACGACATAGGTTGAAGGCAATGTTACTATAGTTACCTTGTCTATAGTTGTCTATAGCAACCTTCGGTTGAGGGGATTCTGAAGATGACGGAATGTGGTGGAATTCTTGTGTAATCATACGTGATAAAAATTAGGGTGTAACATGGGAAATGATAGGATTAAAGGAAAAGATAGGATTAAAGGAAATGATAGGATTAAAAGAAAGGATAGGATTAAAGGTGAACTTATGAACTAAAGGTGAACCAAGATGAACTTACTCCACTTCTTAGTATGCTAGCTACTCTACCTCTATTTTACTAATGAAAATCCGGCTTTATGTCTATTCACTTCTGTTGCTTAAAAATACCGTTTCAGAGACTTCTTCAGAGCTTTCTCAGATAAATCTTCCGAAACCTGTGTTTCAATTCAAATCAGATTGCGCCCGCACGCAATTTGCGTTGTCAAATCGTCCGTTGCCCGGCAATTGAGGCGCCTATTTTCAGGCCTGAACAGCGGAAACCCATTGTTAAAACACTTGCAATAGAGAGCACTTTCTGTCTTCAGTCGGACGGATGTTCTGGGAAATTCGCTCGCAGATTATTCTCTTCAAATTTCAAGATCGCTATCGAAATGAGTGACAGGAGGCTTTGCGAACAGTTTTATCCCGTTAGAGGAGCTGATAGAACCGTTATCATAGATAGGAAGGATGATAACCTTGAAAGAAACAGGAATGATTTTTCAAATTATTTTGATCAGTCAAAAATTAGTCTTCGAATTCAAGCAAATTGAAATTCTTCAAATAATATGATCGTAATCGTAATGAGTGACAGATTAGATTAGATTAGATTAGAGAAGTAGAGGTTTAGATTACAGAAGTAGAGATTTTGCGAATAGTAGACCAATAACCGCTAGGTACAAACTTTATTGAAGACAAAGGATGATAATCTTGAAAATAGAAAAGATTTTCCAAAATTAAGTTTGTGTTGCCTGATCAAAAGTTCTACAGGTCCTACCCTGTTTTCCCTGTATGATATTGGCCTCATGGAACTTGGTACGCTCATTATGATTCTTAAATCAATTAACTTGATGAACAAACATTATTTGTGAAATTATCAAACAATACGTTATCATAATTCTCTTCAAATTGAGTCACAGTACCTAGCATATTCTGTCTTCCATAGATCTATAATGCGATTCACGTCAAGAAGTCAGTATTGTTTAGATGGGAGTTTGCTATACTTGTTCAGCACAAGGCAGTTGCTGATGTCTCTATCCTATTCGCACTGTGCATAGTTAGTTGCCGCACTGCATTGTTGTCAGTCCCAAATAACAGTTGCAGTTTTCTCTTTGTCTCTCAATGAAACTTGGCATCAATGCTCCTCATATGCTCCTCAATGCTCCTCAAACAATGCTGACTTCTTGACGTGAATCGGACTATAGAAGTTTAGCTGGGAGTGTTTGTCACCTACTTGAGTCCTTAATATTGAGGTTCAATAATAATCTTTATTTCTGCAAAAAGCAGCAAAAGCCAGGAAGATTGTCCTAGTTAGGAAGAAGAAAGATGTTCATAAATTAAGAATATGATAACTGGTTTGAAGAATAAGAGTAATACTAGTTGTCATGGTAACTTACGACAACTAGTATTACTAGGATATAATATGAAATTTAAATAAGTACGGCTACTTCAATAACCTGAACTGCTCGTAGTTTTTATCTCGTTCAGATTTTCAGATAACGAACATGAAAAACTTACCTTTCTAGTGAGAAATCAAATTTTCAAGGGTGCAATCAAGCGCCCAGCAGGTACCGAACAACCTTTCCTTCCCAGAGGAGCCTCACAGGTTTCAGGGTGAATTTCGGAGGGCTTAGGATTTTGACACGTGCGCGATGGTCATTGCAAAATGAAATTTCGGCTGACGAGGCGAAATTTCATTGGACACCGTCTATGGGGTGAGGTGGGGTTGTTTTGATCCCCAATTTCAAACTGATCGGCAAATTCAATTAGCACATGGGGATTATCAGGTGATGGTTTAAGGGAAACCCTCCTATTATCGACAGAGGGCGGAAAATGGACATTTCCTCTCAGAATTAAAATGTATATTCATATAGGAGAGTCATTAATTTGACATTTGCCACTGGGCAATATGGAGGTAGATGAGAGGTGGAATTATTAGAAAACAGGACTATTTTCTTTTCGAGAATACTTACAATGACAGATTAGCACATGACTAGAGTAATCGCATGGTGCAAATCACCGTTGGCTCTGTTCAAATTTGACGCTAACTTATTCAATATACTTCATGTGAGAGAGAAAAATGTGATAAAAATTTATAAAAAGAGAAGGGGAAAAGATATAAGGAGTGAAGAAGTGAAAGTAAGATATGAAAGTAAAAGGAGAAAATGACAATAAGAGGAGGAGGAGGAGGAGGAGGAGGAGGAGGAGGAGGAGGCGGAGGAGAGGAAGGAGGAAGAGGAAGAAGAAGAAGAAGAAGAAGAAGAAGAAGAAGAAGAAGAAGAAGAGAGAAGAAGAAGAAGAAGAAAAGAAATAAAGAAGAAGAAGAAGAACAATAACAACAAAAACAAAACAAGAAGAAGTAGAAGGAGAGGGAGGAAGAGAAGAAGAAAACCTGGTGAAAATAATGTTGAAATGTACACTCGATTGGATTGAGATGTAAGTTTGTTCAATTGAACTCTGGGGATCCAGCACAGTGTATTGATTGTAGGGGAGGGGGTTGGAAGCTCTGTTACAGCACAAGCTGTACCAAGCATTGGCTGTACCCTGATTAGCGGAAAGATAAACAGAGGGAGAGAGAGAGATAGTTCCTGGAGCTCATAAACTGATAGCCTGATCATAGGATTCTCGGAATTCCTATGTAATTATCGCGAGTGCAATCAGCTAATGCAGCTCTTATGTAATCCAAATTTGTTGAAGAATTTAATAGAGTGAAGGAGAATTTTTTTTAAACGCCTGGGGAAATCAAATGAGTGTACTGAGGGGGGAGCACAAAAATGTATGTTGGTTACGTACACAGTAACTAAACTTGTTGTATTACAATACTGCATCTATCGTATATACATATATAGATGTACACGATAAACGTATATGTACAATATAGTTATCTATCAACATGACTTGAATACTGCACTAACATTAGGCTAGTGAATATTAGTATCATAGGAAATATTTGCTCTTATTTTAATTCGAAAAAATAATAATAATATTGATTGAGGTTGAAATTTATTAGAGAAACGTCTTTCCATATTTCTATAGATCCAACTCGCGACCTGCTTAGCAGATTCGTTGTCCACTGCGCTATAACAAATTTATAAAATACAGTGACTATAATAATTATCTATAGTCACTACAGTGTCTATAGTGTCTTCAATAATCATAGAGCAGTCCTTCAAGTTTATAGAGATGGTCTTCTACAGTCACTGAATTAGAGAAGAGTAATCAACGTCATCTATCGGCAAACTAGGAAACCAACTCGACGAATTCGTTGAGCACTGCTGGCATGCGATTGGCTGACTAGTTGGAGGGGAGTTTAGAGCAACGACCAATCCTATTGCAAGATGGCTTTTGAGGCGGTCTGTATCTTTACATCTTTACTTTTTGTAATATGAACAACAATATTGTAGTTAAATTCAATGAGAATTTCCCATCCTTGTTTACCTTTTTCCACTCTTTCAGAAATTGTTGAACCCACAGAACGGGCGAAAGCGAAACCCAGAACGCAGAATGAGAGCAAAACCATGAAGACAGAATACAAACTCTATCAGACTCACTTTTTTATCAAAATACGTATTTAACAATATTCTCATGTACTCTGAGCTTTGTACGAGCTAATGCCATCAACCTCTGTGGCATTTCCTGCATGTTGGTTTTGTTTTCCAGTGAAAGCTGAAAACTGAAAATAGATATCCGATGCTGAAGGCTTTGTGGAATTATATTGATGAAAACGACCACTTCAAACGCATCGGTTTTCATATTTTGTACTCGCTAGACACCATTCCAAAAAAAAATCTATTATAAAGAGATGTTTTATCGACACAATTTTACAACATGCTTTACTGAGGAAGCTTCAAGGCTAAGAGAACATTTCGCCTCTGGCTCGAACGGCCAGTTTATAAAATGGTAGAAGCTGCTAAACAGAGCACAACACAGCATTCGCCACTGCTTGCTTGCTTGCTTGTTTTGATAGTAAACCGACTTTTATTTCTTCAGATACCCTTCCCTACCTACCAGCTCAATATCCACACGCTCTTCCCTCTATAGCACTTTTCTTTCGTTTTTTTCTTTTCATCTCCTTTCTTCTTTCTCCTTCTTCCCTCTTCTTCTTCCTCTCCTTCTTCTTTTCTTCTTCCTTTTTCTTCTTCTTCTTTTTCTTCTTCTTTCCTTTCTTCTTCTTCTTATTCTTCTTCGTTTCTTGTTCTTCTTTTACTTCTTCTTCTTTTTCTTCATCTTTTTCCCCCACCTCCTCTTTCTCCCCTCTTCTTTTTCTCAATTTTTGTCAAATACGCAAGGTAAATGGATCGATCAATATTGAAGAGTATCCTTCTAAAATGTATGTACGATTTATAGAATCCTTCGCAATTATCCTTAACTCTGTTTTAAAGGGGACCTACTCATTCAATCTTCGTAAGCAAACATGCATTCAACCTGATTAGGGCAGCATAATTGACAGGTGGGTGGGGTGGGGGAGGCGGAGGCAAAACAACCCCTCCCCGATTGTCGCTTGATTGCGCTTCGATTTTGCACGCCTCTGCAAGCAGAAAATCCACCCCTAATTGCTTGGAAAATCCCCCTGGTCAATCACAACCCGCATTTGGTTACGCTTTTCAATCTATTCCACCCCGCATACTAGGGGTTGCAAGATTGCAATCTCGTGTTCATTTGATTCTGGGCCTAATGGGGTGAGAGTTCAGGGGAAACTTTCGTTCACAAGTTCTTAATCTTATGTACGATCACGTTTTAAAACATCCGAATTTTTCATGTACACTCGTAAGAGAATTTTTATAAATCAATAATCCAACTTATTTTCAAAAAGACTGTTGATGTTCTGTAATTCCATGATAAAAAAAAAACACTTTCTCTTTTACACTATCACACAATTTTACTATTTTTATATTGAAATAGTTTGATGTTGGGGTTTCAAATACTTTTTGTGTTACACTATTTGATGTTAGGTTTTCAATTCCAGTGCTGTAACAATAAGCTAGTGTAACTGGCAACATTAAATAACACAATTTCCTTTCCTTTATTTCTCAATTTACGTGTAGGTTATAAAACAGTCAGCATTATTGATCATGGTTATAAAAGGTAGCATTTCTTACAAATCATGCAATTCAAACTTGTATTATAAACCTTTTGATCACCAATCGATCAATTCAAATACAGTACCAGATCACAGATAATATATGGGCATGAGAATGGCCTAAAATGAAATGGAACCTGCTACAATATATTTGATTTGACAATAAAAAATAAACACCGAGAGCTCTGTGAACATTAATTTATTTGGAGCCAGTGATTTCAATATAATTTTGTATCAATAAATATAAAAGAATTATTCACTGTAGACGCTACGTTTTTAATTATTTAATATGTTAATAGTTTCAACCAAAGATAAACGTTGTCAGAATAGTCTTCATACCTCGAATTCCAGTAGAACTGTTTCAGAATAACGCTCAACGCAGAATTATTTTAAAATTATGTTATGCTCAGCTCTTTCTCCAGTCTATAAGCACAGCTTCCTAGTATGTATTGGTACAGCTGACAAATATGTAGTCCATTTGAAAAACATTTTCTTTGCCATTACAGTTTATTTCCAGTAAGGTGAAGTCATGTTTTTTTATTAAATCAGTGGAGAAAGGTTTAATCAGATTCATTTAATTTGAAGCTTGGCATCAGATAGATAGAGAAATATTATTTCTTCACAATGCTGATGACCGTAGAGCACGATGGCAAAGAAATAATACCTCTCTATCTATCTATGAATCCAATGCCAAGCAAGCGTCAAGTTAAATAGATCTGATTATAGGCGTGTAGTACGTTTGTTCGCATAACCAACAAAAATGTGTCTGTCTCAACTCCCCCCCAACCACCCAACTAATCTTGTTTGGTTCAGGCGCTATCTAGAAACAAATCTACTCCTTCATTGATAATTTCCTCTTAATAATCATCATAATACAGGGTATGATAATATGCTACATGTTAATGCAATTCTACTGAAGCAGAGATGGAAACAACAAATTTTAGTTACAACCAGAAAACTTACAGCACCCTACTCCCAACATTTTTCTTTATGGAGAATTCGAGCAACGTTGTTAATAGGTGGAATCCGAAACACTCTAATTTGTTTTGCCAATTTACACAACGAAATCTGAACACAGAATGCGAGATTTCAGCATTTTAACCGTATTCAAGTTAATTGGTGGCTGGGAGTCAACGGGCTTCATTAGCGAAACGGGCTTTTAAAAAAAACTTGGTCTATCCAGATTCCTCATACAAAAACACATGCACTCTCTCTCTCTCCTACTGATACTCTTCGCATCCCTTCTTTTTCCCCAGTTATCTTCTGTTTTTACTATTTTTCTTTCATCTTTTCGCATCAATTCCTGTTTCCTTCTAGCATAATTTCTGCCTTTCCTCTCCTGCATCGTTTCCTCCCAGTATCCCAGTTTATACTCTCTCTTCTTCTCTTCTTGTTTTGTGCTCCTCTGAACCCTTGTTTGCCTCTTCTACTTTCCTCATTTCAGAACTTTATTTCTCTCTTCTCTTTTTCATCTCACTTTTTTCTTTTTTCAATATCTCCATCTTTTCTTCTATTTATCCCTTTTCTTTCTCCTCCCTTTCACCTTCCCCCTCTCTTTTTACTCTTGCGTCTTTCTCCTTATTTTTCTTCTTAATCAATCAATCAATCAATTGACTCAATCCGTCTCTTTCATTTTCTGTCTTAAACTGCTTTTTATTTTCCATTCTCTCTATCTCCCCCCTCCTTTTCTTCTCTATCTTCACTTATCTATCTCTATCTATATATTTTCTCCATCTATTTCACTTACATATTTTACCAAAGTAGTGGAATTTACAACATAGAATATGAAGTTCCACAACATCAATAGAAATTCCACAAATATTATTATTTTACTTCGTTCCATCCTCTCCTATCCTTTTTCGTTCAATCTACCTTTTTTCTTCTTCTTCCTTATCATCGTTTTCTTCCTTTCCCATGTTGTCACTATGATTATAATCCTTTCCCGTTCTCTCTTCTTTACCCTTTTCTTTTCCTTCACCTTCTCGTCCTTCTTCATCACCTTTTTCATTCTCACTAAATTCTCTATTGAAATATTCTTTTGTATTCTCCATGACGATATAAGTGCAATATACGAATAGTATTCTTTCACCGTCCTGCTTCTCTTGTCTTCTTTAGATCTGTTTCTTTCCCTTTTTCCCTCTCTCCACACTCTTCTTCTTCTTTCTCTACTCTCTCGCTTCTGCTCTCTTTCTTGATTCTATTTTATTCTCTTTCTCTCACCACTCTCTCCTTCGTGCTCTCTTTCTCGTTCCTATCTACCTCCCTTTCTCCGTCATTCCCTCTCTATAACATTCACATTCGCACACACACTGGCTCCCATCTTTGTTCAGGGAAAGCAGGTCACATTTTAGTGTCGCAGGCAGTGAGTTCGCAATGACAGGGAGTTTGGCTTCATTATGCCTGCTCAGTGAAATGGAGAAGCGACTCCATAGATTGTGTCAATGACTCCATAGAAATTCGCTGCCTGCCTCCATAGCGGATGCACCATAGAAATTTCCAGCTAGTTGGCTGGCTGCCATGTTGTCGTGTAGAGCGGGTCGCATACTCGCTGCGCCTTGCCGACTGAAAGCAGGACGATGATGAGATTGCATCTATGCAGAGAAAGCTCTCCGAGTCTCGCATATTTCTGTAGTGATAAAAAGGGTTTAAATGCAGTGCCGCTTGCATGGAGTGGGGACAGTGATTGTGAGGACAAATTAAGTAAATGTGAGAGATAGGAGAAATTTGATATTTATATTGAAAGAGGTTAATTAAGAAAGGTTGATTCAAGCCTTAAAAAAAGGTCAAAGGAAATAAAGAAAAAAGAATACACTACATCTTACCATGGATAAGATATTTTATCTCAGTTGCCTATAGCTGTACATAAAGTGAGCAGCTATGGTAAGGATGGAAAGAGTTAAACCAGAACAGTGATTGTACAAAGAAAATCCAGTAACAGTATTAATACAGTACAGTATCAATACAGTACAGTATTAATACCTTTCATAAGAAAGGTCTAAGTACTCCATATATACGTAAACAGTTGTAGTGAAAATTGAAAGAGTCAATATAAACAAATGAACAAGAAAATAATTCAGCAAAACTTAACTTATTCAACTTCAGTTTTCAACAATTTGTTTAAATTTGAATAAAAAAATCAAACTTTGGTGGGTTGTATTCCAGTTAATATTGAGTCTACAAAATTGTTTTACTAACCGAAATTCAAAAACTTTATGCTCTACAACTTTGTAATGCACATTTGTACACGATATATGCTTAATTAACAACATAATACACAAAAACATAAATTATTTCATAAACTTCGGAATACTTTCCGAAGTGTAAAAAGTGTATCTCTACTGGATTAAACTCGGTTTTCACCAATCTTAGTTTTGGCCAGCTGGTCTAGGTTTCAACTATATAGAAGTCAGCTGGCCCAAAACTAAGATTGGCGAAAACTAAGTTTTCGCGTTTTGGTGGAATCGGGCCTTAGTTTGACGCTTGGTATTAGATGGATAGATGGAAAGAGAGATATTATTTATCTGCCACCATACTCTACGATCATCAGCAACGTCAATATCTCCCTATCTATCTATCTAATGCCAAGCGTCAAATTGAATGAATAACACTTTAAATACTGTGCACATAGAATTAAACAGAGCTGAGCATAGCACCACTCGTCACCATGGAAACGTTGAATAACAGTTATTAGTCAGCCGCCTTCCTGAACAAATCTCCTCCACTTTTGCATATCTTGGTTGCAGAGAATCTCCAATATTCTGCTTTACCCATCATAATTCTACAAATATTTGTTTTTCGCAAGGATTTTTCCTCATATTTCGAAAGGTGATACAGTATGCTCCCCTATAGTAAAAACACCGTAATACATGATAAGACAGATAAGCTACCTTTCAACTGTGGGAGGAAAGAGTGCAGAAAAAAAATATGACCTCCGCTGTATAGAACTGGAGTGTTTACAGCCAGAGGAATAGGCAGAGAAAATCTTTCGAGTATTTATTTATTTTTTCATCCGCATAAGGCAAGAGAGCAGCAATACGTCGTGTTTGGCAAGAGGAGTTTTTCAGCTAGAATGGTGATGAAACATGTAACGGAGAGGAAGAAAGAGAAGAGTGAGAGAGATAGAACGAGAGGGGGTGAAGAGAGGGAGAGAATGAGAGAGATGATGGTGGAGAAAGAAAGTATGAAAGGGGAGAAATTGAATGAAAGTATGCGTATATTGCGGCTCATGAACGGTTAGAAAAAAGTAGAGGAGAGAGGTAAGTCGGGGTTATCACCTCTGCTCACAACTTAAACACTGGAGAGGATTTATAAAAGCTGGAGATTCAGTTCTGTATCGCCGATATTCAGCGATGTTGAGATGAAAATAGAAATGGGAAGAAAAGGTGAAAAAGGAGACAATAGATAAATATGGAAGAGACGATGAAGAAGATGAGGCGGGAGGAAAATTTTTTGATGCATTGTGATGCTATGTAGTAAGCTCGAGAAAATGGAGGGGAAAGAGAAGAGGCATGAACGAGATGGAAAACAAAAGAGGAGAAGGAGAAAGAAGAGAAAAAGAGAAGAAACAAGGGAAGATAAAGAACGAATAGAGCGAAAAGTTATGAAAATGGAAAAGATAAAAAGAGGAACAATATGAAGAAAATATAAGAGTAAAGTGGAAATGGTAAAGGAAAGTGAAAATGTAAGAGAGAAAAGAGAGAATAGATAGAAAGTTAGTAGAAGAAGAAGAAGAAGAAGAAGAAGAAGAAGAAGAAGAAGAAGAAGAAGAAGAAGAAGAAGAAGAAGAAGAAGAAAGAAGAAGAAGAAGAAGAAGAAGAAGAAGAAAAAGAAGAAGAAGAAACAGAAAAAGAAGAAGAAGAAGAAGAAGAAGAAGAAGAAGAAGAAGAGAAAGAAAAATACCAATGTGGGAGTTCAACAATAGATAAGCGATAGAAGAAAATAAAAGAGTACAAAAGAAGACGATTGAGAGGACATGATTGAAGGAAGGACGAATGGTGAAAATGAAGACGAATAAGGTAAAAAAGACGGAAGAGGATGGAGGAGAATAGTCTGATGAAAAGAGAGAAGAGATAAGAATACTCCGATTATCAGAAAAAAGAACGGTATAATATGAAGAGTTGAAGAAGAGGTGAGAATAGAGGAAGTGAATGGTGTTATTTGATCAGCTTATAGAGGCTTGGCTGAATTTCATCCTGGGGAACGGTCTCATATGAGTGGAAATAAGGGTAGCCTACATATGTGTGTTTGTGTGTTCGTATATAATATAGATTAAAGTGTTGTAGGTACTTGTTCATAAGACTTTCGATATATAACACATTCGTCCTCTCCTCACATAGATTCTTCCTATTGACCACAAGGCTAGGCGTACACCGGTTAGTCAAGACAAGACAAGACAAGATTAGTCACGTTTAGTCACAGTAATTCACATAGTTACTTATGAAGCAGCACATACCGATGAAATGACTAATCGGTGTGTGTTGCTTCATAAGCTACTATGTGAATTACTGTGACTAAACGTGACTATTCTCGTCTTGTCTTGTCTTGACTAACCGGTGTACGCCTAGCCTAAGGCTCCACTCGAAAACTTAAATCAATAAGTCGGTTCTCCCGGCAACAGTACGCTCATAATAATTCTCGTATGAGATTTTATTGCTACAGTACTTATTGCATTAAAATATTTGCAGAAACTGTAGTGTTGTTAGTTAGGTATAATAGCTATGTTTACCCCTTGTCGATTTTCGTTTCGACTTTCGTTTCATCATGCTTGTCTTGCTTTTCGTCTTGCGCTTCACGCATCCAATTGAAATTAGACGGGAAAACGAATGCTGCAGCGCATGCGTCATGTGCTGCACAGCATGCGCTATGACTAAAATCGAAAAGCAGACAAAAATCGACCAAGTGTGGACATAGGTAATGCACACCAGATAAATCGATACGAAACAAATCGTGACAATCATCTCGATCATATTATAAATTTGTGATTGTGACTTCTAGTATCTTTATTCGACATGGTTAAGTGCCGGAATATCAACTCCACTGCTAGACAAATAGTTGAGGAAGAAAAATTGTTTGAGATGTTAATCATCCTATTAAATAGTTTAAAGAGGATATTTCATGACTGAACGAAGAGAAACAATCAAAGATTGTAGCAGTAATGATATTAACAAAAACCCAAATTTTGCAATACTATAATATTATGGAATGCAAATATGAACGTAATAATTTTTCCTATGAAACTTTGAGAGTGATACAGTTTTCTGATTCCTCATAGAAGAGTATCATTGAGCAATAGAAGAGGAAGAAAAAGAAACGGAAAAGTGAACAAAACGTACAGTATTTGGCAATGCATGAAAGTATCTACTTGACTGGTATAATATAAGATCCAAACTTGGACCGCAGCCATATTGGATGAATGGTAAAAAAGAAGAAGAAGAAGAAGAAGAAGTAGAAGAAGAAGAAGAAGAAGAAGAAGAAAAAGGAGGAGGAGGAGTAAAAGAAGAGAAGAAAATAGAATGAAGCATAAGAAAGATAAATCGATGAATATATGAAGCCAGGATGAAGAGAGGGATTCACTAGCCCATGTATTAATATTTATATATTTATATCAATGAATATCCGTTGTGTTGGTTTCAACTTTAAAAGATATTATCTGAGATGAGACCTTATTTTCGAAAAAAAAAGTTCATTCTGCTTTATGATACGTTGCACGATAAGAGCCGAATCCTTCCCAAAATATTTTGACAAAATGTTTTTTTTTGTTCACAGGTAAACAATCACTAAATTCGTATCTGAAACTCATGAAGAAATCGTGATCTCTTGGTAAGTTTGTATTCAATCAATCAATTAAATATGAATATATCATGTAGATAGGTCAATAATATTTATTTTCGATCACTATTGAATACATATATTGATAGGTACTGATAGTATCAATGATGGATTGATAAATCAAGAATAATTGTCGATATCTGAAAACAAATAACTTACAAAACAATAACGAATCGACCAATCGACATTAAAATTTAATATTTGAATCAAAGCTAATCAATTAATCAAATTCATTGACTTGAAAATACATAAATACAAGATCAATATAGCAACAGATAAGCAATTCCATTCACTCGTCAAAGCTGGTTGAGAAATTTCATAGATTGCGAACGGTCACCAAAACTTCAGAATTTCCTTTACAGCCGCAACCACAGATCCTGGGTTAATTTGATCACCCACGAGGATTTGTTTCTGTAAAAAGATTCGGAACAGATTAAATAATTATAAAGCATTATATTTGCAATATTAATAATTTATTTGTGATATCCACTTACATTATTGAATCAACAAAACCACAGAGAATTGAGAGTGTCGCTTCTCTATGACAAAACGTTGTCAGACTCTGACAATGTCTTCGTCAAAGAACAATGATTATTATTTTAATACCAAAGGAATTAATATTTTGAAGAAAATTAATCAATAAGAAGAATTTTACTAACTGACTGGACACCTAGTTACAGTTATACTAGACAGTGTGATACCTTTTTCAAAATTCATTTTATCTTTGAAAAACAATAATGGACATGGATACTACTAAATTTGAATAAAAAAAAGCATTCAAAAATTCCTCAAACAAAAATAGGACGAAATGCCTGCAAGTAGATGAAAAAAGCTATCACAATAATACAATCTAAATAGTTTATACTCAAGTAGGGTAACTACGGATTCAATTTTTGAAATGGTACCAAGTTAATGAAATATGCTAATGAAGTGAAGGGTAATAAAATAATATTGGACGTATTGTTTCCAGTGATTGAATCTAACAAAAATAATAATAGGAGAATTAACATTTACATTAAAGAATAATAATAAATTCTTTAATGAGAAAAATCATCAAAACTTACGTTGTTCATAGCGTAAGCTTGAATATCTTTACTGAAAAGTAACACATCAGGTAAATTATTTATTTACGTAGGCCTAATCATGGAGAAAATGAAAGCAATTTAAATTATATTCTGTGCTAATACCTGATCAGTGCCCTTGAAGAAAACCAGTGTAATCAATTTATTGTTATGGAAATGTGCGAAGAATGAATCACTTGTATCATTGAGTTTCTCAACTGCATAGAAACATTTCACACTAGGAACCTGTCCACAATGTGCCTGAAACGTAATGGAATAGCAATACAGTTACAAAAAATGTTTACAACTCCTGATCTATAAGGCTAGGCTTACACCGGTTAGTCAAGACAAGACATGATGAGATTAGTCACGTTTAGTCATAATAATTCACATAGTTGCTTATGAAGCAGCACACACCCATGCAATGACTAACCAGTGTGTGTTGCTTCATAAGCAACTATGTGAAGTACTGTGACTAAACGTGACTAATCTCGTCTTGTCTTGTCTTGACTAACCGGTGTACGCCTAGCCTAATACTTGAATAGATGTAAGTTCCATATCGGAATATATTGTATTCCCTATCTTACTCACGCTACGCCGAACGGAAGCATGAAGTAGTGGACAGATGTAATTCAAGTCTAGTCTAGAGAGAATACAGGATTGATTAGTAGGAAATAATGCATGAATTTATTAATTATTCAGAAAAAAACACATTCAAGACAACAGGACAACAAATAAAACCATTGCAATTACATACTGAGAATCCAAAATATGCAAGAATTAACAAGAAAAATCTGTTCTCAGTGTTCACCGAAATATTTTGAAAATTGATAATAATGTTAACTTATGATTCTATTAATATTATTTCGATAAAATTGCAACTCAACAGTACAATGATTATTATTGTCAAAACAATTCACAGTATAAAGGTCAATATTCACACATTGACCGACACCGATCCGACGGCAGCATTTTCGTTCTGCGCATGCGTCACAGAATCTGAAATTACAGAAGGATGCCGAGCATTCGTCAACAACGATGGACATGAACGAATCAGAGCATAGGGCTCGTGACGCATGCGCAAAACGAAAATGTTACCGTCGGATCGGCGTCGCGTCTGAACATGTGTGAATTGACCTTGAATGATCGAACTCATGAGTATAAACACAGATAATGTAAATCTATACCTTAACTGTATAGATTATACCTTATCTGTATAGATTATACCTTGTCTGTGGTATAAATCAGGAATATCTCTTGAGAATTGTGGTAATTGATTTAAAAATATTTGAAGTTACTACAATCATTTAATCCATGTCAATGCGTTCGTTAATTTGCCTCTATTTACTTGGTATTTTATTTACTATTAATTCGGTATTTACTTGCCTACATTTGCCTACATTTATTTAGGTAAACCTCTACTTACTTATCTATCTACCTACCTCTATCTGGTCTTTGGCTTGCATATTGTTAGGATCAACAAGAGCTAGAACTTTTGGGCCTCCTTCTTTCAGTTTCCCTTCAAATTCGTCCTGTAACAAAAATAGATTTATCCAATACAAAAATAGTCAGAAGTAGGGAAAAAGGAAAAATTCTAAAAACAACAAAATCAAGTTGCCAAATAGAGAGAAATATTTTGAGCTTGCAAATGAACATGCTATTGAATTATGATGTGAAGAAAATAAAGAGAAATACTTTGAATTTGCAATTAAATATGATGAGGAATTATGGAGTGAAGAAAAACAGTTGAATAGGAAGTGAGGAACGTGGAATTTGTTTCAAAAAATAGAAAAAGACAATAATCGAATTTAGCTGATAGAATTATTTGATAAAAATAGTATTCATGAGCATTTAATTGTTTCATATCTTTACTCCAAAACCAACAATTTGATTTTGCTAGAAGCGTTAATGAATTTTCCAACAAATTTTATACAATAGAATGACCTTGAACTGAACAGCTGATTTTTGTTCTGACCAAACAGTGAGCATTCACTAGTTTCTGTAACTGATCGTTCAGGAAGTCTATATTTTTCCAGTAATTATTTACTCTGTAAAAATTATAAACCTGTAATTTGAAAAAAATTTCTAGTAAATGTTGGTGGAATTGGAATCTCCAATCACAAAATGATAAAATGAATGTAATTGATGATGAAATAAAATATTTTCGTAATATTAATTGGAATTTTCATATTTAAACTTGTTTAAAAATGACAAATGGAGCTCACCCAATTCGCAACCTGTTCCATCGGCCTTGTATAAGAAATAAACTGAAAAATATCAGAATATTGGCTAAAATCTTTAAAATGAAGGAATTATTGAAAAAAAACGTCTTTAATAATTATGATACAATGAGTGAGACATAATTGTAAAGTAATCTATGATGAACCAAATAATTTGAGAGACAGGACAATTGAAAATTATTTATTTGAATAACACAATGATGCATTATGGATTCAATAATATTTTTTTATTGAAAGATTTCATAGGGTTTGTGAGATAAGAATAAGTGTGAAGCTTACCTTTTCAGAATTTTAGTGGTGGAAATATTAAAACGTGCAACACTCATATAATGTTGAAAGGGAAAAAAGTGAGATTGAATAGATTTGTAGACTTTATAATAAAACCAATTTTTGAAGTAATATTCTTGATAGAATGTCATCACTTATGATAAAATTATTAGCTATTTTCATCTATAATTTCTATGATCAATCCAGTTACTAAGTTCTTCCTGTTTTATTTGTTTGCTTGGAAAATTTAACATAACAGCCGACCATTTCCTTGCGAATAATTATTACCATTAAATAAATAAATGATAAAACATTATCTTCGAAAGTATAAAATTGTGAATATTATCAACCATAGTATATTATAATTATACTATAGTATTTTCTATAGAAGTAACTATATGCCAAACAATCTATGAAGTTTAAATTGCACTATTATCTTATAAAATGAAGTTGTACTGGTATGATAGAAATTGTATTAATATCGTTTTGTCTTGAGAATGAAGGACTTTGAAGCTGAGATCGTTTAGGCTATCCTATGAGCAATGAAACATTTCTGAAAATAGTGAAGAATTACATAACAATTCACTCACAAAATTTATTTTTAAAGAATAGATGATTAGTGAATATTATAGTAATAGAATATTATTTAAGAATAGAATATTATTATTTTATTATTACATAAATCAATAATTTATGTTGTATTCCTTATCAAATGAATGAATATTCGCCTAGAACTAAAGTAATCAACTTACATTCACAAGTACTACGAATCCTAAGGAGAAAACAGTCAGTAAAGTCATTTTAGGAAGAATTATCGTAAATCTCAAGTAGAAATTGAATTCCAGTATTCTATGTGAGCTCTCCGGATAAAATCAATACAACAGGACAGGAGACGTGAAAAGCTAGATAACTTTATGATTATTGTAACTTGAAAAAAATGAGATGAACTTGAAACTGGTGTGATAAAAAAAATTGAGAATTGGGAATTTGGTATGTGTCGAGATTTGTAATAATAAGATTACTGACACATACTCTACTTGTACAGATGGTACCAAGATGCAGCAAAATACAACAATTGGAAATCAATTTTTCAATCTGCATCAGACTCAAAATGAATATTGTGATAGCAATCAAGCAATCACAGCAATATTGATTAACTCACCTACGCAAATCCAATCTAAAAACGTTTGATTTGATTGATCGTTTTGTTTTGCTTCATTTATTCTGTCTATTCTTTGTCTTCAACTGAACATTCATCAATAATTACAAAAATCAAACTTATCTCGAATCTATGTGGATGGGTTTGTGCGCGTACCCAAAGAATATGATACTGACATGACATATTGTGTATAGCAGGATTATTTTAAATTGTCAGAAAACAGCTGATTGATGTACGCTCGTTTACTGACGTTAAATCAGCTGTTTTCTGACAATTTAAAAAAAATCCTGCTATATGTTTCCCAATTTGTTTTTAGCTGATTCTTGTATTTGACAGCTACTTGAGTATTTCGGGGAAGAGACGACTGGCTAGTGAAAACAAAACTACTTGTAGTAGTTTCTACTATAACTAAATAATTATTTATATAAATGGATGCAAATTTACTACTGGCCCACTCCCTCGCGACAGTAACTCGTATGTTGCTAGAGGCTGCAATGTCTTTCAACTCGCACTCCAGCTCGCACTGTGTAACCAGGCTTTTAGGGGAAGAAGAAATATAAAATGCCAGTGTGAAAGTATAGAAGAGAAAGAGAAGAGCGTCAAATTTGCAGAGCAATTACTGTGAGCCCGCAGGCAGAGGCCGAAAGAGAGGCGAGAAAAGCCTTCGCTTTCGCAGATAATATAAGGAACGAGAATAGTTGTTATATTGAACGGTGGAAGTCGATTTTGGCCTCTCCAAACATTCCTCTTGTCGAGAACAAGGGGGAAAGGGGGAATAAGGGGGACAAGGAAAAATAAGAGGGACAAGGGGGAATGAGGGGAATAAGGGGGCAAGGATCCCCCAATATTTTTGTAGAAATGAAACCTCCCTTCCCTAACAATCTACAAAATTCAAGTAACTTGGCTTTTTATCAGGACTCAAGACTGTTAAAAATTGAAATTATTGTTATTATTGAAGATTTATTATTGTTGGTATATGAATTATAGTTATCATGTCACACTGTTATTAATAAAATTGATACTAAGTTGACTGAGTTACGTTATCAACTCAATATTTCTTTTTTTGTTCAAATCGAACTTGAAATTGAATTGAATTGAACTCATATAATTCAATCATGAAAATATTAACTATAGATGAAACTACCATCTTCATCTGCCTACTTCAATTTCCCATTTGTTGTTTTGATGATATGATACAACACTGTCCAACATAAAACATATTTCACAGATAAAATATCAATTTTGATAATTAATTGAACGAAATTCCCAATTATTAATGCCATATAATATTCTGAAGACTTTTGCTTTTGCAAATATTGACAACAGATTAATAGCTAGTAAGGAATTCGATGAACGCTACTGAACTTTCTCCCGGGCGGGAATCGAACCCAGCACCTCTGGTATTCATGACCAGCGCCTTATCCACTCGACCACCGGAGATCTTCTGTATAGCAGCGTTCATTTTTGACTTAGCCAATTTAGCCAGATAATATTAAGTTGGAAGGTAATGAGACATTGCAACCATACAGTTGCTGTTAAATCATAATAATTAATTGAACGAAATTCCCAATTATTAATGCCATATAATATTCTGAAGACTTTTGCTTTTGCAAATATTGACAACAGATTAATAGCTAGTAAGGAATTCGATGAACGCTACTGCACAAAAAACTTTCTCCCCGGGCGGGAATCGAACCCAGCACCTCTGGTATTCATGACCAGCGCCTTATCCACTCGACCACCGGAGATCTTCTGTATAGCAGCAATACTGTATGGTTGCAATGTCTCATTACCTTCCAACTTAATATTATCTGGCTAAATTGGCTAAGTCAAAAATGAACGCTGCTATACAACGCTGTAAGTTATCCATGAATTCTAATAACTACCGTCAGCTGATTCATTTAAAAGAATAATTGAAGAACAATTTTAACTAATAAATATAGAATTAGTTGTAGAATCTTATTAATATTTACGAATGAACATAATTTATACTTATGATAATACTCTGATGACATTAGATAGATAGAGAGATATAATTTCTTGACGTTGTTTATGACCGTAGAGTACGATGGCAAAGAAATAATATCTCTCTATCTATTTATCTATCTAATTCGAAGCGTCTAATTAAATGAATACGACTGTACAAACTGACTTTAGCCAGAGCAAACTGCTTCTTTCGAAGTGGATATGATATATAAGCCATTATTCAAAATTCATTATCAAGATGGAAGGAAATGAGATATTGCAACTATACAGTTGCTGTTAAATCATAATAATTAATTGGACGAAATTCCTAATATGGGATTGATTATGAATTTCGTACAATTAATTATTAATTCATTATCATCTTGATTGAACGAACATTACATCGAATTCTGATAGCAGAACATTTTCTGTTTATTCTCATTCAAATAACATTCTTTCACGCCCTAATGTTAATGATGGATTATTTTTGAATGGTTTTTCTAGACTAGCAGAGAGAAGCCAAAGCAATACACGTCAATCAATATTCCACAGTTGCATTCGTAATGCTTTTCTCAAAGTGTGCGGATGTAATGTTAACGCAAACGACATTAGCCCACTGCTAACATCCCTGTATTCACTCATTCTTGGAAATGTTATTACAAATGACATTATACAACTGTACAAACTGACTTTAGCAAAGTTTAATTCCATATGTTCCACCATTATTGAGATAAAAAATAATAAGTGAAAAAAAACAAAATGGCAGCTGTGTGAGTAACTAAGGACTTCCGGACAATTTAAATATGATATTCAGATATGGTTTTTACCCAGGAACAATGCCCTAGAATATTGGCAGGGAGTTCTGAAACACCCTGTAGAATTATGATATCATAAATGGTGTACGTGTTTGATTTAACACGAACCAACGTTCATTTCAAACATACAGTAATATCATTTAATACATATTACGAAAGAGATTTCAATAAATGTCAAAAGCAACTTGTGGACTCAAACAAACGTCAAAGAAGAGGAAGAGAAGAAGGTAATAGTAGATAAAGAAGAAGGATGAATAATAAGGAGTAATGGAGGACGAAGAGAGATAGAGAGAGGCAAAGACAAAGATGACAGATTATTGTTACAACACAAGGGTCATTAGTATAGCGACAATTGTCACAGACGATAATATTATTTCAAAACGTATGCAGTTTCTGCTCTCACAGAATCACTGTCACCAACTACTCTATTATAACTATGTATTTCACTGTATTTACACTAAACTGGCCCTGGTGTATATCTATTTGTGAGATAGAATGAAGGACAGTATTTACGTTGGCAATTTGCATCCATGAATTTTGCATGGAGCCTGTGGATGTAGTAGATAGTGCTGGATTTAAGGGTCAAATGTAACGGCTCTTGGTTGGTTCGTTTAAATGATGATTTGTTTGGTTGGTGGTTGGATTCTGTTTATTCTTATTAGAGGGTATCTAGCGGTGTTTGTACAGGATCAAATCATTCTTGAATACAAGTTCAACAAATAATCGATTTATTATTTATTTATAATGACAATTTTTATTACCGATTACTTTGGATTGCGAATACAATATAGAAATAATTTTTTCCATCAGCTTACATACAATAAAGAAACCTTGAATTGAGGAGCTGTAACGTCTCTAATTATTGCTATTTCACTTTCATATTTACCTTGTTTAATGAAATTTATAAGTAATATGAATATGTTATAAGATTAAAGTAATATGTTATATTGATTGTTTGCAGGTATGTTGCGAGTCCAATCCAGCAAAGTTGGGAATGGTCTAGGCTAGGTTATCGTATGTAAGTACAAGTACAAGTGATCATTTTATTTTCGAATTTCACATTTCATTTACAATAATGAAAATTTGTTCTCATCTAATGTTTCAAATACTCTGATACTTGATATTCACGAACATCCCTAATGTGCAGGTCTCATGTACATCATAAATCTCTCAATATTCAAAGACATTTGAATCTTGTTTCAAATAAGTATTCAACTTAATATTAACAATGGGAACATGACTTGCGATGATATTATTATTTAATGCTGTGTAAAATTTTGATATTATTCAATTCAATTGCAAATTAGGTTGGTATTGATGGCTGAGTAATAAGAGTAAATAGTT